>CM076575.1:1257098892-1257520254 GCA_034641835.2 Pinus albicaulis | reverse complement strand
GAGTACACTGGTGGATTGCCTGGCGACATCGATCTAGTCTGGGGGAATAGAAAGCATCGACAACGCATCGATTTCTGGGGTATTCCCTTCCGGTGTCTTATTTTCCATCGTACTGGCCACCTCAGAGAGAATTGCCCTGATCGTTTCCGCATGCATCGAGCGGATGCTGATTCTCAAGCCAGATGTGTTGACAAGAAAAAGTCCCAAGGTTCAGAGCACGTTTTGGATGGCTGTTCAGGTAATCCTTGTCCCCATATCTCTGATGATGATGCTTTTTACACTGCTCAGGATCATTCGGACGGAGTGCTAAATAATTGCCATGTATTAGCCCCCAAGTCTAATCATACTCCTGTATCTGATGCTCTATCGCCGGTTGGTACACCTCATCTGGTAGATAATATCCTACCCATCCCTATTCCATCTTCTACCGTGGACTACAAGGATGATGGTGGTCCTGTTGCTCCTACTTACTCTTATGTAGATGATTTCGTTAGAGGCATTAGCATAGCCTCTCTTATCCGGTCTATGGGTGATCCTCCACTGTACCCTTCTTCGAATTTCCATGTTGGTGAGTCTTCCAATCCTCTGCCTAGTTCTTCCTGTAGTCCCCACACCACTTTGGATATGCCTCCTGTTTCGACAGACCCTATTAATATTCAGGATTCACCCAGGAATACTGTAGATTCTGATCTTGAAGCCATATTGGCGGACCCTAACATTGACATAGCTGCCCTCACTGTCTTCGACAGGCCGCCCTCATCTTCTGATAACAAAAACTCATCCGATAGAGCCTTGCCAAAAGGGACTAGTAGACTTTCTAAAGGAAAATTCAAAGCCATTTCTCTTTTTTCTGATCATGATGATAGCCTCACTGATATACCAATCTCGATTAGTGATGGTTCTTGGGAAGATTCTCGGGCGCTTAGAGCACGCAACCCGGAACCTGAATCGAGATGAATAACATCATTTCTATGAATATTCGGGGGTTGGGCGATGCCTCCAAAGCACATTGCCTTCGTGAGATTCTGAATACGGGTGATCCTATTATTTTTCTTGCTCAAGAGACTTTGTGTGCAAGGGACAGGGCCATTAAATTATTTCTCAGTTTCAAAACAGGTTGGAAAGCTGCCGCGGTTGATGCTGTTGGTCATTCTGGTGGTCTTATCGCTGTTTGGAATCCAGTGATGGCCACTTTCAAGGCCTACAGGTTCTTTGGTGGAATTCTGTTGGCTGGTCATCTTAGAGGTTATGAGGAGACTGTCTATATTATTAATTTATATGCCCCCTATCGCAACAGGCTGTCCTTTTAGCAGCGTATGGCTGCTTCTGGTCTTCTTGCTCTACACAACCTTATATTGATGGGCGATTTTAATTCTACCATGCGAACAGATGAAGTATGGGGTTCAAATGCTAGGCTCGATCCTCTTTCTCCTTTTTTATGTGACTTACTATATGGTTTCAATTTGACTGACATTCGTCCTCTTCCTCTGCTGCCGACGTGGACAAATAAGCGTGCCAAAAGAATGGACACAGCTATGGTTCATGTTGATATTGTTGATCGATGGAGTCAGATTCGTTCAAATGTTATTAGTTCAAATGTATCCGATCATATGCCCATAAGGCTCTCATGGAAATCTGATTCTGTGGTTTGTGGTCGACCTTTCAAATTCAATAGGGTCTGGCTTGAAGATGCGAATTATTCAAAGTTGGTTCATAAGATCTGGTTACAAAACATTGATGATGACAGCCTCATGGGATGGGATCGTTTTCACTACAAGATTCAGTGTGTCAAGAAAGCTACAAAGGCATGGGAGATCCAGAAAAAATCGGACCTTAAAAAGGAGCTCTTAGAAATATCTGCTAAAATGGCTGACTTATTCTCTTCTTTTGTAGCACTTTCTCCAGATGATGCAGCTTTGCGGCTCCTGCAAGATCTTGGTTCCAGGAAACGGGAGATCTTACGTATTGAAGAGGTTTCTTGGCGTTTGAAGAGTAGAATGCTATGGCTTAAGGATGGCGACCTCAACACTCAATATTTCCACAAGTCGGCCAATGCTAGGCGCAATCAAAATGCCATCTGGCGAATAAGAAAGGAGGATGGTGATTTTGTTTTCTCTACATCAGACATACAAGACGAGGCCTATTCATATTTTTCTAAGTTTTTCTCATCTGATCCGTCTATTGACGATTCGAATCAAGCATGGGTTCTTGATCAATTCCCCAGGTTTTTTGATGAGGATGACATTGCTGTTCTTGACAAAGTTATCTCGAGGAATGAAGCCCTAAAGGTCTTGAAGTCTTTTCAACATGATAAGTGCCCGGGCCCTGATGGCTGGCCCTCCGAATTCTTCGTTCACTTTTTTGATCTCATGGGTGATGAGATCGTTGATATGTTGGAGCTGTTTCGGAGCAAGGGCTTCATGCCTGCAAATCTTAATTCCTCTTTTATAGCCCTCATCCCGAAAGTCTCGGACCCACAGACTTTCGCGGATTTCCGGCCCATTTCTTTGTGCAATTTGCTGTATAAGTTTTCTTCAAAAATAATTGCTAATCGCATCAAAGCGGTTTTGTCTGCCAATATATCAAGTGAACAATATGGGTTTTTAAGTGGCAGATCTATTCATGACGCGATTGCAATCGCCCAGGAGGTTGCTCATTCCATACACTCTGCCAAACAAGAAGCTTTAATTATGAAGGTGGACTTGTTCAAAGCTTATGACTCGGTGGACTGGTCTTTTATTCGGTTGTTGCTGCTCAAGGTCGGCTTACCAATTCGGATTATTCGATGGATTATGTCTTGTGTATCAAATGTTCGATACTCGGTTATTGTAAACGGATATCCATCACGTTTTTTCAAAGCTAGTCGGGGTTTGAGGCAGGGGTGCGCCCTCTCTCCTCTTATCTTTCTTCTGGTGATGGATGGCTTTAGTAGACTAATGCACTTTACTGAACAGAGAGGATATATTGAGGGTTTTTCTTTCTCAAATTCTGTCTCCACTTCACATTCTTTATTTGTGGATGACTTACTGCTTTTTGGTTATTTACGGCGGAACCATTGGTTCTATATCCACATTATGTTCTCGCGTTTCAAAAGTGCTACTGGTCTGAGCATCAATTGCAGTAAGTCCTTTCTTCTATATGAATTTGGAGACGTACAGGAGATTATTTTCATTGCTGATTTCATGGGAATCTCCATGCTTCATATCTCAAATGGATTCAAATATCTGGGTTTCTTTATTAAGCCATGTGGTTACAAAAACAGAGATTGGATATGGATTCTTGACAGGTTGCGGGATCGGATTCAACGATGGAATCATCGATGGTTATCGATGGGGGGCAGGTATATTCTAATCCAATCGGTGCTATCTCAGATGATTGTCTTCTGGGCTCATCTTCTTTTCATCCCTGTTGGTATTATTTCCAGGATAAATGGTATTATTTCTAATTTTCTATGGGGTGGAGCCAAACTTGAGAAGAAATATCACCTCTGCAGTATGAATGATATATGCAAACCCAAGGGTTTGGATGGCTAGGGTATACTTGACTCACGGGTTTTTAATTGCGCTTTGTTATCTAAATCTTTCTGGAGAGCCATTACATGCCCGGGCTTGTGGAATGATATCATTAAAGCCAAGTATATACAGGGGAACGCTTTACTCATGATCAGCTGCAATTCTCTTTCCTTTCCTCGTTTCATATCATGTATATGGCGCAGTTTTAGGAAGATAATTCCCCTTATTGCTCCTCGTCTTAGATGGAATTTCAGGGATGGTAGTCACATTCCCATTGGCGCGGTCACTCTCCTTCAGTTGGCGCCTGATAGTGGTCCATCTCAGAATCTTATTCATGCTCTTTCTTTCCGTGGAATTTTATTCTACTCTCAGATTATTCTCTGTTGGTCTCATTCAGCTCCTATCTTCAAAACGGCGGATCAACTTGGTTTGGATGGTGCAGTGGTCGACGATTGGAATAGCTTTCGGGACTCTCTGCGCCGGGCGGGGTTATGCTATGCAACAGGGGGTGATAAATTAGTTTGGGGTGGTCCGATGAGAAATTGCTCCCTAATTGTGAAAGATGTCTATCAGATTTTTATTGCTTCTGTTCACAGTTTGCAGGATCCAAGCACTTTCCGAGTCTTCTGGAAGAGGAAAATTCCAATTAAAATTACAATTTTCGGATGGCTTTCTTGGAAAGGTCGTGTGCTCACGTGGGACAATTTAAGAAGGAGGGGTCATCATGGTCCTGGTTGGTGTGTTTACTGTTTAGCAGCAGAAGAATCTATTTCTCACATTTTCTTTACATGTCCCTCTGTTATTCACATCTGGAAATTATTCAGTTTTTTCTTTCCGGACCCGTCATGGCGGCCTGTGGACTTCATGTCCACAGCGATAGTATGGGACAAGTTGCATAGCCCTTTCCGATCGTTGCCATTCTACTTCATTTGGGAGATCTGGCTGGCAAGAAACAAGCATATTTTTGACCAGGTCCCCATTCAGACTCATAAAATCTATTTTGCCATTAAATCATGGATGGACGCTACCCCTTCGAATATGCCTGATGTCATTGATGGTTCTCGTCGTATAAGACCACATGACATTTCCATTCCTGCTGTTTTCTTTGACGGAGCTGCTGCTAATGACACAACTGGTTGTGGGGCATGGATTAAGATTTCTGAACATGATCGTTTTCATATCCATTGGAATGGTGGTCCAGGTACTAATAATAAAGCTGAAATCATGGCGTTGTGGGGTGGATTACTCATTGCTTATGACCTCCAGATTCAGGTTGTTGGCATCTATGGGGATTCTAAATTGGTGATTGGTTGGATCTCCAATGAGACTCATATGGATTCTCTGCATCTTCAGGGGTGGATCGATAGGACCAGGGAGCTTTGGAAGCAGATGGATTGCCCTCCTATCCATCATATTTATCGTGAGAACAATACTAGAGCTGACCGGCTTTCCAAGAAGGGTTTGCTGGAGGAGTTTGGTATTTTGAGGGTTGCTCATTTCCAAAATGGTCTACAAACGGGCGTGAAGAACATCCCCCTTCCTTAATATCTCTTTCTCTGTTTCCTGTTATCATTTTTTCTGCGGATGCTTACTTGTTATTTTGGATCAAACAGGACCTATACGTATTATAACAGCTGGCAGTCCTGCCTTTATGTCAAGGTACTTTACATATTTTTGATCACAGGTGAAGTTTCAAGCCTTGGATTTTTCAATATGGATCCGGCTCAATCTACATCAGGCGAGCGTGTTCACCACTTTGGCCATCGTTTCACTGTTTCCAATTCCTCGGCCAGTTTTGCATAAATCAATGTCATTATCATAGCTGGTACCTTTAGATCTCTGTATTTATCCTTTCTCAAGCGAGCGGGCAACGGCAAGCGAGCGGACACATTATGGCAAGCGAGCGTGACAATTACAAGCGAGCGTGCTCTATAATCTATATGGCAGCCCATCAGATTTGTTACAGCTAAACTATTATTAGTTTTGATCATTTTTATGATCGGGCTTGCATCATCTTAATTTTCATATCTAATCGCTTACTCAGGAGCGTCCTCCTTTTCCTCTTATAATCAATTACTGATGCATCTTGAGTTAGTTTCCCTTTTGAAATCGTATCAGGCATCTGGAGTTGTATTTGAACTTTTCCATATTATATCCTGATTCTCAATTCATGATTGTATTTGTATTCGGGTCGGATCTAGACCTGTTCATGTGGATGCCCACTCATTTACTCTGCTCAAGTTATGAGCAGAATTTTATGGGGCAATTGATGGTGGATTTCTCGCTGTGTTTCTCCACAGCTGAGATTATTTGAATATGTACTGTATATATTATCAATATATTCAGCGTTTTTTCAAAAAAAAAAGACTCACATGGATGGAAGGCACCTTAACATTGTTAACTTACCAATGAAATTATGCTCACATAATTGCATTATGTTTGTTTCCTGAGTGACATATCCCTATTTTTCAACAGAATACTTTGGAAGTGCCATTTAGGAATGTTCTGCAATTTTGAGGGATAAATTATTCTTCAGATTATCTGTCTTGAGTAGTTGTTTCTTTCATTATTTTACTGTCATACCTCTTGAGAAAATTTTATGCGCACACCTTTTTTTCCCTGTGTAAACATCATGGGATCCTCCTCGACAGTCCAGAATATGCAAATGGAGGATGATTCAACTGCCAGCCACAATAGTGTCTGGTAACCCGGCAGGACCCGGCTGAACTAGAACCAGAGTCCTAATGACAACCTCTGCCTTGAAACAGTCGGTTTGAACTAAACATTCCTCAGGGTACTGCTTACTGCTGTAAACATCATGGGATCCCCTCCCTCTTCCCCAGAATATGCAGAGGGAGGGGGATTCCACTGCCAAGACAATAGCAGCTGGTAACTCAGCAGGAGTCAGCCGGACTAGAGCTGGAGACCTAATGATGAGCTCTACCTTGAAACAGTAAGTTATAACTGATTAACCTAGCTAACCAGGATATATATATATATAAGAGAGAGAGAGTTTTAATTGATTAAGCTAGCCCACCACTGGATTAGGGAGTCAAGTAGCAGTAAGAAGTACCCTGAGGATACATTTATCATGTTTAAAAGACAATTCCATAATCCTCAGGGTACTACTTCATGGTACTTGACTCCCTAATTGTGGCCTTTTTTGCTTTTAATCCTGTACTGTCACTGTATCCACTTATGGAGGACCTGGGACCAGGATTTGATTGGGTTACATTTCCATTTGGAAGCACTGGAGGATCTGCTTGAGATCTGTTTTTGGCTTGCCAGAAATGTCAAGCTGGTGGATCCTTTAAAAGAAAAACAGTTTTGTTAAAAACACATTGAAAAACATAAAATACAGAATAAAAAAGGCATTTTGTGTGTCCCTAAAACCCTAACTCTTCCCTATAAAATAGTAATGTTCCACCGAGTTTCAGGGATGGGGGAGCGTGGGGGTGGGGAGAATCGAGCTGCACAATGGGGATGTGTTTGAGCACCCCCAAAATTTGGGGAAATTCACAGGGGATGGGGGGACGTCAGGTCGCCATCTCTAAAATTATAAAAATAAAAATAAGAATGATAAAATCCTTACAACAACAATTTGTCTCTTGCAAATTCATTTTTATGCAGTCCAATGGAAACACTACAATCTTGCCAATCCTAAAATCCCGACAACTGTTAAGTCTGCTGAATTCTGAATGGGATATGAAATTATACTTTCTTCATATGAAGTTTGATGAGTTTGGAACCACTCAAACATGCTGAAATAATTAATGGTAATGTTAAAAATTTAAGGAAAATGATAGTAAAGGTAAGATAAAGAAAGATAAAGGCGATTGCTAACTGGGTAGAAAAGGTAATATAAATAAAGATTAAGGAGAATGTCAACTTTTATAATTAATTACCAGGGTCACAAACTCCTCAAAGCTCTATCTCCTATCTTTGTTTTGTGTTAAAGGGTTGTTGGACAGAAAATCGGAGGGGATTTTGGGGTGAGGCGTTTTCCTGAGTTTCTCCAAAAGGGGGATGTGGGGAGCACCCACAGGTTTTTGAACTGGTGACCATTACACAAGGAGTTCCTTAACAGTGCACCCATTCACGGACTGTTCTGCACCCCATGGGTGATAAAGTCTGTTTGAATTGGTGGACTGCTAGGTTTGGTTATAGCTTTGATGAATTATCAATTTATCACTGTGATGGCCACATCATGCTAGCTAATGATTGATCTTGTCTCACTCCTTGACCTATGACAGTCTCCTTGTTGGGCAGTGGAAGGCATGACCTGCTTGCTTGGCAGCTTGCTCATTGTTTGATACTCTGGAATCTGGTCTGCTACCTATTCTGCTTGCATCAGAATTATAGATATTGAACCGAAAGGAAAAGCATGACTTTTTACAGGCTAACCAAAGAGAGATGAAAGCTTATTATTGTCAAAGCTAAGTTCAATTTTTGTATTTTTTAATTCTGTAATTGTAAATTGGTTGAATGTTAACAACTTTGATGTCCAACATAATTGTGTTAGGTTAAAAATTGTTGACATATGAACTTGTTTTGGAAATAATCACCATACACAGCAATGTAGGTACTAGGTACAGATTGTTCTACCTATGGTGCGATTACCTCTCATTGATTATAATTTATTTCCTTTCTGTTTTTTCTTGCCTTACTGTTCTGTACATATCTACCTCCTATTTTTTTTGCTTGTATCACTCACATACTTGAAATTTATGGAAAGTTAAGAAATATGGAGAACCTTTGGGGATTGCCTCAATTTAAATCTCCAACTTTTGGACCTTTGTTCATAACATATTGGCTTTTGCTTACTTCTCTTTAAGTTATATAAGAACGTTTGGTTCAGACTTATGAAAGTGTAATCTGCAGAATTAAACAAGGATCATAGTTGTAATTTATCTTCTGGCTTGAAATGTTTTTCAGCTTGAGAAAGTAATTGAAACTGAAAAGCAAGTTGCTCGAGATTTGCTTCGAGAGAAAAAGAAAGACAGGGCATTGCTTGCGTTGAAGAAGAAAAAGATGCAGGAAGAGCTCGTAAAGCAAGTTGATGCATGGCTTATTAATGTTGAGCAACAGGTTTGCATATGCAGATAAACTTATCAGAGTGAAATTTGCTATTAGGTGTTTGCACCGTTGAACTACTTGGTAGATTACTTACCCAATTAGTTGCTTTATGTTGGAATGTAGAAAATTCATTTAGTGGAACATAGAAATATGTATGCTGTCTTATGAATTTCGTCTTTCTTGGAAGAAGCAGTTGTTCCTTCCAAGCATTGAACTACTTTATGATGGTCATCTGCATGCTTGTTCAAGAAAGGAAATCTGCTTTTCTTGCCTTCCTGCTATATGAAAAGTGAAGGACTGCATGCACTGGGTTGAAATATTGTGTTTTATAAATCTAGTTGAAAAGCTGAACATCTCTGTCCAATATGAACATTGTTGCAGCTGGCAGACATAGAACTAACAAGCAAGCAAAAGGCTGTATTTGAGAGTTTAAAGACAGGAAACAATGCTATTAAGGCTCTCCAAAGTGAGATCAACTTGGATGATGTTCAAAAACTTATGGATGACACAGATGAGGCCAAAGTATACCAAGATGTGAGTCTTTCTTTTCTCTATCTATGTATTAGTCTTTTTCTTCACCTTTGTGCTTGATTTTTAGATGCTGTCAAAGTCTCATATTCTTGTATTTGTAAATTTAGTAGAGCAATGCATGTTGCTTTTATATTCATTTATTTTGAACAGCAACATAAATGGAATCCTATGGATTTACAGAAATAATAACATTATCTTATTTCTTATCTCACCATAGCCTTAGCCATACTCGTTGATTAAATGGAGATGCTCTGTTCAAGGACTTTGGTTTCTGGCTCTTCACTGAATTCAAATACTCTATATGCTTTCTGTGAATACTAAGCTTATCTGATTCTGTGGGATTACCAAGGCAGAATTCGATAGCACAAACCGGAATAAAACCTGCCATAGTGGCAATTCCTGGGCTGCGCAATCCAAATTTGCAAAATCAGGTCACCTAACTGTAACATGAGAAATGGCAAATATTTCAATATATTCTTACTATAGTTCTGGTGGTTTGGGAGCTGAAGTTTGTAGTATATAGGCTGCATGCTGCTCAGGGTTGGGGAGGCTGTTGTTTTCACTAATTTGTTTCATTGTGTCTTTTTTGTCTTCATCTTGTTTGGTGTCCCTGTTTCACTGATGACTCACTATTATTGTGGACTGGAGTATACTTATTTGTTGGTGCATTGGAGGGGACACGTAGGAACTTGTTGAAGTCTTCTTCTTTGTCGATAGCTTTCTGGCCTGCTTCGATGCTCAAAATATGGGAATCTGCTTCCCTATCCTGTGTCTACAGTGTCTGTTATGTATATTTTATTAATTATTAGTTAAATATAGTTATCTTAAGTTTATTAATATGGAAGGGCATGATCAACGATCATGCCTCTTCGCCAAGGGACACCATAAGGCTGTATTTAAAGCCTTGGTGATCCCCACTTGTAAGCATCTCATCTTTTATCAATAATAATATATACTTATTCAAGTTTACCAGAGTTTCTACACTCCATTGGTATCGGAGTAGTCGCTCTTCAGGATCTGTCTGATCACCAAAGAATTAAGGAATTACAAGAAAATTCCAGAATTGCAGATTTTTTTAAAATCGAGTGCTTGTGGGCAGCATTTGTTTAAATTTTTTTTTTTTTTTTTGCAGATTTTTCCTCCTCCGATTTTTTTTTCCCTTTTCCCTCCCATTTAAATTACCCCCACCTCACCCTACACTCACCCCTAAACACCGCCCTTCATACTCGGCACACGACCCTCACCCTCTGCTCTCGGCCTTCGGCCCTTACCCCCCACACACCTGCAGCCAACACTTACTCCCCACTCGCACTCACCCTCACAACTCCCTCACGGCTCACGGCCGACCCCTCTCCTTCCCCTTATCACTCTCCTCCTCGGCCCTTCCCCACTGTCTCGCTCTGTTTTTCCCGCCCTTCCCGCTAACCCTATCCCCACTTCCACCAGCCACACACCAGCCACTACTGCACACCAGCCACTACCGCACACCAGCCACGTCTCCACTACCCCGTCTTTCCGCCTCCCTTGTCTTTCCGCGTCTCCCGAGCCCTTCACTCTTTCTTCCCCACTCATACATCCTCCACCCCGTTCCTTACCCTCTCACGATCCTTACGATCTCCGCTTGGCCCCGTCACCCGCCTTCCCCGCCACCCTGCACCCCGCCGCCTCCCACAACCACCCTCTCGTCCGCCCCCCCACTCGGCTTCCCCACCCTCACGATCCTTGCCCTCTCACGATCCTCACGATCCTCCGCTTGGCCCCGCTCACCCGCCCTTCCCCCGCCACCCCCCCGCACCTTTCCCCGCCTCCCACACCACCCTCCGACCGCCCCCCACTCGCTTCCCCACTTCTCCCACGACCTCCGTGTCCGCCCCCACTCGGCTTCCCCACCTCGTGGTTTCTCCACTCCGACCCCGACTATCTTAACTCGGGCACTTGCATACTGTTTGGACTAATACAAGTTTTTTACAATAACTTAACAAACGTGACTCCACACGAACCGACGTGGTCAATAGAGGTAAAAATTACGTTGACAAATAAGTTAAATCATAAAAACCACAAGACAGTAATCAGAATCATAAGGTCTCCTTGTTTAAAAAAAATTTCGATTGAACGGACGAAATTTTTTGGAATTATATAATAAATATATATTATATAAATTTTCAATTAATAATACATATATATATAATTTACATAATAAAAATAATAATAATAATAAAACCCTATTTTTCAAAGACAACATTACAAGAGAAGGTACCAGTGGTGAATGACATATGCCAAAGAAGATAAATCTTAAGTGAAGAAAATTGTCAAAAAAATATAGCTTTGAGGACAAAGTTTTTAAGGAAAAAGGGATAAGCCTTAATTACAAGGAGTATGAGGAGTATGACATCATCAATGTCGATGGTCGATTTCCAAAAAAAATTACTGGATCTTGAGAAATAGATCAATAATAATTCCGAAAACTTTGGCAAAAGATTAGTCGGTCTTGAAGGTATAATTGCAAGAAACTCCAACGATATCAAAAAGGTTCAAGATATGACGAATCGAATAGAAAGACAAATGTGGCTAAATCATAACGAGGCCATAGAAAATCTTAGCGAAGTAATGAAAAAGATGACAGAACTCTTCGATAAGATAAATGATAAGATAGATAAGATAAGTCAGAGACAAAAACCAATATTCCCGAATGTTGAACATAATCAACTGAACAATTCAGCTAATTCAGATCATAATCATGAATATAACATGTTTGAAAAAGAGCAATTAAATGAGGTTGAATTGGAAATCAACTCACATGAAAGCTATAGTGTTGAAATACCTAGAAGCAAAGACTCTGAAATCAACCATGAAAGTTATAGAGCTGAGAAACCAAGAGAAGAAAATGCAACTCAATCCATTAATAAAGCCAGTAATGCAGCAACAGAAGTTATTGAGAACTTTTATATAAATGAAAATCCAATGGCAGAAAAAGAAACAATTCTTTATGTGAAGCAGCCACATAAAGAATTCATCGTCACTGCTATCACAGATGCAACAACAAACATAGTCGTTGAAAATGAAAGAAACCATGAAAATACAGATGCTTATAAACAACAAAATGTTTCATCCCCAAATTTGAAAGAAGAGACAAACACATCTGAAGCCACTGATACATCGTCAGAAGCTGTTGAGGCCTTCAATGATGAAGAAAATATGGTTGTTAAGAAGGAAGCATTTGATGATGGGGAGAAGTTGCATCGGACGATAATTGTTGGTAACTTACCTTTAAATCTAGAAAGGAACCACGAAGAATCACCAGAAGAACAAAGAATAGTTCAGAAACACAAAAAAGTTTTCCAAGACCTGCAAATAAAAATACCTCGTAATAAGGAACATGAACATCCGATAGAAGTCAAGAAAGGACTCGACCCTGTCAATATCAAATCTTGTCGCTATCCACATCACCAACAGATTGAGCTCGAGAAGATGCTCCACGATCTTTTTAAAATGTGGGAAGCAAGAGCCTGCCGCTCGAGAAACCCAGGCGTTCGTCAACGATGTCCATCATTACGTATGCTTTGAGGACAAAGCATCTTTAAGAGAGGGGCAATGCTATGTATATTTTATTAATTATTAGTTAAATATAGTTATCTTAGGTTTATTACAACGATCATGCCTCTAACGGTCAGAGAAAATTCTTTTGCAAAGTTTGCTTCCTGTACTTTCCCAAGGTTGGTGTTGGAATCCCAAAGCTGTAGTATTTCCAGGGGAAGTCTCTTACTGAGGGCCTAAGGGACAGCTGGCAGTGAAGGTCAATGGTCTTTCACCCCCATCAAATTGATCAAAGCATGGGCTTTTGAATTGGTGTACAGTGGATGGGATGTTGGAGCCTGAGAAGAGAAGAAGGGAACCAATGCAGGAAAATAAAATGCCAAGGAGTATTGGGGTAGTGTTGGCCTTGTTCTGGAGTAGAGTATTTCAAAAATAGGCAGAGCATGGTTAAATGAATGATGGTGATGGAGCGTGAGATATTTATTTTGCCTGAAATAACTGTGACTTTTATTTTTTGAGATTGATGCCTCTGTTGGCAGGTGCATCGATCTCAGAATCAAATGGAAGGTTCCTGTAATCAAATGCAGAATTCTAATACACAAAATATCAATAATTACAAAGAAATAGAGAGATGTTAACAATAATGAAAAGAAAGGGTTTGAGGCATCTGCACAACAGGGTTGGGTTTCACCCACCAATCCTAAAATATGGAGGGAAAATCTCCATGAAATTGTACTTGAAAGAGAGTAATATGTTTTGATTGATAGTAAAATCTTGCTGATTCTCATTGACTCTGGTGCACTTTTTTAAAAACTGTAACTGGGGAAATTATATTATAATAAAAGATGTAGCTAAGCTAACAACATTGTTACATATTTGATATGTCCAAAATTTCAAACATAGATCACAGTATACTACATGCCTTGTACAAAATTTGCATGTCTTTTGGCAAAATTTTCTAGTATTTCCTACTACTATGGTTTTTATATAATTCCTAAAATGCTTATAACAGTTAAAGGACATTTACTTATCAAATTCACAGTGACTAACAGCTGTGTCCAAACCAGTGCTTTTAGCAACTGAGCCTTGCTGTCCCATCTCCACATCATCAATCAATTGGTGTACTGTAGCTTCTCCTCTGAGACCCCTATGAGCAAAACTGATTGACATTCTTTGATTGGATATGCCAGGCTGAGCTCCCTTCCTCAGATTTGTAACGATATTGCTCAAGATGTTGCATTTTGCTTCTAGAGTGGTTATCTGCTACTTTTTCTGTACGGAAGTTCCCATTATTGAAACAATTTGAAGAACCATTTGATGCTCATCGTCTTGAACCTTAGCTGTGAGAAAAAAAAGGAAGTTTTATTGCACTGAATCTGATCCTCATGGGTTTGAATCACCCTTTACAGCTCGTGAAGATCCCTAAAGTTAAATTTGAAACAGACAGAGGAGAAGCCAATAAATTGAGGTCATCTCAACAATACCAGACCACTCCCAACCTCTGTTCGCGTTGCCAAAAGAAAGAAGACCAGGCAGACAATACCCAAACATGTCAAAGAGAGAAAGCTCAACTAACAGCGCCAGGCAATGTGACTACTTGTCCCCCTTGCAACTTACACAACATATCTAATAGAAGGTGTGAATTATACGAGTTCAGAATTATAAAAAGAACAAAACTATCTCAAGAGATTTCAACTTACAGTAATTAAAGGCATGAACAAATTGACTCCAGTTTCACCAGAGGAGTAAACTTCAGAAACAAACTGGGGAAGGCTCAAAATAAAGGAACATAGAGATAGAAACCTTTAAAATGCAATCCCCAAACAAAGGATCACCAGTGTTTAACTTCTAATTACAGATATGGTTTATTATTCCAGGAAATTTATAACCCAGAAATTTAAATCTTCACTTACGGAATTAAATTACTGGAATTTTAACTCATAAATTTACGGCAGAAGCAAACACAGGAATAATTCTCAAACAGAAATTAACCGGGGACATTGTCCTAAAACAACGGTGTTCATTGTCTGTGTTTATTTCCTATTTGCTCAATATTTTGTTTCTGCAGTGTTGTATGTTGTGAAGGCTGCAGTAGATTTTATTTCGATGTTTGCTGTGTAACACTGTAAATAACTTGTTCAGTAATTAACAAGGAGGAGAAATATAATCTGTTACTGCATTAGGGATTTGGGAAACGAATTTTCACATGGTATTAGAGCGCAGGTGAAGTAGGAAGAGCCCAGCAGAAGAGGGAGTTCGAAAAGACTGTGTAGGCAGCAGATCGAACCCCAAAGGGGCTGCACAATCCATTGGACTTGAGGGCTGATTTTTTGTTGAAAATTACTTCTCTGAATGAGTCGACAGAGAGTAAATTTTCCGGATCGAGATTTTGTCAGAGGCAAAGGGAGCAGCGCAACAATTTCAGCGCAGAGCAGATCTTCAGCTGGGACACAGTTTTCTGCAGCAGTTTGCTGGGACAAAAAATTGTCAAAAGAGGAAAGAAGAGCACATATTGAGGGAATTTCTTCCTCAGAGAATTCCTAGCCAAGGGGTTCAATTTCTCACTGCAAAGTAGCAGTAGCCGGGTGCAGACCTACTTACTCCAGCAAGGATTGGGTAGTGCTAGTCAACAACTGTGCAAAGTAGAGAGGAGGGAGTTCGACATTTGTTTGGCGTGATGGTATCAACTGGGTTCAGAGATCAAGATCGGTTGGAGGGTGCCTCCAACTATGTTATCCTGAAGGCAAGGACTTCCTTCCTTCTAGATGAGCATGATCTTAAAACTTATAACGTTAGTGTGTTAGCTGAGCCCATCGATGCAGATCAACTTAAAGCCTACAAGAAGGACATGGCAAAGGCCAAGAGGTTGATCCTTGACGGAGTGAGAGATCACATTGTATCTCACATAGCAGGCAAAGACACAACCAAAGAGATGTGGGATGCATTGGCAACGTTATATCAAAGATCTTCCAAGCAACGAAAGATTTACTTGGAGGAGAAGATGAGATGCATGAGGATGCAAAAAGGGGAGTGTATAGACCCCTTCCTAATGAGACTTCAGGATACTTGAAATCACTTGGCTGCTGTGGGAGCAGCGCCTCATGGTACTGAGTTTGTACGGCTGGCCCGCAACAGTTTTTCCGAGGAGTGGCAAGTCTTTGTCCAGAGTACCCTGGGCAGAGAGAAGTTGCCTGATTGGGGGAGAGTTTGGGATGATCTACAACAAGAAGAGATGAGGCGTGATTTGGTGAAGAGCACCATAAGTGGCAACAACAACAGTGGGGTGAATATCGAGAAGGAAGAGGAGAATGTAGCCCTAGCATCGAAGGGACAACAGGAGCAACAACACAGGTGAAAGAAGGATATTTCGAAGATCAATTGTTTATGATGTGGTGAGATGGGCCACTTCAGTTCTCAGTGTCCTCTTCAAAAGAAGGACAAGGAGAGGGAGTAGGATCAACAAGTTGCTACCAGAGAAATCGATAGGCTGTCCTCTAGATTGGAGGAGTTTGCCATGATTTCCCATATACCTTTAGGGGAGAGGTGGGGTGATATGGTTTTGTAGCCTCATAGAGCTATAGGTTGGGCAGGATCCTTGAGGAGTCCACCTCTTGGATCATCACCTTGTTACGGGAGCCCATAATAGCAGTAGCAGGATGGACCAGTAACAAATGGTGCAATCGGGTGCCAAAGTGACAGTAGCAGTGGTTAGCAGCGTTAGGAACTGAGCAGCGCAAAGTAGAGTTAGTAGCGGTGCAGTTGGCACAATGCAGAGTTAGCAGTAGCGTAGAGGCTTCAGTGACAGCGTAGAGGCTAGCAACAGCCAGAACTCGGTGGACAAAATGCATCAATTTGAACATAGTTGGTTCAGTTGATGGACATCTCTGAGTTGCAGCAACAACAAATGAGAGGGAGTCATGGATGCTGCAGTGGCAGCAACAACAAAGTTGCAGTAGTTGACAACAACACGCAGAGTTAGCAGCAGCACAAATGTAGCGCATTGAGGGCTACGCAGTAGTTGGTGGGCAGCAATAGCCAGATATCAGCAACGCAACTAGGATGGTGTAGAAGTCAGAGTGATGCTTCAGGAGGTTGCAACACTTAAGCACATTCTTCGCTAAGAGTGAGTGTTGATTTTTGTAGCATCGGATGTGCTCTAGCATCGAGATTTTGCAAAGAGGTTAAGACACATGCATTCTACAATACCCATAATTTTTTTTTGGGAAATTCCACTTGGAGAAGATTTAACTAAAATAATTAATTATTTTTAATTGATTCCTAAGTCTAAAGTTAGTAAAAGGAAATAATTAAAGGTATTAATTAGATCGGGTGTGAATCTTCTAGATGAAGACGAGGATTGACTCCCAGTTAATCTTTAGCCTTTGATTATGTTTTAATCTTGGCCATTGATCTGTTAACGAGAGATTATAAGGAGCTCGATGGGCATTTGGAAAACACATAGAGTGAGAGATCAAGAGGTCGAATTCTCAAGAGAGCAGTGCAACAGTTTCCAGAGAGAGATCGAGGAGATTTATTGTAGTGAGGGGCAGGGATAGTTGTTCGGTGGAAAATTTTCCAGATCTGGAGAGTGTAGGGCAGAGAAGGCAGAGAGAAGTTCAGAGAGACTGCGCAGTGCCACTAGGCAGCGCAGAGCTTTTGAGGAGATCTGCAGTTTTGTTGAGGAGCAGTTATAGTGCCAGGAGCCGGGGTGTGAGACCAAAGGGCCAGAGATCCGAGTTTCCAATCAATAGATTGATCAGCGAGAGGGGTGATGCAGTCCCTAGAGGCTGTGACGCAGAGCCAACGCAGAGGCGGCGTGGGGCTAGCCATTCAGAGGCTGGATCAGTGTCGGATCACCAGTGATTGTGTGAGATAATTTCTCATTATCTCCTTGCCAGTTATATTCTCTGTATTGGATTGTTGGTTTGCGCATCCAAAGATTTGTATTCAGAAACTATTGCATAATAATTAAAACCCTCAGCTCTTGCACCAGTTTTCGCGCATTGGGTTTTTCCGAGGACATTGTCCAACAACAACGATGTTCATTGTGTGTGTTTATTTCCTACTTTCGCAGTATTTTGTTTCCATAATATTATATGTTGTGAAGGTTGCCGTAGATTTTATTTTGATATTTGCTGTGTAACACTGTAAATAACTTGTTTAGTAATTAACAAGGAGGAGAAATATAATCAGGTATTGCAGTAGGGATTTAGAATTACGAATTCACTGGAAGGTGAACCACTCACCTTGTTCTCATATAGCGTACTCCATAGGGGAAGGTGAGCCACTCACCCTATGCTCACATGCTAGGGTATGTACTCCACAGGGGAAGGTGAACTACTCACCTTGTGCTCATATAGCTCCAAGAAGTACCCCAGGCCCCCAGGAGCTCCCAAAGGCCAATGTCCATCTCAAGCGGGACCCTCATGAGAGGGTCTTTCCACGACTCCAAGTCTCTCTCGGAAGGCCAAGAACTTGGCCTTCCCCAAAGGCTTCGTGAGGATGTTAACAAGATGTTCATCTGTCTTGATATGTTGGAGCCCTATTGCTCCCCATTGTACCATATCTTGGATAAAGTGGTACCTAATATCAATATGCTTGGATCGATTGTGGAACACAGGATTCTCTGAAAGGCGAATCCCACTTTGATTATTGTAATAAATGATAGTGGTATCCAGCACGTGCTCAAATCGCTCACTTAAGAGCTTCCTCAACCAAATGGCTTCACAACAAGTCATACTAGCTACAATATATTCTATCTCAGTGGTACTTAGTGCAACAGACTTTTATTTCCAACTCATCCATGAATTTGAAGCGGACTTCAAAGAGAAGCAGCACCCTGATGTGCTTTTTTTATCCACCACATTGCCAACCTAGTCAGCATCAATATATCCATGTAGTCTTAGATCCCCGACAACGTATCTCAGTTCATAGTTGATAGTACCATGAAGATATCTTAGAAGATTCTTTGCAGCAACCAAACGTATATGATGAGGCTCAACCATAAATTGACTCAATGTATTAACAACAAAGCATATGTCTCGTCTGTTGAGATTTTGGGGTAGCATTGGTGTGCTCTAACTCCGAAAATTTGTGGAGGGGCTAGGACACATGAGATCTCCAAGACTAAGAAAGCGTTTGGAGAAATTCCATCTGGTGTAAAAGTTATTCAAATAATTAAATTTTTTTAATGGGGACCTTAAGTCTAACTTAGGGAAATTGAAAAATTAAAGTGAATTAATTTACACGTGATGAGAACTTTCTAAGTGATGTGGATCAAGCTTCTTTTAATCTTAGTCGTTGATTAGAGATTAGATCACGATCGTTGATTTGTCAACGAGAAAAGTATAAAGGAAAGGCTTGGGGTCAGTTAGAGAACGCACACAGAGTCTAAGAGATCGAATACTTCTGACGGAGCAATGCTCGGATGAAGATCAGATCTGAGTGATTCAGGGAAGCAGTGAGGGGCGGATGCAGTGATTGGTCAGAGGACCAAGAGTACAACGCAGAGCAAGGGTAGTAGAGATGCAATGGAGGCAACGCAACCATCAAAGGGTGTGATGCAGACCCTAGAGAGGGTGACACAGGCCCACGCAAGGCTCATGTAGGGGCAGCACAGAACCTCCAAGGAAAAGTATGAAATTCACTGGAGACTGGGGTTTCTAAGCCGGTAGGGCTGAAACCAGATTACGGGAGAAGCTAATCAGTGCAGAGAAAGGGTGACGCATTCCCTCAGCCAGGGCCACGTAGGCTTACACAGTGGCAATGTAGAGACTACACAGAGCTAGTCAGGGTTTCACCAGTGACTCATCCAGATCAGTGGGGACTTGCAGAGTGAGGTAAATCTCTTATTTTCTCTGTTGCCGAAGTTTTCTCTGTTGGGTGAGCCAGATTATGGCACCCTAGATGTACTTAGAATACTGTTGCTTAATAATAATAAACCCTCAGATCTGCTGCACTGGTTTTCCTGCATTGGGTTTTTCCTGGGACATTTGTCTGAAAAATCATGTGTATCCTTTGTCGCATGTGCGTTATGTTTCAGTAAATGATCTGTATTTGTGTAGGCTGCTAGCTGTGTTTACTTCACTGTTTTTATGAATACTTTTGTTAATAACTTGTTAATAAAATAAAACAAGCAAGAGAAGTGAATCGAGATACTACAGTAGGGTTTCTGTATTCAAAAATTTTCACATGGTATCAGAGCATTGCAGATCAAGTTGAAGCCATCAGTAAGAGGCTGAAGATTTTTGCTGCAGGAAAGGCAGCTAAAGCGACACAGATCCGGGAGAAGGCAGTGTAGCGCTAGGAGGGACAAAGACCCAATAGAAGGGACGCAGAGTTAGTCTGCTCAGACAGAGCTGATGTAGAGGCTGACATAGGCCCTAGTGGGTGATGCAGAGCCTGTCAGGCTCGCCTTGGGCTGACGCAGACCCTATAGGGTGACACAGTCCGAGTTGGAGATATGTTGTGCAAATTGTCAGGGCTAGAAGTGCAGCGTCGGATCTTCGAAGTTGCTGGTGTGGTATTGGTTCTGTCGGTGCAGGAAAATGCCTAGCAAAGGTGACAAAGTAAGGGAAATCAGTCCCTCAACAAATTTTTGCCAAAGAAATCGGAGATTCGATCAGGAGGGTGATCGTAGAGGACCGATTCAACAGATTTGGTGGAGGATTTCAGGGAGAGAAATCAGTTGTTAGAGGGAGCAGTTTCCCTAGAGGGTTTCTATCGCCAAGAAACCTAGATCCCGTCTTCGTCAACGACCCCATAGCAGTACACCCCCATTTTTTCAAATGGGATTCGTCATGTTCGACGTGGTTGCACCATTCAAATTCCGTCATCCAGATGTCATCGCCGATCGACAGTTTTTATAATGATGTAAACCCATTCTGCATTTTATGATGTAAATGATCTAAGTAAGACCGTCGATGTATGTAACAACCTAGGTAAGCCTAGTAATTTGTTGATGATCTCTATCCTAGAGTTTTTGTCTCAACGATTCCACGAAAGTGATCGAGCGAGTTTTTCCCTCCGGCCTCACCCCAAAGCTAGGGTGGATTTTGTCATCGGCATACTAAGTGAGTCTAGTGCTCTATCGAGTCCTTGTAAAAGTAATTTAGACTACTTGGTCTACTAGATCATATGTTGAGTCGCAGAACTGGGTATTTATTTGAGGGTCTATACGAATGGGTTTTCCCCCTTCATGTATGCAAATGTATTATCTCATGTAAAAGAGGGTTGGAAAAATAATTATAATCCCCTCTTAGTCAATTAATTAAATTTTCTAGTCAATTAATTAATCAAATCTTAAACCAGAAATTTAATTAATTTAGGGTCCTAAATTAGGGTTAAATCTTTAAAGGCAAAATTTGTGGGTCCTTGGAAAATGATTTTGAAAGCCCCAAACCAAGGGAATATTGAGAATTTTAAGAAATATTGGACCCTTGGGCCTTGGTGGTTAAGTCAAAGTCAAAATTTTGGGGTAATTAACTCAAAAATAATATTTTTGAGTTAATTAAAATTGAATTAAATGATAAATTCGTTTTTTTCCCCAAAATTTTAATTTCAACGCTCCGGATTAAAAGATAATTAAATCTTTTGGACGGTTGAGATTATTTTGACGAGGATCATCCAAACTAGCCGTTAGAGATCTAGTCCTATAAATTTAGAGGTCTTTGTCATTCTTGGAGGATCCGATCTCAGAATCGTGTACTTGCTCTTAGAAGCTCTTGTAAACTTTTTTTTGAGGAATAAAACAAAAGACTTTGGGGTTACAAATCTGGATGTTCCTTCTCAGATCTATGTGGTGAATTCTCTCTAAACTCTGCTACTTGGTTTCTTGCATTTTATGGTTGATGGCCTTCATGGATTAATCTGCATATAGGTATCTTATGCAGTTTTCTGGGTTTATAAAATAACATTCTGATTTTTCTAAGGGTCTCATGTTGTTTTCTTAAATCTCTATCAGTCTAAAGTTCGGATCTAAGTGTGCAGAGAAATTTTTTAAGATTGGGCGTCTGGGGAAGTCTTCGGTTGGACCAGCCGACTCTCAATAAGCATAAATCTGATAAGCTCTTTATTTGTTAAATTCTGGGTCTATCTTACGATATTTGTGATTTTGCAGGGTTTCGAAGGCTTGTGCCTCCCACTTAAATCTTAAACTTCTGAAAATTGTGCTAAATTGATTCAGATCTGACCATGAGGGTTTCAAATTGTAAATTAGTTGTAAATTTGTAAATTTGTCAGGATTGTCAGGGTTTAATCATTAAATTGGTGCGTGTATCTTCAGATCTAACTAGCTGTTGCAGGTTACAGGTTTAAATCGAATTTTTTTTAAAAGATCTAGGGCAGATCTGGCTTTCAAAGGGCAGATCTGGCCTCAAAGCTGCCACTGTGGGCAAGATCTGGTTTCAAAATTGCTGTTGGTGGCAAATGTGGATGGTATTTAATTTGAAGAACACCGAAATCTGAGATTGCAGGGAGGAAAATTTTTAATTTGATTGCGTATTCATCTGCTGTCCAGCGTCCTCTTTCTGCCTGCAAATCCATCTTTGAATGATAGATTCAGCTTCCACCCTTTTCCTCCAATCTATACGCCGCTGTCTGCATCATCCCTCATTGCCATCGACTCTCTTATTTCCTTGGATTTCTTTGCAGCCATCGATCTCTGCCCTCGCGTTCAAATTCTGAGCTTCTTCACGCCAACCCTCATCCCTTTCTCCTGCAGCAAATCGACTACCTGCAACCACAAAACGATTTATTCATTAGCCGTCCATTTGTTTCTGGCATCGATCCTTGACTATCGGCCTTCTTCAACGCTGTCTGTATTGACTGTGGTGCCTTCCGTCCATCGTGCCTCCCCCACGCTAACCGTCGACCCCTTCTATCTCAGCGTTCATCTCTTCATCGCGTCCAAGCCTGCATTAAACTTTCCGTCCGCTCTTCAGTCGCTCCTTCCCACCGCCCTTTCGACCTGCAACTGCACAACGACAAATTCAAAGCCATAAACGCACGTAAAAAAAAAAAAAAAAAAAAAAAAAAAAAAAACAAACAAACAAACAAACAAACAAACTTGCGTCTTGTTTCAATCCGATTTCATTTTTTTAATTGTATATAGTTTAGACTTAGGTTGAGGTTTCGATTTTCTTTTAATTTCTTAAGTTTAGTTTTAATTTGGTCGGTTTTCATGAGTTTCGTTTTTATTTTTATTTTGTTTAGTTCATTGTGTAATTCGATTTTGGTTTGTTAGGTTTTAATTGTTACATTTAAATTTTAGACTTTAGTTAGTTTAAGTTGTAATTTAGTTTAATTTTGATATTAGTTTTGTTTAGATTTATTTTAATTGTAATTTAGTTTAAATTTGTAGTCTAACTTTAGATTTAAATTTTAAATTTTAAATTTTAATTTAGCTTTTAGTTTAGTCTTTAACTTAGTTTTAATTTTGATTTTAGTCTTCTTTAGATTTAGATCTTTAATTCTGATTTGAAAAATAAAAAAAGAAATAAAAAATAATAAAAAATTACAAATACTAAAAAAAATATAAAAATACAAAATATATAAATTTTTTTTTTAAATTTTCCATAATTAAATATGCATTTTAGGGATTTTATCTAAAGTTTGACTGTGGAACATTTTAAAGGATCGAATTTAAGTGAAGCATCATAAATGGAAATCTCGGGCATTTTTCATCTTGTGATATGTCTAATATGTTTGTGAGGCTGGATATTTTAATGCATGATTGTGGTGTCTTTCATTAAATATCATTGTGATCAATCGTGGTTTAATAGCGACGGTTAAACGTCACTTACTTGTTTATAATATAATAGGATATTGTTTGACTCCTTTAGGCACTGGTCTTAACGTAAAATCTAATTTAGATCTGCGGAATCTCGCCCATTTTATCAAGTATTTGATGTTCTAGCTGTGTCTCCTGGATTTATCCTTCATTGATTGGGGATAAAGGTGACAACCCCCAGTCTGAGCCGTTGTCGCGGTGCCTGGACAATTTGTGCGACAACAAGACAAAATTACATTTTATTTATCATTGTCTTCTTCTTATCATAGTTACATAGTTAGCATGAAGACCGACCTAGTTACATTTCACAACACTCCCTCTTAACTAGGGAGGTATTCATATAGTTACATGATCATTTCCAAACTAAATAATTTCATAAGAAAAATCGGATTGGTAATCACATCTGTATAGCATCATATCAACCAGCATTGTACTAGTGCAAGGCCTTGACTAACAGCCCCATCTCTTCAATGAGACAATGGGCTTCAATGCTGGCGAGACACATGACTTATAGACACCTTCATCATTGTCTCTCCAAGGTACATACTCCACCCGGGTGTTCCCAAAGTATGACCTTCCTGGACTATTCTTTTCTTAGGTAGCTAGCCCTCAAAGAATATCGGTCCCTGACTACTCTTATATTGAATGCCCGATCACATTCTCAAAGAGTATCGAATGCCAGATGAGTACCCAATCCTCCATTCTGTCTTCCCAAGACTAGAATGATGTGTCTATCTCTCCCTCCCAGGGAGGACCTATTCCACAAGGGAATGTGCTCATTCTTATACAAAGAATGTACCTAAGCTCATCCTTAGGAATTACCAAGTTTCTTCCAGGTAGGAAACTTACCATTAAGCTCCCTCTTAGCTAGAGACCTCCAACAACAATGGTGAGACACCCAGGTGCTCATGAAGAATTCATGTCCTCGATGTCATGGATTTCGATATTGAGGAATCTCCATCTTTTAGCTTCATAGGGCATAGATCATCCATCACTTCCATCCTGAGTCTTGTCAGCTATCTAAGTGATTCACCAGACTTCCTTATCTGGTCCACTATTGTGCCATGCTGCTTTCCTTCGAATCATCTCCCAGGATCATACATCCTTTCTCATGATTAGCAGCGCTGCACAAATTCATCCAGATAAACATTTACATATGAACCTTTTAAAACAAAAGTCACCTCAGTGATGATCTTTCGCCATGACATCTTCCTGTAAGCATCAGCATCCTTCATACAGATTGACACATCTCCTAATGATATGTTTTTCCAAGGGTCTTCTTCTTTACTAGAATTTCGTCAGAGTCTACATATCTTTCCAGGAGATCTCTCTTGTCACATCTTCTTGGCCTCCAGATGATAACTGCCTCTTGACATGGTTGTATTTCATGATCTTCTTCCTCTCTGCACATTCTTGATTCCCAGGAACGTACAACTTTTCTAGTTTTTTTTTTTGTTCATAAACAACCACCTCGTATTCCATGACATATTATGTTGATTTCATCTGACCGTGCACAGAGAGATTCTCCTCCATAGATCATACTTCTAAGTACAGAAGTCCATTACCTGCAACCACATGACATAACTTCAAAACATCCAATGTCAGCATATAAATATATATACATACCTCATACCTTTTTCCCTTGAGTCATCCTGTAGCAATTTTCTCAAGAATGAGGAGCTTCATTCCCTTGGCCTACTTCATCAATATGTCATGATATCCAGAAATATGTTTCCATGACGACCCTTGCTCTTGATGACTGCTTTACATTAGTAATGGTTATCATAGAGGTTTTCCCGGAGCTGATTCACCGGGAGCTCCTGCCATGCTTAGATTAGGATGTTGATAAATGAAGATAAAGTCTTCTTTTCTGCACTCTACTGCACTAGTCCTAGGAAAGTTCGGTTCCTAGTTTTAGACAATATGCTTCCTTGACCAAGTCTGAGATCCTTTATAGTGATGCTGCTCTTTAAGCAATAGCGTTATAGTTCTTCCCTTTCCATAGTAGATCATCCTCCAGACTTCATATTAGAATAAACCTGTGATGTATTCCAGACTGAACTGTGGTGACCAAGAAACCTTGTAGACCTTATTTTCGCACTTCTGCTCCAGATTTGATTTCTTTTCTTCAGCACCGATTTGCACTGTCTTGCACCATACTAGAGAGTTTGGTCTCTATTTGTATTCTTCCTTCTTTGACCTTGTCCACTTTTCATCATATCATAATGATACCTTTATATATGGTTCTGTTCTCATACTATAACATAGTCCTTTTAACGAGACTTCCTACGCATCACATTACAATCATGAGCTTGTACTGTAAGTTAGCATATACCACAGAATCATATGCCCAAACCTTAGCTTATACGCTATACATATATAACATCTTTCTAACATTTTCAATGCGCAATTGTCTCTTCTTAATTGCACTTATATTACAGTCCTTAAGTCTACACCTGAGATCCGTATTAAACAACAGAGTTGGTTTCTTTCTTCGCACATAATTACTTCCTCGCTTCCCTGTTGTTTGCGATAGATCCAAACTGAATGTAACAGCTCCTTTTCTTCACTATATCCTTATTCGTATTACATTCTGGAACTTCGCACTGTATTATATACTGTGTTTAACCCTCAACTTGTTGCTGCAATTTCGAACTGTGATATGCCATCTGTTCAATCCGAGATAGTGACATAATGCTTCTCCTTTTCTGCGTTGTGTATATATACTCTAACTATGGTTGTCTTCCTGGAATCTGCGAAGTCTTTATGACAGAGACATCAACATTAATCACAGTGTCCTTTGTTGTAGCTTCTAGTCTCCTCGCACTGCATCATAGGTCCTTCAAATCTCAGTGTCCTATCTCGCACTAAAATACAAAGCTTATCCAAAATCTTCAAACTAATCCGAACTGTCTTTTGTCTCTGTTATGAGTAGTTTACTAGGGTGTTGCCATCTATAATAAGTTGACCTGTTTATGAATAGTTGTGACTGGTCTTTTGTTGAGAATATGTATCACTGAAAATTGCATCGAACTTATTTCAGTGTCTGCATTGTCTTACTGTCAATTCATGGACTTGTATCTTTAAATGCCCTTCCTTTGTTTTTCGCACCATAGCTTTGAAACCATGTTGAGAATTTGTAGGGTTTTTGATTAATACAAAAATTCTCTTCTTGATAACTACCTGTGAGCTTGCTTATGTATTCTCTTCTTTAACTTAGTTAATCAAGTCAGTTATCAATGTAATTAGTCACATGTGAAGACAAAATTATTTACACTTGTAACAGAATATTATGAAATATGGTTAGGAACTTACGAATCTGTCTTCTTACAAATACTATCTTTGTCTTTGACAAACTCATACTCTTTCTTAGACTGTACTCTTTGGTTCCTTCAGTAATCTGCTTCTTGTATAATCCACAATTTGTAACTTTCTATTACACTGACAGTTGTCCTTTATATTTGCATTCAAACTCAGAGTAACCTCAGATAGGTCCGCACTTAATACTGTGTCTTAAATCTGCTCTTTTATATGCTATCTTATCCGTATTCAAATCTGTCTTGGATCTGCTCCTTTCTTCGCTCTCCAATATCAAACTTATCTGCAGTCAATTATCTGCTGTATAACCTTATACTTAACTGCAATTCTTGCTCCTTTTCCACGCTATATAACTTCAGTCTTGTCTGCAATTGTCATCTCCAAAAGAGCCGCAGTATAGGTATATATATAGGATACTGATCAGCTTATTAGGTCGACCATTCAGCTGTTATTTTAGGCCGACTTAATAACTTCAACTTTAGGCCGACTTGTAGTTTGTTTCTCTGGCATATTACTTCACATAGAGTTCAAGATAGTTGAAGGATGTTTCTGCCATTTATGAGCTTGTCTTTCAACACCTTTTGGAGGGCTGTCCCATCTGATCTGGATCCTTCATGACTTTGACACTTAGTTCTTTTTACACTTAGAAGACGAGAACCTAATAGACATCAAGAAGTCTATCTACATAAAATATTTGCTCATGAAACCCATGAGACAAAATTACATTTTTATTATCATTGTCTTCTTCTTATCATAGTTACGTAGTTAGCATGAAGACCGACCTAGTTACATTTCACAACACTTCTAAGGCCAAAATAGTGACTAATCCACACCCTCAAACGGGATTTACAGAACTCAGCGAAGATTAGGGCCTAGAAATCCCAGCGCTGTCCTGAAAAGCCTCTGCGTCAGCCACTAAAGCCTCTACGTCCCTCAGCGCTGCTCCAGAAAGGGTTGTGTTACCCCAGACTGGGTGACACAATCCTTACGCTGCCCCTTAGGGTCTCTGTGTAACCCCTGAGGGCTTCCAGTTGAAAATCACGCTGTCCTTGAGGGACCGTGCAGCACCTGCGTAGCACAGTTGTTGCCCTTCCTCCTGCTGCTCTCCTGCTTCTCTACGTTGTCTCTCTGAGCTGATATCTGCCTCTTGTTGATTCTAGACCCCGGGAGCAGATCATCCCCTTGGCCTAAATCCCCTCTGTAGCTGAAACACTTCTGAGAATTCTTAACAAACCCGCCCTAGAATCTCAGCTTAGCTTCAGTGTTCTGCCTCTTTGTGTCTTTACAAATGACCCTAAGCCTTTCCTTTATACTTTTCTCGTTGGGAAACCAACAACCATGATCAGATCTTGAATCAATGGCTAAGATTAAAAAAAAGCTTGATCCGTGTGACTTAAGACAATTTCATCACATGTTTAATTAAAGTCACTTTAATTATTTAAGTTCCCTAAGTTGTAACATAGGAAATACATTAAAATAATTAATTAATTTAATATCTCCTAAACTAGATGAAATTTCCCAAATCCATTTCTAGGTCTTTTAGATCAAATGTGCTCTAGTCCTTCCTCAAAATTTGGGAGCTAGAGCACAACTGATGCTACCCCAAATGCACAAAATCTCAACAGTTTGCTGAGGAATTCGAAGTGAGTTTGCAGTGCAGTGAGGGGCAGAGATCAACAAGGGATGATCTGATCCAAAGTCGAGAATACAACAACAGAGAGGCAGCAGTGTTCCAGGCAGCGCAGAGGCCAGCTAGAGGGATGCAGTCCAGCCAGGGCCATGCAAAAGATTGCGTAAGCCCTATCACTACTCCTTTCAATGGTGAATTTGATGATGACATGATCTATTTTCATGATTTTGACAATTTGATCTAATAATGACACTAAATGGAATGATAACCTGAATGATGACCATACTGACCAAGACACTCCTTCAATGAACAATGACCTGACCATGATGATGTTTATTTGTGATATTTCCAATTAGCAGACAACTAATTGGAATATTCATTTTTGGTTAATTTTTTCTTTTCTGAAGTTTAATATGAAATAAAGGGGTGAGGGGACCCATGAATAAAACATTAGAATAAAAGCACTTTCCTAAAGTCACTTGGCAGATTAATTAGAAGGTGAAGTGGGGCCCATGAGGCCAAGTGATAACGCAGGAGAGGAGGCATTTAGGACAGCGCAGTGGCAGCATGGGGCCAAGCAGCGCAATGTCAGCGTGGGAGAGGCAGCGTAGCGCAGCAAGGGACAACGTGGCAAAGAGGGACAATGCAACATTGGTGGGCCCAAGGGAATGTAGGGGTTCACAAGAATAAAAAGGGATGGAGGCAACTTTTCTCATTCATTCTTGCATCTTATGATTTTCTGTCTATCAAGACTATAGCACGCTTAAGCTGTTTAGCTGAGTCTGTAGTGTTGTTTAGCACAAAGGTGTCTCCGAGCGGAGATCCCAACCTGGTCCTCAGGGGACTTCGAGTGCCCAATCAGGAGAGGAGCCATTCCACGAGTTTTTGGAGAGCAACTTCATTGTTTCAGCCACAGGATTACGCAGTCACCTCCAGGGCAACGCAGTCTTCCAGGGGATTACGCAATCATAGAGGAGAGCAGCTCCGGGAAAGGAAAAACTTCATGAGATTTCAGTCCGGAGGATTGTGACGAGATCAACCCTTCCATAGATGAGTTCCTTGGAGAGTTGGAGGCCCTTCTTTCAGTATTTTCATCATAGAGGCCAGCGTACCCAACAGGAGAGCCTAGTCATCCCAAGAGGGTGAAATTCAAGGGTCAGCCTTTTTGGAATTCCTTCTTGGGTTATTCTAGGTTTTTGCAGGAGAGACCGATGTCCGAGTTTCATAATTTTCCAAGCAGCGGAGCAGCCCCATCTTGCAGTCCCTTTCTAGCCAGTAGCAGCATTTTCAGCAGGATTGCGTAGAGGAGCAACGCGGAGTAGAGATTGAGCAGATATTCTGATAGAGGAGGGAGTGATCATTTCAACCTACCTTGAGCAGGCCAAGGTGCCATCATTCTGAGCACACTTTGTATTTGTTCCTCATTTCAAAAATATAATAAAATGGCTCAACTGTTCTGGTTTAATTGCTGTGTTTTCTGTGTGTATCTCTATTTGTTGTAGTTTTTTTTTATGTTTCTTTGTATTACTGTCTATTTCCCGTTTGGGATATTACAGTGGTATCAGAGCTCATAGACTTGGCTCACCCTGTGGAGCAATCAGTCTATGACACTCGAAGACAGAGAGTTCATTACTTACCTGAAGCAGAGGTACAGGGACAAAGAGCGTAGGCTCGAAATCACACCTGCAGAAGAGGACAATGTTCCAGTTGAGGAAGACAAAGTGTAATATCCCCAACGGGAAATAGACAGTAATACACAGAAATACAAACATGCAACTATATAGGAAAAATGCCGGAACTAGAATATAGAGCAAGTACACATAAAAATACCAGAATGCTAAGCCATTTTATTAATCTGAGAATACATGTATGGGTACAATAGATAATCAGAATAAGTGCACCTATCCTTGCACAAGGCAAGTGAAGAACCCTCTCAGAATAGGAAATGGTTGCAATAGAGACTGCGTCCTAGCTGCTGGAGAAATCTGCCGTAGAATGCTGCTGCTGCAATGAACTGGAACTAGGGGCTGATCCCCTCACCGGAATGAGCTGAAAATCGGTAGACTGCCTGTACTCACTGCTCCGGACCAAACCCAGAAACCATGAAGCAAATGGACCACCTCCGAAAAACACCCCAGAATGCCCTCCTCAAGGAAAACGCTGTCTCTCCCAAGCATAGCGCAGATGCCAAAGGAAGAAGGCTGGAAAAGGGCCACAAATCCCTCTGCAAACTCTCCAACTGAAAAGACAATCCCTCCAAGCTGAAACACGCTGAAAACTCCACGAAAATCCCCCACCACGGAAAGTACACTCTAACTCCAGCCCATGTCCTCAAATAGAAATCAGCAGCGCGATCCTCCAGTGAGACCCGGCTCCTCTGACGTCACCGTTACATGCAAATCCAGCACTGGGCGAAGGAATACCTTGCCGGCGGTGCAAGTCCGGGGACGGGGCGAGATCTCCGGCCGGAGACATCGGTCGCACTAAACGGTCTTTGCGAGGCAGGCTAAACAGCCGTTATCCATTAGACGCTAATTACGGCTCTGATATCATCAACATATCAATAATGCCAAATGGAGTGAAACTCCCACCTTTTATAGTGCTAGCTCCCCTCAAAACCCTAACTGCGTCCCTCTCTCCATGAGCTCCTCCTATGCCTGCGCAGTTGCCTCTAGAGCCTACGTGAGGCCTCTCTCATGCTAAGTGTGGACCCCCAAGGCTTTCCTTTAAGTTACAACGTTACTCTACTAGGAAGCACTTTATTTTATTAAAGTGAGTTGACCCCTCTTTCTCACTTTTATTTATTAATAAGCTATAGGCGGCAAAACTATACAAAAATCAAATATTCCAATTAGCGGTGCTAATTAGGAATATTACAGTCTCCCCCGGCAGAACGTTGCTTGTCCTCAAGCAACTGAAATGATGGATGCTGCAAAATCTTCTCATCCTCCCAAGTGGCATCCTCATCCGGCAAGTTCTTCCACCTCACCAAGAACTCCCGGATCGTCCTGCTCCGCAGCTGCCTCTCCCTAGTATCAATAATAGCCTCCGGCTGCAACACCAGATGCCCTCATCATCCGTGGGTGGTAGCTCCTCTGTCACTGTCACCTGCTGGCCCAATGTCTTTTTCAGGCATGATACATGAAAGATGTTATGAATCTTGCTGCCTTGGGGCAGCTCCAACTCATATGCAACCTGCCCAATCCTGTGTATCACCCTGTATGGCCCATAAAAGCGGGGCTTAAGCTTCTCCTCCCCCTTCTGCTTAAGCGAAGACTGTCGGTATGGCTGTAGTCGCAGGTAGACCAAGTCCCCTACCTCAAAGTGTCTCTCCATCCGACCCTTATCAACATACAGCTTCTGTTGATTCTGGGATGTGGCTATGTTATCCTTGAGAGCTCGGAGGATATCTTGGTTCTCTTGGATCCATATCTTGGCTCTCGGAGCCCTGCTAGCACCAAACATCATGTCCACAAAAGATAAGTGATGATATCCATATAAAGCATAGAAAGGTGACATACCAATGGACATGTGATGCGTCGTGTTGTAGCAGTACTCGCCCAGATGCAGCCACTTCAGCCATGCCCTATGCTGCCCACTGACATAGTTACGCAACTAGCCCTCCAGCCACTTGTTAACCATCTCTGTCTGTCCGTCCGTCTGGGGGTGATAACTAGTGCTCGGCGTCAACTCTGTCCCCACTAGCCGGAAGAGCTTCTGCCAGAATCCGCCCATGAAGCGGCTGTCCCTGTCACTGACAATGGTCTTAGGTAGACCATGTACCTAAAAATCTCCCTGAAGAACAGCTCAGCCACCTGCGTTGCTGTGTGGTGTGCGGATATGGCGAAAAAATGAGCATACTTCATCAGTCGGTCAACGACGACAAAGATGCAGTCCTTGCCACCATGGTACAGCCACGTGATCGTGAGATCCATCAAATGCTGCTCTCCCATTCCCCTACGGAATGGAAGAGGCTCTATGACCCTGCAGGATGGCTCATCTCTCCCTTGTTCCTCTGACAAACATCGCACTCCCTGACATGCTGGACTATGTCCTCCTTGAGGCCCTTCCATGAGAACCTCTCCCGGATAGCCCTGTAAGTCTTGGTGAACCCCTGATGGCCTGCCAATGGAGAATCGTGTGAAGTCCGGAGTATCTTCTTCTTGAGCTGAGATCCCTCAGTCAAGAAGATCCTGTCCCTGTAATAGATAATCTCGTCGACCACCCTGTACCTGTCATCTATGACCTGCCCATCCAACACCTCACACGCAAAACTGTCCTTGGAGTACTCTACCAGCAGTCGAGCCCTCCAATTAGCGTCCAAGCTCATAAGAGATAACGTGGCCGGTCTACGAGAAAGGGCATCAGCTACCACGTTATTCTTGCCTTTGACGTACTCTATGTCAAAGTCATAGGCTTGGATCTTACTAATCCATTTTTGCTGCCTCTCCTGCAACTGCTTCTGCTCCAGAAAGTACCTGAGGCTGTTGTGATCTGATCTTACCCTGAATCGGCTGCCCACTAAATACTGCCGCTACTTGGCCAATGCATGCATGATGGCCAGCATCTCCTTATCGTATATGGAATACAACCTCTCATGCGGAAGGAGCTTCTGGCTCTCAAAAGCTATAGGGTGACTGCCCTGCATCAATACCGCACCAATCCCCTCTCCTGATGCATCACACTCGAGGAAAAATGGCTGTGTGAAATCCGGCAATGCAAGCACGGGGCAGATGCTCATCACCTCCTTGAGCTTATCAAAATCTCGTTGTGCCGTGTCCGACCAACTGAATGCCCCCTTCCTCGTCAAGTCTATGAGGGGTGTAGCAAGCTGTGAGAAGCCCTTGACGGACTTCCTGTAGTATGTGCGAATGCCAATAAATCCTCGAAGCTCAGTCACATTCCTCGGTTCTGGCCAATCCCTGATGGCCCTGATTTTCTCCTCGTGGACTCTCACCCCGTCCACTCCTATAATGTGCCCCAAGTACCGGCATCTCGATCAAAAATTTGAACTCGCACTTGGAGAGCTTGGCATAGAACTGCTGCTCCTCCATGATGTGCAAGACTGTCTCAATATGCTGGAGGTGCTCCTCCCAAGTCCTGCTGTATATAAGTATGTCATCAAAGAAAACCAGCACAAACTTCCTCAAATGACCCCTGAAAATGTGGTTCATGCATGACTGGAAGGTAGCGGTGCATTGGTCAACCCAAAAGGCATAACCAAAAACTCATAGTGCCCATAATGACACTTGAAGGTGGTCTTGGGAATGTCCTGCTCCCTCACGCAAATCTGATGGTACCCTAATCTCAAATCAATCTTTGAGAATAACTTAGCTCCTCTCAACTCATCCATCGGCTCATCGATCCTGGGTATAGGGTACCTATTCTTCAGAGTCTTCTTGTTCATGGCCCTGTAGTCAATGCACATCCTCAAAGTGTCGTCCTTCTTCTCCACCTGACACTACGAAGAAGCAAAGGACTGCGTCTTTCGGCGAATGTGACCCGAGGAACGACAACTCTGGAATAGCACGCTCTATCTCATCCTAGATAGATGTGGGATACATACGGTGTGGTGATCTTTATCCTGCTCAAGCTCGTGTATGCTCAAACCCCCGTCCAGGTGGGCACGCCACAGTGGAATATCCCCAAATCTTGCGGCATGCACAGCCGAGAATAAAACGTAGCTCGGGATGCAGCGCCGACTGTATCCAGCGCACTGCGAGCTCGCAACTCTCGGCCCATACATGTCTCCCTTGCGGAAGGTCGCCTCCATCCTGTGTGCCGACACCATCTGAGGCGGGTATGTGTGCTGTCCCCGTATCTTCTCATGCCTCCCCGTCTTGGGATCATCCCATTCCATCTCTAGGGCCTTCCAATTTGTCGTGACCTTCCTAGAGTAATGAGCCACTGAACACCCAATATCAGGTTGGTGTCTGGAATATCCACCACAAAGAAGTGATCTATCAATGTGTAAGTGCCCATCGTCACTGATAGCTCTGGAACATACCGAGCACATGCCATAGTCTGATCTCCTGGGACCAAGACGAAAAATCCATCAAAACCCTCTGTCTGTATGCCTCTCCGCTCAACCATCTGGGCATCAATGAAGTTGTGGGTGGCCCCACTATCAACCAAAGTACAAGAGACCATTGTCATTGTGTTGTCCCCGTACGCGGCCTCAGTACTCAGGAACTCCCTTGTCTGGCTAGAGCTCCTCCAGTAGGTGCAAACGATGCACCACCTGCTGCTGGTGGTGGAGGTGGTAGGGTACCCTGCGCTGCATAACAATCTCCTGCCTCCACGTCATCCTCCTCATCCTCTTTCCCGCTACTCTCGGAGAAGACCTCAATGAAATGTGCTTTCCCTGCAGCACATCTATGTCCCGATGCCCATGGCTCCTGGCAAGTGAAGCACAACCGCTTCTTCTTCAGCTCTCTCCTGGCCTCATCATCAACCTGCCCTCGTCCAGGATTCACCTTGGGAGGCGGAATCCTCGTGTCCTTCCCCTTAGGCTGGAAGGCCTGTCTCTGGGGGTAAGGTGTCCGAGTCCTGGGCAAGACATCCTGTAGATCTCGGGTCCTACTGATGGCATGTTGAAGTGTAGCCGGTCTAGTCGACCTGACTAGGCCACGAAGTGGCTCTGCTAACCCCTCCACAAACATGTAGACCATCCGAGCTACGGATAGATCTGGCACCATCACTGAAACCCTCAAGAAATCTGAAATGTAAGTCTCGGGGCTCCAGTCTATTTGAGCTTTGTCAGCTCAACGAAGTGTTGCTCTGGATCCCTCCTGTCAAAACGCTCTATCACCGTCCGGGTAAACTCGGCATATGTCCCTACTGTAGAATGCCCGAGTGTCGTCATCCCATGAAACCACCAGTCCTGGGCCTCACCCTCCAGATGTAATGTTGCCACCTTAATGGCCTCTGACTGCGACATCTGATTAAGCTGGAAATAGATATCCAACTTCTCTACCCAAGACTTTGCCGAACTGTTTGATGAACCATCAAACATGGGCAAATGGAATCTACTAGCTGCGCGGTGGTAGTCTCCATCCTTGTTGATCTGGGGTGCCCCGGATTATGATCACGGGTCCTGCGTCATTTGGGTTTGGACAAAGTCTTTGAGCAGAGAGAGCCTCCATGAACTCAGCCGTATACAGTACTGCAAAATAGTCACCCATGGCCGGCTATACTCTCGTTATCTTTGCTTCCCACTGCGTCCTCTTGCTAGGAAGGTAGGCATGGTGGATCGCGTGGGTGCTGGAATATCCCTCTGTGCTCCCCTCTGTGCTCCTACCCCTGCATCCTCTGCTAAGAATGTGGGCATAGTGGATCGCGTGGGTGCATGTGATGCCATGATGGGGATAGCATCATGCACCGGCACATGATGGGACATACCCGACCCTTCACCGATCTGAAAACCCCTGGGGGTTTCCCGCTGCTTGACCTCTAACGCCGTGAGTCTATGTGTCACCTCCTGCATGTGTTGGAGGAGTGCCTCTCTAAATCTCCTCGAGTCCTCCTCGTCTGCCATAGGACCCCTCTGTTCTGCGTACCCCACAGGCTGCTCCTGCTCTGCATGCGTCTCCAGGGCGACTCACGATCGAATACATCACGGGCCCCCCCTCTCGTGGGGTTCTCCCACCTACTCTCAACGTCTACGTATCTCCTTCTCCTATGGCCAGATGTAGGGTTTATACCCGGGCGTCATAAGGCGCCTAGCTCCACGGGGTGAGCCCCGGAGAACTATGCTCGATACCTTTGTAATATCCCCAACGGGAAATAGACAGTAATACACAGAAATACAAGCATGCAAATATATAGAAAAATGCCGGGACTGGAAAATAGAGCAAGTACACATAAAAATACCAGAACGCTAAGCCATTTTATTAACTCTGAGAATACATGTATGGGTACAATAGATAATCAGAATGAGTGCACCTATCCTTGCACAAGGCAAGTGAAGACCCGCTCAGAATAAGAAATGGCTGCAATAGAGACAGCGTCCTAGCTGCTGGAGAAATCTGCCGTAGAAAGCTGCTGCTACAATGCACTGGAACTAGGGGCTGATCCCCTCACAGGAATGAGCTGAAAATCGGAAGGCTGCCTGTACTCACCGCTCCGGACAAAACCCAGAAACCATGAAGCAAATGCACCACCTCCGAAAAACCACCACAGAAGCCCTCCTCAAGAAAACGTTGTATCTCCCTAGCACAGCGCAGAGGCCCAAGAAGAATGCTGGGAAAGGGCCACAAATCCCTCTACAAAACTCTCCAACTGAATATACAATCCCTCCAAGCTGGAACACGCTGAGGACTCCACGAAAATCCCCCACAACAGCGCTGCTCTAGCTATTGCAATCCCTCCCCTCCCCCGAGAATGTGATCACTCAATGAGGATTCCAGTGGCGCAAACGTCACCCAAATCTGCAAATCAACTACGAAAGCGGAAGAATACCTTGCCCGAGCAGGCACTCGAAGTCCCCCGGGGCCAAGGGCGAGATCTCCGACCGGAGACACTCAGTCGCACTAAACAATGTTGCAGACCGACTAAACAACCGGCGTGCTCAAGTAGACAGAAGTCTAGCTCACAATATCATCAACATATCAATAATGCCAAATGGAGTGAAACCCCCACCTTTTATAGTGCTAGCTCCCTTCCAAACCCTAACTGCGTCCTTGAGCTCCTCCTATGCCTGCGCAGTTGCCTCTAGAGCCTACGTGAGGCCTCTCTCATATAACGTGTGGACCCCCAAGGTTTACCTTTAAGTTACAACGTTACTCTACTAGGAAGCACTTTATTTTATTAAAGTGAGTTGACCCCCTCTTTCTCACTTTTATTTATTAATTTAACTATAGGCGGCAAAACTATACAAAAATGAAATATTCCAATTAGCGGTGCTAATTAGGAATGTTACAAAAGGAAGGCACCAATGGTATATGAGATGGATGACGGGAAGGAGTTTGGCAATCTCCTCTTGAAATCTGTACAAGAGCTTTCCAGGAAGATAGAGGAAATGGGTCAGAAGATTGCCGGAGAGAACAGACAGCGTGAGATCCCAAGGGAGTTTCACAACGGAGAAGGGTCCGGTACTTCTCACCACATTTTGGAGCAAAATGCTGCGCAGCAGGTGGTGCTACGCACTCCCCCACGTTCCACCATGCCTACTTTCTTGGCTTTAGGAGTAGGAACGGGAGGACCTTAGGAGCTGGAGGTGGCTCACTACGGGGAATATTTTGCAGAGTATCAGTCGTATGGGCGGGAGTTTGGAGAGGCCCTCACCTTTAACGAGTTTTTCCAGCTGAATAACAATAGCAGACGCAGTAGCCAGAATATAGGAGGAGGGTACATGCAGGGGAATGACTTGCAACGTACCGTGGGCAGATTTTTCTTGCCTACCTTTGATGGATCATCAAAGTGTTCGGCTAAGGCTTGGGTAGAGAAGCTGGATATTTGTTTTCAGTTGAACCAAATGGCGGAGGCGGAGGCTATCAAGGTGGTATCGCTACACCTTGAGGTGGAAGCCCATGACTGGTGGTTCCACGGGATGTCCACGCTGGGTCACGCAGGGGTGACAACATATGCAGAGTTCACGCAGAGGTTAGTGGAGAGATTTGACTGGAAGAACCCTGAGGAACATTTCGTTGAGCGAACTAAGCTCAAGCAGTCAGGAAGCCCGGAGACTTACATTTCCGAGTTCCTGAAACTTTCAGTGATGGTGCCAAACTTTTATGTGGCTAGGAGGGTGTATATGTTTATTGAAGGGTTGGAAGAACCATTGTGTGGGCTGGTCAGATCCACTAGGCCTACTACGTTGCAGGATGCAGTAGGGAGGACTAGGGACTTGAAGGATGCCTGCCAAGGACGAGAGCTCCTTTTCCCCACAAACTAGCGTTCCAGCAGAAGGGGAAAGACACGAGAGCTCCATCCTCGAGGGGGAACCAGGACCGAGGGTCAATGGCTGATGATACCCGGAGAGACTTGAGACGGAGGAAGCTATGCTTCACTTGCCAGGAGCCATGGGTATCGAGTCATCGTTGTGCTGTAGGGAAGGCACACTACATTGAGGTCTTCTCCGACGGTGAGGGAGAAGAAGAGGCATATGAGGAGTTGGAATGAGATGCCAGCACTGGTGCACCAGGAGGATATCATCCACCACCACCTCCCCTAGCAGCAGCAGGAGCAGCATTTGCACCCACCGCAGGAGTCCTTGCATCTTTGCGAGGAGTTCCCAAGTATTTGACGTTGAGAGTCCAAGGCACGGTCCATGGGCAGCGTGTTTCAGTATTGGTGGACAGTGGGGCCACACATAACTTCATTGATGCCCAACTAGTATAGCGGAGAGGCATATCGATAAAGAGTTTTGATGGGTTCTCCGTGTTGGTTCCAAGTGCCAGGACCATGCAGTGCATGTGGTATGTTCCAGAATTAGCAATGACCACGGGGACATACACCATGACGGATCATTTATTTTTGGTCGACATCCTAGATACCAATGTGGTATTGGGTGTGCAGTGGCTTATCACGCTTGGTAAGGTCAGTATAGATTGGGAAACATTGGAGATGGAATGGACAGATAAGAAGAGTGGGAAGCATGTGATGATCAGAGGAATGCACACATACCCTCCACAAACAGTCTCGGCACACCGGATGGAGGCAGATTTCTGGAAGGGAGATGTAGAGTGGCCAGTGGAGCTGCGTATTTCAGAGGCAGCAGCTACAAGGCAACCCGTGCATCCCAACGTACAGTCTATGTTGGATCGTTACTCCACGGTTTTTGGGGACATACCACCAGGGTAGCCACTGGAGAGGGGATTTAAGCATACCATTGAGTTGGAGCAGGGGATCCCGGCAGTGATTACTACCCACTATAGGCACCCCAAAGCCTACAGAGATGAGATTGAGCGAGCCATACATGAGCTCTTGGCGTTGGGGCACATCAGGCTCAGTAATAGTCCCTTTGCTTCTTCCATGGTCTTGGTGAAGAAGAAGGATGGCACATTGCGAATGTGCATCGACTACAGGGTGCTCAACAAGAAAACCATGAAGAACCGTTACCCCATCCCTAGGATTGACGAGTTGATGGATGAGTTGAGGGGAGCGAAGTTCTTCTCGAAGATAGCTCTGAGGTTGGGGTACCATCAGATCAAGGTGAGGGACCAGGATATCCCCAAGACTGCGTTCAGATGCCATTATGGCCATTTTGAGTTCTTGGTGATGCCCTTCGGGCTGACCAATGCTCCGGCCACATTTCAGCCTTATATGAACCACATCTTTCGTGGTCAGCTGAGGAAGTTTGTGTTGGTATTCTTCGATGACATTTTCATCTATAGCCGCACATGGGAGGAGCACTTGCAGCATATTGAGGTTGTACTTAGTATTTTGGAGGAGCAACATTTCTATGCTAAGCTATCCAAATGCGATTTTGGGCTTACAAAGATGCTCTACTTGGGGCATATCATCGGAGTGGACGGGATAAGAGTCCATGAGGAGAAGATCTGGGCCATCCGGAATTGGCCGACACCGAAGAATGTGACAGAACTTCGGGGTTTGTAGGCATCTGCACCTACTACTGGAAGTTTGTCATGGGGTTTTCATAGCTTGCAGCACCCCTCACAGACCTCACCAAGAAGGGGGCTTTTGGATGGACTGATGTTGCACAGAGGGCCTTTGACAGGCTCAAGGAGGTGATGAGCAGCTGTCCAGTGTTAGCATTGTTGGATTTCACGTAGCCCTTTGTGTTGGAGTGTGATGCTTTAGGAGAGGGGGTAGGAGCAGTTTTGATGCAGGGAGGCCATCCTATTTCTTTCGAGAGTCGGAAGCTACTGCCACATGAGAGACTATACCCGATATATGACAAAGAGATGTTGGCCATCATGCATGCATTGGCCAAGTTTCGACAGTACCTGGTGGGTAACAAATTTCGGGTGAGGACTGACCGCAATAGTCTCTGGTTTTTCCTTGAGCAGAAACAGTTGCAGGAAGAACAGCAGAAGTGGGTCAGCAAAATCCAGGCCTACGACTTTGACATCGAGTATGTCAAGGGGAAGAATAATGCAGTGGGAGATGCCTTGTCACGGAGCCCAATAACGTTGTCCTTGATGAGCCTTGACACAGATTGGAGAGCCTAGCTGTTGGTGGAGTATTCCAAGGACCGTTTTGCTTGTGAGGTGTTGGATGGACAGGTGACAGATGATAGGTATCAGGTGATGGATGAGGTCATCTATTACCGAGAAAGGATTTATTTGACAGGTAACTCCCAGCTCAGGGAGAAGATCTTGCGTGCAGCCCATGAGTCACCACTTTCAGGTTGTCAGGGGTTCACTAAGACTTACAGGTCCATACGGGAGACGTTCTAATGGAGGGGCCTCAAGGAGGACGTATTCAGGCATGTTAGGGAGTGCGAGGTTTGCCAAAGGAAAAAGGGAGAGTTGAGTCATCATGCGGCCTTGCTACAGTCGCTTCCCATTCCGAAGGGGAAATGGGAGAGCATCTCCATGGATTTCATCATAGGGTTGCTCATGGCGTAGGGCAAGGATTGCATCTTTGTAGTTGTGGATCAGTTGACAAAGTATGCACACTTTTTCGCCATCTCTGCATGATACACAACTTCAGAGGTGGTCGAGTTGTTCTTTAGGGATGTTTTCAAGCTCGATGGTCTCCCAAAGACCATAGTTAGTGATCGGGACAGCCGGTTCATGGGCAGATTTTGGTAGGAGTTGTTTCATTTGGTGGGTACCGAGTGGACACCCTATACCAGTTATCACCCACGGATGGATGGACAGACAGAGATAGTGAACAAGTAGCTGTAGGGCTACTTGAGAAACTATGTCTCGGGGCAGCAGAAGGCGTGGTTGCGTTGGCTCCACTTGGAGGAATACTGCTACAACACAACATTCCATATGTTGATCGGTATATCTCAGTTTTATGCTTTGTATGGATATCATGCTCTAACTTCTGTTGATGTTATGTTTGGAGCAAGAAAGGCCCCAAGGGCCAAATATTGGATCCAAGAGAGCCAAGACATCCTCCAGGCTCTCAAGGATAACTTGGCCACAATGCAGAACCTGCAGAAGTTGTATGCAGACAAAGGCCACGTAGAGAGACAGTTTGAGGTAGATGATTTGGTTTACCTCCGCCTTTAGCCATACTGTAATATTGCTTTTCAAGGATATCTCTCAAACACAAGCAAACTCCAACCAGAGATAGACTGGGAGGGCGTTTACCAGATATATCACCTCTGAAAAGAGGGTGAGATCTGGAGGTTACTGGCCCTTTCCAGACTCTGTCTAAGATTATGGGAAAAACACACCAAGTGGTATACTATCTGGAATGCTCAAAGAGAGAAATAACAGTAGTGCAAGCATACGATAGCATATGTAGAACATGTAACAGATACTCAGAAATATAGAGAGAAAGCTAAGCCATTTTATTATACTGAGAATAGAAATGAGTACAATAGGTGATCAGAGTGATGGCACCTAGACTTGTACTAGGCAAGTGAAGAAAATCTCTCAGAATGACAAGAAATGGCTGCTCTCTAATCTGCATCCAAGCTGCCGGAGAACTGTTTTGTTGCTTCTACTGCTGGAACCAAAATGAGTATTTGGGTCTGCTCCCATACTCGGAAAAAGCTGAAACTCTGGAATCCACCCCTACTCACCAAACCCAGAAAAGCCCAGAGAGCGTTTCTGAAATAGCCAACCCTTGAAAATCACCGCCTTGAGGATCTACACTATCCTCCAAGGCTCTCCACTGATACTGAAGGGAATCCACCAAAATACTGCCTCAAACTCTACCAAAATCCTCCAATAGGCAAGGGCTGGCCCCTTGCTCAATCTCCAAGCTCGAAACTTCCAAAAGAAACCCAATCCGAAGCTCCCAAGAAATGGACTACGTCCTCCCTCTCAAGACTGCACAGTCACTACATGCCAAGCTCCACCACCAAGCCTCAACTCGATCCTCCTGCAAAAATACTAATGGGACTACCTCACCTGAGCAGGCACTCGAAGTCCCCCGGGGCTGAGGGTGAGATCTACGAACGGAGACACTCGGTGCACTAAACAGTGTTGCAGACTAGCTAAACAACCAGCGTGCTCTAGAAGTCGAAGTGACCAGCTCAATATCATAAACATCGAATGACCAAAATGAGGAGGCTCTCCTCTCTTTATAGCGTTGGCCTCTCTCAAACCCTAAGGCCCACCTCCTCCCTTTGCCACGTGCTCAACTCAACTTGCGCAGTCCCTCCATGTGGTCTACATGGGTCCCCTCTCTACGTGGTCTCTTGGCCCCCTTGGCTCACTTAAGTTACAATGTTGTGTCTACTAGGGAGTGCACTTTATTTTTAGAGTGAGTTATGTCCCCCTCTACTCACTTTTATTTATAATTTAGCTACACACGGAAAAATTGACCAAAATCGATATTTCCAATTAGCCATTGCTAATTGGGAATATTACAGTCTCCCCCGACAAAATGTTGCTTGACCCCAAGCAACTGTAGTGATGGTTGCTGCAAGATCTTCTCACTCTCCCAAGTGGCATCCTCATCTGGCAAATTCTTCCACCTCACCAAGAACTCTCGGATTGTCCTGTTCCGCAACTACCTCTCTCTGATATCAATAATGGCCTCGGGCTGTAACACCAAATGCCCCTCATCATCTGTAGGCGGTAGCTCCTCTGTCACTGTCACCTGCTGCCCCAATGCCTTCTTCAGGCATGATACATGGAAAATGTTATGAATCTTGCTGCCTTGGGGCAACTCTTTAATATTCCTAATTAGCTATGGCTAATTGGAATATTCGATTTTGCTCAATTTTGTTGTCTATAGTTTATTCATAAATAAAAAGGTGAGTAGAGAAGACATAACTCACTTTAGAAATAAAAGTTCACTCTCTAGTAGCACAACGTTGTAACTTAAGTGAGTCAAGGGGGGCCAAGAGACCACACAGAGAGGAGGCCCACGTAGACACATGTAGGCACTGCGCAGGCCAAGAGGGAGCACGTGGCAACATTGGAGGAGGTGAGCCTTAGGGTTGAGAGGGGCTAACACTATATAGAGGGGAGAGCCTCCTCATTATGATTATTCATGGTTGATGATATTGAGTTGGTCATTTTGACTTCTTGAGCACGCTGGCTGTTTAGCCTATCTGTAGCACTATTTAGTGCGTTGTGTCTCTGGTCGGAGATCTCGCCCTTAGCCCCGTGGGACTTCGAGTGCCTACTCGGGCAATGTATTTTCTTCAGCATTTTGTAGGAGGTTTGGTGTTTGGGTTTTGTTGCGGAGCCAAGCATTCAGAGAGACTGCGCAATCACTGAGAGGGAAGACGCAGTCCATCTAGGAAGAGCTCCGGATTGGGATTTTTTGCAGGGGTTTTGAGCCGAGAGACTGAGCAGAGGATCAACCTTTGCATTTGGGAGGATTTTGGCTGAGTTTGAGGCCACATTTCATTCATTCCTATTCAGCCTCTGCGCAGAGCCTTGGAGGCCAGCGTAATTCCCCAAGGGGGTGTTTTTCGGGGGTCTGCTATTTCTGATATGGTTTCTGGGTTTTGCCAAGATTGGTGAGTAGAGGAGGTTTCCAGATTTCCAGCTCATTCCGGCAAGGGGAACAACCCCTAGTCATCAGTTCATTTCAGCAATAGCAGCTACACGGCAGTTTTCAGCAGCTGGGACGCAGTTCAGAGAGCAACCATTTCCTGTGTATTCTGAGAGTATTTCTTCACTTGCCTTGAGCAAGTCTAGGTGCCATCACTCTGATCACCTATTGTGCTTCATTATATTTCTCAGTTTAATAAAATGGCTTAGCATTCTCTCTCTCTATATTTCTGGATGGTTTGTTGTATATTCTTTCTATGCTATTGTATGTCTGCTGCATTGTTATCTTTATATATTTTCGGGCATTCTAGTTCTATACCACTTGGTGTGTTTATCTTACACTCCTAGACAGAGTCTGGAAAGGGCTAGGTATCCTCCGGATTCGTCCTCTTTTCAGAGGCGACATATCTGGTAAATGCCCTCCCAGTCCATCTCTGGTTGGAGTTTGCCGTGTTTTAGAGATATCCCCGAAACGGGATATTACAGTGGTATCAGAGGATAGTTCTGGCTCAACCTGTGGAGCTAGTTGTCTATGACACTGGGGAACAGGCCATATATTTGTTACAGAGACAGAAAGTACAGAGATCGTGAGCGTAGGTTGGAGAGCACCTACGGAGAGGGAGATTGTGTTCAGGTGGTGGACACAGAACAGGAGGAGCCTGTGATAGACGCAGAGTAGGAGGAGCCTGTGTTAGATTCAGAACAAAGAGAGCCGATGGCAGATGATAGTGAGGCAAAACAGTTTGGGGAGGCAGTCCTCAAATCAATGCAGGATCTAGCGAGTCAAATTGAGGTGATGGGTCAAAGATTCACTGCTGTGGAGGCTAGACAGCGTGAGACCCCACGGGTTTTCGAGGTAGGTGAGGGATCGGGTACATCCCACCATTTGCCGGAGCATGGTGCTACTCAACGTGGTACTACTCAGCAGATGGCTTCACATGCACCTACACGCTCTACCATGCCCACTTTTCTGGGAGCAGATACAGGGGCAGGAGCCCAGCAGGAGACAGAGCCCGACCATATGGGCGATTATTTTGCAGAGTATTAGGCCTATGGGCAGGAGTTCAGGGATGCTCTATCGTTTAGAGATTTTGTTCAGCTCCAGCGGGACAGTAGACCCCGCGACCATCATAGAGGGCACCGGCATTATCATGATGGAGATATCCACTGCACAGCTAGCAGATTCCACTTGCCTACGTTTGATGGCTCATCAAACAGTTTGGCGAAGTCGTGGGTAGAGAAGCTGGACATCTATTTCCAGCTTAACCAGATGTCGAAGACAGAGGCCATCAAGGTGGCAACATTACATTTGGATGGTGAGGCCCAGGACTCGGACACCTTACCCCCAGAGACAGGGCTTCCAGCCCAAGGGGAAGGATGTGCGGATTCCGCCTCCAAAGGGGAATCCAAGACAGGCACAGATGGATGATGATGCCAGGAGGGAGCTGAGGAAGAAGCGGTTGTGCTTTACCTGTTAGGAGCCGTGGGCACCGGGACATAGATGTGCTGTTGGCAAAGCACATTTTATTGAGATCTTCTCTGAGAGCAGCGGGGAAGAGGATGAGGGGGATGATGTGGAGGTCGGAGACAATCATGCAGCACAGGATCCTTTTCCACCTCCACCAGCAGCAGCAGGTGGTGCAGCTTTTGCACCTACTGGAGGAGCCCTTGCAGCATTGCGAGGAGTTCCCAAGTATTTGACGCTGTGCGTACGAGGGACAGTACGTGGCCAGCGAGTATCAGTTTTGGTTGACAGTGGGGCAACCCACAACTTCATCGATGCGCAGATGGTTGAGCGGAGAGGTATTCAGATTGAGAGCTTCGATGGATTTTCAGTTTTGGTCCTAGGAGATCAGACCATGATGTGTGCTTGTTATGTTCCAGAGTTATCAGTGACGATGGGCACCTACACACTGACTGATCACTTTTTCGTGGTCAATATTCCGGACACCAACATGGTACGGGTTGTTCAGTGGCTTATCACTCTAGGGAAGGTCACTACAGATTGGAAGGCCCTAGAGATGGAGTGGGATGATGAGAAGACAGGGAGGCATGAGAAGATACGGGGACAGCACACATATCCACCTCAGACTGTTTCAGCTCATCGGATGGAGGCAGTCTCCCGTAAGGGAGACGTAGAGTGGGCAGTGGAGTTGCGTGCGTCAGAGGCAGGGACTACAGGGCAGACGGTGCACCCAAAGATACAGCCCATCCTTGACAGGTATACCACAATGTTTGGAGATATTCCGCCAAGACAGCCGCCGGACCGGGGGTTTGAGCACACCATTGAGCTTGAGCAGGGCATACAGGTAGTGATTACTACCCCCTATAGGCACCCCAAAGCCTATCGGGATGAGATTGAGCGGGCCATCCAGGAGTTGCTGGGTCTTGGACACATTCGGCCGAGCACGAGTCCTTTTGCTTCTTCTGTGGTGTTGGTGAAGAAGAAGGACGACACCTTGAGGATGTGTATTGACTACAGGGCCTTGAACAAGAAGACTCTGAAGAACAGGTACCCTATACCCATGATCGATGAGTTGAGAGGAGCTCGGTTTTTCTCAAAGATTGATTTGAGATCGGGGTACCATCAGATTCACGTGAGGGAGCAGGACATTCCCAAGACCACCTTCAGGTGTCACTATGGGCACTTTGAGTTTTTGGTGATGCCCTTAGGGCTAACCAACGCCCTAGCGACATTCCAGTCTTGCATGAATCACATCTTTTGCAGTCACTTGAAGAAGTTTGTGTTGGGGTTCTTTGATGATATCCTCATTTACAGCAGGACTTGGAAGGAGCATCTCCAGCACATTGAGGCAGTGTTGCGCATTTTGGAGGAGCAGCAGTTCTATGCCAAGCTCTCCAAGTGTGAGTTTGGGTTGATGGAGATGTTGTACTTGGGACATATCATAGGGGTGGACAGAGTGAGAGTCCACGAGGAAAAGATAAGGGCCATCAGAGATTGGCCGGAGCCGAGGAACGTGACAGAACTTCGGGGATTCATTGGCATTTGTACTTATTACAGGAAGTTTGTCAGGAGTTTCTCACAGCTTGCTGCACCCCTTACAGATTTGACGAAGAAGGGGGCATTCAGTTGGTCGGATACAGCGCAGCGAGCCTTTGATAGGCTCAAGGAGGTGATGAGCAGCTGCCCAGTGCTTGCATTGCCAGATTTTACGTAGCCATTTATTTTGGAGTGTGATGCGTCAGGAGAGGGGATTGGCGCAGTATTGATGCAGGGAGGTCACCCTATAGCCTTTGAGAGCTGGAAGCTTCTTCCACACGAGAGGTTGTATTCTATATACGACAAGGAGATGCTGGCCATTATGCATGCATTGGCCAAATTCTGGCAGTATTTGGTGGGGAACAGGTTCAGAGTGAGGACTGATCACAATAGCCTCAGGTTCTTTTTGGAGCAGAAGCAGCTACAGGAGAGGCAGCAGAAGTGGATTAGTAAGATCCAGGCATATGACTTTGACATTGAGTATGTCAAGGGTAGAAACAACGTGGTAGCAGATGCCCTTTCACGTAGACCAGCCACGTTGTCTCTTATGAGCTTGGATACAGACTGGAGGGCTCGACTTTTAGTTGAGTACTGCAAGGACAGATTTGCATGTGAGGTTCTGGATGGACAAGTGGCAGATGACAGGTATAGGGTGGTCGATGAGATCATCTACTACAGGGACCGGATCTTCTTGACTGAGGGATCTCAGCTCAAGAAGAAGATACTTCAGGCATCACATGATTCACCTTTGGCTGGCCATCAAGGGTTTACCAAAACCTACAGGGCCATTAGAGAGAGGTTCTCTTGGAAGGGTCTCAAGGAGGACGTACTCCAGCACATCAGGGAGTGCGATGTTTGCTAAAGGAACAAGGGGGAGATGAGCCATCCCGCAGGATTATTGCAGCCTCTTCCCATTCCGGAGGGGAAATGGGAGAGTATCTCGATGGACTTCATCACAGGGTTGCCCATGGTGCAGGGCAAGGATTGTATCTTTGTCGTCGTTGATCGACTGACAAAGTATGTGCATTTTTTAACCATATCCGCGCACTACACAACAGCACAGGTGGCCGAGTTGTTCTTCAGAGAGGTTTTCAAGCTACATGGTCTTCCTAAGACCATCATTAGTGACAGGGACAGTCGCTTCATGGGTGGATTTTGGCAGGAGCTTTTCCGGTTGGTGGGGACGGAGTTGACACTGAGTACCAGTTATCACCCACAGACGGATGGGCAGACGGAGATAGTTAACAAGTGGCTAGAGGGCTACTTGCATAACTATGTCAATGGACAGTAGCGAGCATGGCTGAAGTGGTTGCATCTGGGGGAGTACTGCTACAACACTACACATCACATGTCCTTTGGTATGTCACCATTCTATGCTTTATGGGTATCATTCTTTATCTTTTGCTGATGTGATGTTTGGTGCTAGTAAGGCTCCAAGAGCCAAGATTTGGGTCCAAGAGAGTCAGGATATTTTCTGAGCTCTCAAGGATAATATGGCTACAACACAGAACCAGCAGAAGCTGTATGCTGACAGAGGTCGGGTGGAGAGACAGTTTGAGGTAGGGGACTTGGTCTACCTACGATTACAGCCATACCGATAGTCGTCACTGAAGCAGAAGGGAGTTGAGAAGCTCAAGCCTCGCTTTTACGGGCCATACGGAGTGATACGCAAGATTGGACAGGTTGCATATGAGTTGGAGCTGCCCCCAAGGCAGCAAGATTCATAATGTTTTTCATGTATCATGCCTGAAAAAGGCACTGGGGCAGCAGGTGACAATGACAGATGAGCTACCACCCACGGATGATGAGGGGCATTTGGTGTTGCAGCCAGAGGCTATTATTGATACCAGGGAGAGGCAGCTACGGAGCAAGACAGGCCGAATTCTTGGTGAGGTGGAAGAATTTGCCAGATGAGGATGCCACTTGGGAGAGTGAGAAAATTTTGCAGCATCCATCACTTCAGTTGCTTGAGGACAAGCAACATTTTGCCGGGGGAGACTGTAATATTCCTAATTAGCAATGGCTAATTGGAATATTTGATTTTGCTCAATTTTGCCGTCTATAGTTTATTCATAAATAAAAAGGTGAGTAGAGAAGACATAACTCACTTTAGAAATAAAAGTTCACTCCCTAGTAGCACAACGTTGTAACTTAAGTGAGTCAAGGGGGGCCAAGAGACCACACAGAGAGGGGGCCCACGTAGACACATGGAGGCACTGCGCAGGCCAAGAGGGAGCATGTGGCAACATTGGAGGAGGTGAGCCTTAGGGTTGAGCGGGGCTAACGCTATATAGAGGGGAGAGCCTCCTCATTATGATTATTCATGGTTGATGATATTGAGCTGGTCGTTTTGACTTCTTGAGCACGCTGGCTGTTTAGCCTGTCTGCAGCACTGTTTAGTGCATTGAGTGTCTCTGGTCGGAGATCTCGCCCTTAGCCCCGGGGGACTTCGAGTGCCTACTCGGGGAAGGTATTTTCTTCAGCATTTTGCAGGAGGTTTGGTGTTTGGGTTTTGTTGCGGAGCCGAGCATTCAGAGAGACTGCGCAGTCACTGAGAGGGAGGACGCAGTCCATCTAGGAGGAGCTCTGGATTGGGATTTTTTGCAGGGGTTTTGAGCCGGGAGACTAAGTAGAGGATCAAACTTTGCATTTGGGAGGATTTTGGTGGAGTTTGAGGTCGCATTTCATTCATTCCTATTAAGCCTCTGCGCAAAGCCTTGGAGGCCAGCGTAATTCCCGAAGGGGGTGTTTTTCGGGGGTCGACTATTTCTGATATGGTTTCTGGGTTTTGCCGAGAATGGTGAGTAGAGGAGGTTTCTTGATTTCCAGCTCATTTCGGCAAGGGGAACAGCCTCTAGTCATCAGTTCATTTCAGCAGTAGCAGCTACACAGCAGTTTTCAGCAGCTGGGACGCAGTTCAGAGAGCAGCCATTTCCTGTGTATTCTGGGAGTATTGTTTCACTTGCCTTGAGCAAGTCTAGGTGCCATCACTCTGATCACCTATTGTACTTCATTATATTTCTCAGTTTAATAAAATGGCTTAGCATTCTCTCTCTCTATATTTCTGGATGATTTTTTGTATATTCTTTCTATGCTATTGTATGTCTGCTGCACTGTTATCTTTATATATTTTCGGGCATTCTAGTTCTATACCACTTGGTGTGTTTATCTTACACTCCTAGACAGAGTCTGGAAAGGGCCAGGTAGCCTCCGGATTCGTCCTCTTTCCAGTGGCGGCATATCTGGTAAATGCCCTCTCAGTCCATCTCTGGTTGGAGTTTGCCGTGTTTTAGAGATATCCCCGAAACGGGATATTGCAAGCTCCAACTCATAAGCAACCTGTCCAACCTTGCGTATCACCCTGTATGGCCCATAAAAAAGAGGATTGAGCTTCTCAGCTCCCTTCTGCTTCAGTGACGACTGTCGGTATGGCTGCAAACGTAGGTAGAGCAAGTCCCCTACCTCAAACTGTCTCTCCACCCGACCCCTGTCGGCATACAGCTTCTGCTGGTTCTGCGTTGTAGCCATGTTATCCTTGAGAGCTCTAAGAATGTCCTGACTCTCTTGGATCCAATCTTTGGCTCTCGTAGCCTTGCTAGCACCAAACATCACATCAGCAAAAGATAAAGAATGATATCCATACAAAGCATAGAACGAAGACATACTAATGGACATGTGATGTGTGTTGTTGTAGCAGTACTCCCCTAGATGCAGCCACTTCAGCCATGCTCTCTGCTGCCCACTGACATAGTTACGCAAGTAGCCCTCCAGCCACTTGTTAACTATCTCTGTTTGCCAGTTTGTCTATGGGTGGTAGCTGGTACTCGGTGTCAACTCTGTCCCCACCAGTCGGAAAAGCCCCTGCCAAAATCCGCCCATGAAGTGGTTGTCCTTGTCACTGATAATGGTCTTGGGAAGACCATGTAACCTGAAGATCTCTCTAAAGAACAACTCTGCCACCTGTGCTGCTGTATAGTGTGCGGATATGGCGAAAAAGTGTGTACTTCGTCAGCCGATCAACGACGACGAATATACAGTCATTGCCCTGCACCATGGGCAACCCTGTGATGAAGTCCATCGAAATGCTCTCCCATTTCCCCTCTGGAATGGGAAGAGGCTGCAACAAACCTGCTGGATGGCTCATCTCTCCCTTGTTTCGCTGGCAAATGTCGCACTCCCTGATATGCTAGAGTATGTCCTCCTTGAGGCCCTTCCATGAGAACCTCTCTCTGATGGCCCTGTAGGTTTTGGTAAACCCCTGATGGCCAGACAATGGTGAATCATGTGATGCCTGTAATATCTTCTTCTTGAGCTGAGAGCCCTCAGTCAAGAAGATCCGATCCCTGTAGTAGATGATCTCATCTATCACCCTGTATCTATCATCTGTCACTTGACCATCCAGAACCTCACAAGAAAACTTGTCCTTGGAGTACTCCAAAAGTCGAGCCCTCCAATCTGTATCCAGACTCATCAGAGACAACATGGCTGGTCTACGTGAAAGTGCATCGGCTACCACGTTGTTCTTCCCCTTGACATACTCAATGTCAAAGTCATAGGCCTGGATCTTGCTGACCCACTTTTGCTGCCTCTCCTGTAGCTGCTTCTGCTCCAAAAAGAACCTGAGGTTATTGTGATCAGTCCTCACCATGAACCTGTTACCCACTAGGTACTGCCGGAATTTGGCCAATGCATGCATAATGGCCAGCATCTCCTTGTCGTATATAGCATACAATTGCTCATGAGGAAGGAGCTTCTGGCTCTCATAGGCTATATGGTGGCCTCCCTGCATCAACACTGCGCCGATCCCCTCTCCCGACGCATCACACTCCAAAACAAAAGGCTACGTAAAATCTGGCAACGCAAGAACTGGGCAGCTGCTCATAACCTCCTTGAGCCTGTCAAAGGCTCACTACGCTGTATCTGTCCAACTAAATGCCCCTTTCTTCGTCAGATCTGTCAAGGGTGTAGCGAGCTGAGAGAAACTCTTGACGAACTTCCTGTAATAAGTACAAATACCAATAAATCCTCGAAGCTCCGTCACGTTTCTCGGCTCTGGCCAATCTCTAATGGCCCTGATCTTCTCCTCGTGGACTCTCACTCCGTCCACCCCTATTATCTGTCCCAAGTACAGCATCTCCGTCAACCCAAACTCACATTTGGAGAGCTTAGCATAGAACTGCTGCTCCTCCAAAATATGCAGTACTGTCTCTAGATGCTGAAGATGCTCCTCCCAAGTCCTGCTGTATATAAGGATATCATCAAAGAAGACCAACACAAACTTCCTCAAGTGACTGCGGAATATGTGGTTCATGCACGACTAGAAAGTAGCTGGTGCGTTGGTTAGCCTAAAGGGCATCACCAAGAACTCGAAGTGGCCATAATGACACCTGAAAGCGGTCTTGGGAATGCCCTGCTCCCTCACGCGAATCTGATGGTACTCAGATCTCAAATCAATCTTTGAGAAGAACTGTGCTCCCCTCAACTCATCCATCAGCTCATCAATCCTTGGTATAGGGTACCTCTTCTTCAGGATCTTTTTATTCAGGGCCCTGTAATCAATGCACATCCTCAATGTGCCGTCCTTCTTCTTCACCAATACGAAAGAAGAAGCAAAAGGACTGGTGCTTGGTCGAATGTGTCCAAGAGCCAGCAACTCCTGGATGGCCCGCTCAATCTTGTTTCGATAGGCCTTAGGATGCCTATAGGGGGTGGTAATAACGGCCTGAATGCCCTGCTCTAGCTCTATAGTGTGCTCAAACCCCCGATCCGATGGTTGTCCTGGCAGAATCTCCCCAAACACCGTGGCATACCTGTCAAGGATGGACTGTATCTCCGGATGCACTGTCTGCCCTATAGTCCCTGCCTCTGTTGCACGTAGCTCTACTGCCCACTCTATGTCTCCCTTCCGGAAGTCTGCCTCCATCCGGTGAGCTGAACAATCTGAGGCGGATATGTGTGCTGACCCCGTATCTTCTCATGCCTCCCGGTCTTCTCATCATCCCACTCCATCTCCAAGGCCTTCCAATCCGTGGTGACTTTCCCTAGAGTGATAAGCCACTATACACCCAATATCATGTTGGTGTCCGGGATGTTGACCACGAAAAAGTGGTCAGTCAATGTGTAGGTGCTCATCGTCACTGACAACTCTGGAACATATCGGGCACACTACATAGCCTGATCTCCTGGGACCAAAATTGAAAACCCGTCGAAGCTCTCTGTCTGTATGCCTCTCCGCTCTACCATCTGTCCATCGATGAAGTTGTGGGTTGCCCCACTGTCCAATAGTACTGACACTCGCTGCCCACGTACTGTCCCACGTACGCGCAGAGTCAAGTACTTGGGAACTCCTCGCAATGCTGCAAGGGACCCTCCGGTAGGTGCAAAGGTCGCACCTCCTGCTCCTAGGGGTGGAGGTGGCAAATGATCCTGCGCTGCATGATTGCCTCCTGCCTCCACGTCGTCATCCTCATCCTCTTCCCCGCGGCTCTCGGAGAAGACCTCAATAAAATGTGCTTTGCCAGCAACACATCTGTGTCCTGGCGCCCACGGCTCCTGACAGGTAAAGCACAACCTCTTCTTCTTCAACTCCCTCCTGGCATCATCATCTAGTTGTACCCTACCTTGATTCCCCTTCGAAGGCGAAATCCTCACATCCTTCCCCTTTGGTTGGAAAGCCTGTCTCTGGGGTTAAGGTGTCCTGGTCCTGGGTAAGGCATCCTGTAAATCCCGGGTCCTGCCAATGGCGTCCTAGAGTGTGGTTGGTCTAGTGGATCTGACTAGACCCCGAAGTGGTTCTGCTAACCCCTCAACAAACATGTAGATCATCTGTGCTGCGGATAGATTTGGCACCATCACTGAAATCCTCAGGAAATCTGCAATATACGTCTCTGGGCTCCCGGTCTGTTTGAGCCTCATCAGCTCAACAAAGTGCTCCTCCGGATCCCTCGTGTCAAACCTCTCTATCAACCTCTGAGTGAACTCGGCATAGGTAGTCACTGTGGAATGCTCGAGTGTAACCATCCCATGGAACCACCAGTCCTGAGCCTCGCCATCCAAATGCAGCGTGGCCACCTTGATGGCCTCCGTCTCTGCCATCTGGTTGAGCTGGAAATATATGTCCAGCTTCTCCACCCAAGACTTTGCCGAACTGTTTGATGAACCATCAAACGTAGGCAAATGGAATCAGCTCGTTGTACGCTGGGTGTCTCCATCATGATAATGTTGGTGCCCTCTGTGATGGTCGCGGGGTCGGCTATCCCGCTGGAGCTGAACAAAGTCTCTGAATGAAAGGGCATCCCTGAACTCCTGCCCATATGCCTGGTACTCAACAAAATAATCACCCATGTGGCCAGGCTCTAGCTCCTGCTGTGCTCCTGTCCCTGTGTCTGCACCCAGAAAAGTGGGCATAGTGGAACGTGTGGGTGCATGTGATGCCTGGTGCGGAGTGGCATCCCGCTCCTGCAAATGGTGGGATGTGCCCGACCCCTCACCAACATGGAAACCCCTTGGGGTTTCACGCTGTCTAGCCTCCACAGCAGTGAATCTCTGACCCATCATCTCGATCTGCCTCGTCAGATCCTGCATTGATTTGAGAAGTGCTTCCCCAAACTGTTTTGCATCACTGTCATCTGCCATTGGCTCCCCCTGTTCTGCGTCTACCACAAGCCCCTCCTGTTCTGCGTCTATCACAGGCTCCTCCTGTTCTGCGTCCACCACCCGAACGCAGTCACCCTCTCCGTAGGTGTTCTCCAACCTGCGCTCAATATCTCTATACTTCCTACCTTTGTAGCAGATGTAAGGTTTCTCCCCCGGTGTCATAGACAACTAGCTCCACAGGCTGAGCCAGATCTATGCTCCGATACCACAAAGGCCCAACCACTACACCAAAAGCCCAAAATGTTAGTGAGGGAGGCATCCCAGGGTGTTAAGGGTGGGGTTTTAAGGCCCATCGAAGCATCTGAGGGCAGCGGCTAAACAACCCCTCATTATGCAGACCCCAGACACGTGGCAAGGCCCACCCTAAACAGGGATATTACAGCCCACCATGCTCCGCAAGTCTCGACCTCGAGACCTCTGCTCTGATACCACTGTAATATCCCTTTTCAGGGATATCTCTCAAACACAAGCAAACTCCAACCAAAGATGGACTGGGAGGGCGTTTACTAGATATGTCACCTCTGAAAAGAGGGTGAGATCTGGAGGCTACTGGCCCTTTCCAGACTTTGTCTAAGAGTATGGGAAAAACACACCAAGTGGTATACGATTTGGAATGCTCAAAGAGAGAAATAACAGTAGTGCAAGCATACGATAGCATATGTAGAACATGTAACAGATACTTAGAAATATAGAGAGAAAGCTAAGCCATTTTATTATACTGAGAATAGAAATGAGTACAATAGGTGATCAGAGTGACTTGCACCAGGCAAGTGAAGAAAAGCTCTCAGAATCACAAGAAATGGCTGCTCTCTAATCTGCGTCCAAGCTGCCGGAGAACTGTTGTGCTGCTACTACTGCTGGAACCAAAATGAGTATTTGGGGCTGCTCCCCTACTCGGAAAAAGCTGAAACTCTAGAATCCACCCCTACTCACCAAACCTAGAAAATCCCAGAGAGCGTTTCTGAAATAGCCAACCCTCGAAAATCACCCCCTTGAGGATCTACGCTATCCTCCAAGGCTCTGCGCTGATACTGAAGGGAATCCACCAAAATACTGCCCCAAACTCTGCCAAAATCCTCCAATAGGCAAGGGCTGGCCCCTTGCTCAATCTCTGTAATATCCCGAATGGGAAATAGACAGCAACACAAGCATACGACAATATAGAAAATGCCAGAAATAGAACATAAAGCAAATACACATAAAAATGCCGGAAATGGTAAGCCATTTTATTAATCTGAGAATATAATGAGATACAATGGATAATCAGAATAAATGCACCTATCCTTGCACAAGGCAAGTGAAGAACCCTCTCAAAAAAATAGGAAATTGCTGCTACAAGAAACTGCGTCCCAGCTGCTGGAAGAAACTGCCGTAAACTGCTGCTGCTGGAATGGACTGAAGCTAGGGGCTGATCCCCTTGTCGGAATGAGCTAAAAATCTGCAGACCACCTGAACTCCCCACCCCGGACAAAACCCAGAAACCATATAGAAAATGGTCAGCCTCCGAAAATCACCCCAGAAACCCTCCTCAAGGAAACGTTGTCCTCGAGGGCCCATCGCGGATACTCAAATGATATATCTGGAATCGGGCCCTAGCTCTCGGAAAATCTCCCAGCGATAAAGCCGAACTCCCACCTTGAATCTCCTGTCTCCTGCAGAAAACCCCGCAATAGAACACCTCCTCCAAGAACTGCGTCCACTCTCTAGGGACTGAGCAGTCACCAAAAGAAGCCCAGCTCCTCCGCAAATCAACAACCAAATCCTCCGCTGAAACTGTAGAAAAAAACCTTGCCCGAGCAGGCACTCGAAGTCCCCCGGGGCTAAGGGCGAGATCTCCGACCGGAGACACTCAATCGCACTAAACAGTGCTGCAGACAGGCTAAACAGCCAGCGTGCTCAAGAAGACAGAAGTCTAGCTCAAATATCATCAACAACAAGAATGCCCAAATGAGGAGGCTCCTCCACCTTTTATAGCATTGGTTTCCCTCCAAAACCAACGTCCTCTCTCTCATTGGCTCCTCCATGTGGTGTGTGGCCCCCCTTGGCTCCCCCCTTAAGTTACAACGTTGCATCTACTAGGGAAACACTTTATTTTATTTAAGTGAGTTAGACCCCCTTTCTCACTTTTATTTATTAATAAACTATAGTCGGCAAAACTATACAAAAATCAAATATTCCAATTAGCGGTGCTAATTAGGAATATTACAGTCTCCCCCGGCAAAATGTTGCTTGTCCTCAAGCAACTAAAGTGATGGACGCTGCAAAATCTCCTCGCTCTCCCAAGTGGCATCCTCATCCGGCAAAAACTGCTTGTCCTCCAACAATGCCTGAACAAGCCTCCTCCCTAGCCGATGCTCCCCACTAACACTGCAAAATGTGCCGGGGTCCCAGATGTGCCACTGAACCCTCTCTGACCTCTGGATCACCCTGACATGAAGGGTCCTTTCAATGCCAGGATCCCAAACTGATCTCTCACTGACCGACAGTCCTCTCAACTCACAATGCCACCAAGGCCAATCATCGCCCAAGTCCCACGGCTCAGGCTGCGCACTATCTCTAGCTATAACTGATGCTCTCAGGGGTGAAGACCACCAACTGGCATCAATGCTCCCAGGCTCATGCTGTACTACACCTGTAACTGCATATACTGCCCCACCAACTGCATACAAACTCCTCACCTCTCTCCAGTCCAAGTCCTGACTCAATCCCATGCTGATCCTATTCCCCTGAAATCGGGATGGGGTGCTGAAGAAATGAGGACTTGTGTCCCCCTGCCAGCTGGAATCTATAACATGTGCTATGTCCATGGGCCCCTGCTCCGCTGTGCTCCCTCCGAAGAATACCATAACATCAAGAGGGTACCAACTCATGATCTCCCACCAGTCCATCATGGAAGAAGAATCTGATGTAGCGATAACAACTGCATATGGAACATGCCGGGAGTGCTGTCGCCAACTCGTAATCAACTCCCACTGCTCTGCCCTGTCTGCCAGTGAAAGCTGCCTGTAGAAGGAAGCCCCTCTCTCTATAATGGGCCAAAGTGGGCAAGATATGCTGCAAGCTCCATCGATGTACTCCTGGGGAGTGCTACACACTAAAAATATTGCAGCTCTGCTGACTGTGTGTGCACCTATTGCGTCTCATCCCTGTGTCGACCCACAGATGGATGCTCCACCATATCCAACAACTCCTCCCACTCTTGATCAGGAATGTCATGATCCCGCTGTCTACTGGTCCCCTGTAGAACAATCCCATCGACCTCCAAAACCTCTAGAGAATACGGACCTGCAGCTGCTGTCACCGTACTCGACGTCAGTGCATATGACTGTCCCACCTCGATGTCTGACCCCAATGTTAGCCGCATATCCCTCATCGACTCAATGTGGGCACCCATCCTCTCGATAAAGTGTCGATACAGTGTCTGGAGCCCAAACACATACTGTGATGCTACCTCTGCTGTACCCAGTATCCTCTGCCCATGCATGTTCTCGACATGCCGTGAGGGAAAAGTGATGCATGTCTCCCTCATGACCTGCTCCCCAAGCGTAGGCTCAGTGATGACTGATGCACCACCTCCGCAAAGGATCATCTCATCCCCCAACCTGTCGCTGTCAACTAGCACACCAACCCAGTGCCACTGCTGAGAAGTCTCTCGCCTAGTGTACTGAGTGTCATCCAAATATCTTGGGTGAACCTCGCGTGCCCTGCTGCTCACGCCCAAAGTGCCAAAGGTCAAAAACATAATCAACTGTACCTGTGAGTGATGTCGAAGCGAGTCAAGTGTGTGAGTCCCCACAGATACTACCAAGTATCGCTCCTTTGTCTCTCCATCGATCCTGGGTGAACTACTCCCAAAGGTAAGCCCGATGTCCCTGTCCATGAGTTTCCCTGGAAGCAATGCTCTAAGACCCTGCTGTGCAGCACCGTATGCCCTCGCATACCACTGATCATCCATATACTCCTCAACATGCCACTGCACACTTAGGCATACCTCGATATACTACTGGATACCATGTGCTACTGCTGTAACACCCTGTCCCATCTCGTGCCCTGACTGTGTCCAGGCATCGGTCACTCTCCGCATGCTCACAATGTGATGTAGGATACTCCTACTCCACAATGCAGTCCCACACACTATGGTACACCACCATGCTACTCCATGTCCACCGGCAATCCACCGCTCAATGCTAGAGGCTCCCACACATCCCTGGATGTGATGACCTAGAGCTGTGCCTCTACATGTCGGACTACCACCAATCGGTAACATCGTCTCCACTGTCATATCACTATACTTGCCGACGAAAGGATCATCACTCCAAATCCTCCTCAAGGGGTCCGAGAAGTGAATCTCCCTGTGTGTCAGTAGTATTACCACCACTACTCGGCTCCGCTGCGTCCTCTGTGCCCCACACAAAGGTGAAGAATCCTTGGCCCCATACAAGGTGCCATCTGGTGGCCTGCCAATGCCACCTCCTTCGACAAGCTCCTGCCAAGGTGTGCTGACCACCCCGTGATCCTGTGTATGAATGTCATGCCAAGACAACCTAGGGAGTTTGCCCATAAACTGGTTGGCCACTGGAGCTGACCGAAACTGCACATGCTCTACTACTAGGCCAACTGTACTTTCCAAGACATAGTCAGCCGACCTACCTGGGAAACGATAGGTGATCCCACCTGGATCCCAATGCCAATCTGGGGTTCCTGTATTCCCCATGCATAGAAAATCCTGCTGAGCTATACTCGGATCCATCACTATCTCCATAGCCCGCTCCACCGAGTACCAACTCAAAATCTCTCGCCATCCAACCTCAACATGTGGATGCTATACCCTGTGCAACTCTGATCGTCTCATACCGCTATCTAAGTCAACATATGAGATCTGACTAGGTGGCTCTGCCTCTCTCTCTCCAACGGGAAGAGATGACCCAACAACACTGCTAGTCCCATCCATGCATGCCTGAAGGGGAATGATCTGATGCTCCAATGTGCCCTCTGATTGTACCATCAGGGAATCCAGTCGTTCCCCAATGCAGGCCAACTTGGCCGCAGACTCGGCACAAGCCACTCTCATGCCCTCCAGCTCCTTGTCCTGCAACAGAATGGCCTCCCGTACTGATGTGGCCTTCCCTTTTAAGACTCGAAGGTCTGTCCGAAGCCGATGATACCGCTGTCTGCGACCATCATCCAATACCTTTGTATCTCCTAGTGCCTCATCGAAAGTGGATACATCTCCTGATACCTCACCCATTTGTCGTGTGCTGCTACCACCCGAAGACTCGGACATGGCTCCAGTCATCACCTCAATGGATGGCTCTACTGGGGTAGGCTCTACCTTCTCCACTACGATATCAACCAACACGGTCAAGGAGGTCTCTAATGATGGTGAGTCCTGTGTCACACTAGGTGTATCCTCGAACTCCCTGCAATCCTGTGTGTCCTCATCCTCCAAGTGCGAGGTAACCATTTTAATGGTTTTCCTCTCCGATACTCGGTCAAGCTGGAAAGAGGTATCCAACTTGTCCACCCAAGCTTTTTCTGAGCGCCTGGATGACCCGTCAAATTTCGGTAGATGGAATCTGTCCACTGTGCACTGTAAGCCCCCATCATGTGAGCGCCTGTTCCCTCTGTGAAAGTTGTGAGGTCTACTATCACACTGGAGCTGAACATAATCTCTGAATGAGATAAGATCTCTGATTGCCGGCCCATGTGCCAGGTACTCTGCAATGTAGGCGTCCATCTGGTCAGAGTCAGTCTCCGGCTCCCGCTGTGCTCCTGCCCCTATGTCTTCATCCAGAAAAGTGGGCATGGTAGGACGTGTGGGTGTATGTGATGCCATATGCTAAGTGGCATCATGCTCCGGCAAATGGTGGGATGTCCCTGATCCCTCACCAATCTGAAAACCCCTTGGGGTTTCCCACTGCCTAACCTCCAAAGCCATAAGTCTCTGTGACACATCCTGCATGTGTTTGAGGAGCGTATCTCTAAATCTCCTCGCATCATCACCACCTGCCATTGGCATTTTCTGCTATGTGCCTACAGGCTCCTCAGAAACTGCACAGCAGCTGCAAAACCATACTACTACTTGACTTCGACCTCCGATTTACCCACTGAAAACTACTCAGAAAATTCTAGGAATTTGGGAAGGTGATCCTTGCCCAAAACCCAGGAAAACCCAGAAAACGTTTCTTCTAATTCCAACCCTCAAAATTTGACCCTTTATATTTTGGCCCTTTTTCCAATTTCGTTTTTGGTACTGCAACTGCTATTGCTCTCCAAAATTCCAGCAAACCTCTGTATGATCTCTTTCCCGATGTCATAGACCACAGACTGAGCCAGAATTATGCTTTGATACCACTGTAATATCCCGAATGGGAAATAGACAACAATACAAGCATACGACAATATAGAAAATGCCGGAAATAGAACATAAAGCAAATACACATAAAAATGCCGGAAATGCTAAGCCATTTTATTAATCTGAGAATATAATGAGATACAATGGATAATCAGAATAAATGCACCTATCCTTGCACAAGGCAAGTGAAGAACCCTCTCAGAAAAATAGGAAATGGCTGCTACAAGAAACTGCGTCCCAGCTGCTGGAAGAAACTGCCGTAAACTGCTGCTGCTGGAATGGACTGAAGCTAGGGGCTGATCCCCTTGCCGGAATGAGCTAAAAATCTGCAGACCACCTGAACTCCCCACCCCGGACAAAACCCAGAAACCATATAGAAAATGGTCAGCCTCCGAAAATCACCCCAGAAACCCTCCTCAAGGAAAAACGTTGTCCCTCCAGGCCCAGCGCAGATGCCAAATGATATATGCTGGAATCGGGCCACAAACTCCCCGGAAAATCTCCCACTGATAAAGACTGAACCCCCACACTGAATCTCCCTGTATCTCCTGCAGAAAACCCCGCAATAGAACACCTCCTCCAAGAACTGCGTCCTCTCTCCTAGGGACTGCGCAGTCACCAAAAGAAGCCCAGCTCCTCCGCAAATCAACAACCAAATCCTCCGCTGAAACTGTAGAAAAAAACCTTGCCCGAGCAGGCACTCGAAGTCCCCCGGGGCTAAGGGCGAGATCTCCGACCGGAGACACTCAATCGCACTAAACAGTGCTGCAGACAGGCTAAACAGCGAGCGTGCTCAAGAAGACAGAAGTCTAGCTCAAATATCATCAACAACAAGAATGCCCCAAATGAGGAGGCTCCTCCACCTTTTATAGCATTGGTTTCCCTCCAAAACCAACGTCCTCTCTCTCATTGGCTCCTCCACGTGGTGTGTGGCCCCCCTTTGCTCCCCCTTTAAGTTACAACGTTGCATCTACTAGGGAAACACTTTATTTTATTTAAGTGAGTTAGACCCCTTTTCTCACTTTTATTTATTAATAAACTATAGTCGGCAAAACTATACAAAAATCAAATATTCCAATTAGCGGTGCTAATTAGAATATTCCAATTAGCGGTGCTAATTAGGATATTCCAATTAGCGGTGCTAATTAGGAATATTACAATCTCCAAGCTCGAAACCTCCAAAAGAAACCCAATCCGGAGCTCCCAAGAAATGGACTGCATCCTCCCTCTCAAGACTGCGCAGTCACTAGATGCCAAGCTCCACCACCAAGCCTCAACTTGATCCTCCTGCAAAAATACTAATGGGACTACCTCACCCGAGCAGGCACTCGAAGTTCCCCGGGGCTGAGGGTGAGATCTCCGAACGGAGACACACGGTGCACTAAACAGTTCTGCAAACTAGCTAAACAGCCAGCGTGCTCCAGAAGTCGAAGTGACCAGCTCAATATCATAAACATCGAATGACCAAAATGAGGTGGCTCTCCTCTCTTTATAGCGTTGGCCTCTCTCAAACTCTAAGGCCCACCTCCTCCAACGTAGCCTCCCTTTGCCATGTGCTCAACTCAACCTGCGCAGTCCCTCCATGTGGTCTACGTGGGTCCCCTCTCTACGTGGTCTCTTGGCCCCCTTGGCTCACTTAAGTTACAACGTTGTGTCTAGTAGGGAGTGCACTTTATTTTTAGAGTGAGTTATGTCCCCCTCTACTCACTTTTATTTATAATTTAGCTACATAAGGAAAAATTGACCAAAATCGATATTTCCAATTAGCCATTGCTAATTGGATATATTACACATACAAACAATCCACGCTAAAGCAGAAGGGAGCAGAGAAGTTCAAACCTCGCTTCTATGGGCCATACAAGGTGATTAGATGAGTTGGTGAGGTGGGATATGAGCTAGAGCTACCAACATGGAGCCATATCTATAACATCTTCCATGTCTCATGATTGAAGAAAGATCTGGGATAGCAGGTGACTGCCAATATGGAGCTCCGACCTACAGATGAGGGATTGGTACTACAACCAGAAGTCATTCTAGACACTCATGAGATACAACTGAGGAGCAAGACGGTCAAGGAATATCTGATCAGGTGGAGGAACCTTCAAGATGAGGATGCCACTTGGGAGGGGGAGAAGATCCTGCAGCATCCATCCTTGCAATTGCTTGAGGACAAGAAACTTTTTGGTGGGGAGGACTATAATATTCCATATTATCAGACAGCTAATTGGAATATTCATTTTTGGTTAATTTTTGATTTTCTAAAGTTTAACAGGAAATAAAGGGGTGAGGGGACCCATGAATAAAACATTAGACTAAAAGCACTTTCCTAAAGTCACTGGGCAGATTAATTAAAAGGTGAAGTGGGGCCCATGAGGCCAAGTGACAGTGCAGGAGAGGAGGCACTTAGGACAGCGCAATGGTAGCGTGGGAGAGGCAGCGCAGCGCAGCAAGGGACAACGTGGAAAATAGGGATAGTGCAACATTGGTGGGCCCAAGGGAATGTAGGGGTTCACAAGCATAAAAAGGGATGGAGGCGGCCTTTCTCATTCATTCTTACATATTATGATTTTCTGTCTATCAAGACTAGAGCATGCTTAAGCTGTTTAGTTGAGTCTGCAGTGTTGTTTAGCACAAGGGTCTCTCCGAGCGGATATGCCAACCTCATCCTCGGGGGACTTCGAGTGCCCACCTAAGAGAGGAGCCATTCCACCAGTTTTTGGAGAGCAACTTCATTGTTTTAGCCACAGGATTATGTAGTCATCTCCAGGGCAGTGCAGTCTTCCAGGGGATTACACAGTCATAGAGGAGAGCAGCTCCGAGAGGAGAAACTTCATGAGATTTCAGTCCAGAGGACTGTGAGGGGATCTGCCATTCCATAGCTGAGTTCCTTGGAGAGTTGGAGGCCCTTCTTTCAGTATTTTCATCATAGACGCCAACGTATCTAGTAGGAGAGTGTAGTCATCCCAAGAGGGTGAAATTCCGGGGTCAGCCTTTCCGGAATTACTTCGCGGGTTATTCTGGTTTTTTGGAGGAGAGACCGCTGTCCGAGTTTTAGAATTTTTTGAATAGCGGAGCAGCACCATCTTGCAGTCCCTTTCCAGCCAACAGCAACATTTCCAGCTGGACTGCGTAGAGGAGGAGCATCATAGAATAGATATTGAATAGAGATTCTAATAAAGGAGGGAGTGATCATTTCAGTCTGCCTTGAGCAGGGCAAGGTGCCATCATTCTTAGCACACTTTGTATTTGTTCCTCATTTCAGAAAGATAATAAAATGGCTGAGTTGTTCTAGTTTAATTGTTGTGTTTTCTATGTGTATCTCCGTTTGCTGTAGTTTTTGTTTATGTTTCTTTGTATTACTGTATATTTCCCATTTGGGATATTACATTATTGACCATGAGAATGAAAGTAGTAATGACCTAAGTAGAGTAACCAATGATCAAATGTGTATTTGAAAGCCTATTGAAACTATAAAAATTTGCCCTAGGATTCTATCAACCATATGAAAGAGCATAATTTCATCACTGGTGATTGACAGGAGTGACAAACACTAACACAGTCCACGCAATGTCTCCATCAACCCCTCTACAAATGTATACACCCTCCTAGCATCCGACAAATTGTGTACCATGATCGAGACCCTCAGGAACTCCAAAATATAGTGCTTTGAATGTCCTGTCTGCCTGAGCTGCGTCAGCGCCCTGAAGTGAGCCTCTGGATCCCTCCGATCAAAACACTTCCCAACTCTCCATGTGAAATCCTCATAGGAGGTCATGTTGGCATGCCCCGGAATGGACAAGCCATGAAACCACCAGTCGTGTGCCTCTCCTTCCAAATGTAAAGTGGCGATTTTAATGGCATCCACCTTCGTCAACCTGTTGAGCTGGAAATAGGTGTCCAACTTCTCCACCCAAGCACGAGCTGTGCACTTGGTAGTGCCATCATATTTAGGGTTTTTGCTAGATCAGGAGGAGAGGCCAACGAAACTAGGTCAGATCTAAAAGATTGTAGTTGCAGGGATACAAAGGGGCATGTCAAGTATGTTCAATGGCACTTTAAGGTTGTCAATTGTAGTGTAGGGTGGAAAAGCAAAGGATCAAAATGAGCATGATAAGCACGAGTTCATTTATCAGAAGATGAACAACATAAACATAATATTCCTACCAAAGTAGAGCATAAGTTTAAAGAATTCTCTTTAACATCTTATAGGAAGATCACTGAAAAGCATAGATATGGAAAGAAGATGAATCAATCATTCATAAAATTGAATTACAGTAGAAAAACACTGCCACAAAATCATACCAGATGAATCCCTACATAATAGCTGCAACTGAACTTGTATTTCTGCAAATATCAACTGTACACAAAGTTCCAAGCCTTCTACTCTCTGATGTCCAACCTTGATTTTGAATGAAAACTAGATACATATAGACCAAAACCATCTTCCCCTCTCTCAGGAGTCGAATCCCTCAAGATAGGATCAATTTACACAAATTTCTCCAACCAAACCTAAGACTAGGGAGGTTAAAACAAACTCTCCTTTTAGCCTTTGACTGACCTACCCATCATAAATGACCTTCATAATTACATCAAAATGACATTAACAAGCCTAATTACAATCATCTACATCAGGTTAACTCAAACTAAGCAGAATTACATCATGAAACACCAAATCTGATTGAAGCAACTTGAAAGATTGACCTCCAGGGAAAAGCACAGTGCCAACAGGGAAAAGCGTAGTGCCACGAGGGAAAAGCGCAGCGCCATCTTGCATGACACTTTTGACTGCCTCCTTGAGCTCCAAATGTTGATTTGAAGGTACCATTGGAAAGCTTAGGATGTCTAGTTGTCCATAGACTCCTTAAGCAAGCAACATGGCCTCTCCAAGACTGAGAAAAGTGCATTCTCCCAAGGTTCCTTCAAAAGCGCAGTGCCTGGGTCAAAAAGGTGGCAGAAAGTGAGTTTTTGGCATGTTTTTTGCAGTTTTCTCCCTACCTGGATATTGACATGGCACAAAAAGTGGATACCTGAGATATGCAGGTCCTAAGCTATCCATAGGTGCTAAGTTTAGGTGATTTGGACCCCTGAGGGAAAATCGCAGTGCCAAGGCGTTGCGCTTTTGGCTGTTTGCATTTTCCTGTTTAAGCCAAAAAACGCCAAAATTCCAAAATTTTCCAAAATTTTCCAAAATTTGCTCAAGAAAGGTCTCAACTTGCCCCATGAAGTTAGAAGATGATATGTTAGGCAATGAAGGATGCCTCAATGAACAAATCAAGTTTGGCCTTCTCCTTTTGCCTCATTAAGGTTTGCCTAAATTTCTTCTTCAAATGCTTGATTCTGATTTGAGAGATCCTGTTCCTTGTGCTATAGTGCATGGCCATGTGCCTCTGAAGATTATTGTTCCTGTTAGCCTTCTCAAGAAGCTTCTCTAAGTGGAAATTGACCTTGTCAAGCCAAAATTCCTTATCTTGCTCAATTTTTGCTGCAATTAGGTCATCAAAGTCTTCTTGACCTAGTGGTGGAGATTTTTCAGTTTGTTGCTCTTGTTGCCTCTTGAGACCTCTTGTTCTTGGCCTCCTTGGTTTGACTTGTTCTTTATGATCCTCAAACTCATCAACATCAACAACTGATTTACCTTTGCCACCATCCTTGTCCAAATCTACCTTAGGCTTGCTAAGCAAAAGTTGTTTGACTTGGAGCTATTTGTTCTCCTGCTGAAGAAATGTGATCATGAAGTTTGCCTTTGATAATTTGTCCTTTAGCTCTCTAATGTGAGCTTCTTTCTCCTTGATGATTTGGTTTGGTGACTTGTCCTCCTCATGCATCTCTGTGTTTGCCATGTGAGTGTTAAGATGGACCTGTTCTTCTTCTTGCAATGGTGCTTCATGTTGATGTGCTTATGTCTCTTCAACTGTTGTAGGCTGAGCCCTTTCCACGCTGCTAGGAGCAAACAACAACCTCTTTCCTCTAGTATAGGTTTTAGTCACCTCAGCCCTATGTATTCTTGAGATAGGTTTGCTTGTGGAACCCACTTCTTGTTGCCTTGGTGAAGTCAATGGTGTAGAATGACTTCTTGATTGAGTTGAGGGAGGGAAAAGTGAAGCTGAATGCATGAATCCATCCCAAGACAAGTTGATCTATGTGAGCTAATGACAAACAATTATTTTCACCAAGCCATGATGGAACAAGCTAGCATGATGATCTTGCCCTTTGCTATGTACCTTCTCTGCCATTTTGACCAAGCTTTTGTAGAGGTAGTGAGGTATGTTGAGAGCTTTTACACCGGTGAAATGCATCAATAGTCTAACATGGTACTCATATAACCTTGAGAACCTACCCTCACATGTGAAATATTTCATGATCATCTTCATGAGAGGGGCATACTTGTCAAGCAAGTGTCTGAATGGAAAAGTGTGTTTTGGAGCAACTTTGTATGGAGGCTTCAAAAACATCTTGTAATTTTCAATATCTAGGTCTCTTCTATTGAACCAAAGCTCTCCATGATTTGGGATCCCAGTGGCTATGGAAATGGCCTCTGCTGTAAGATTAAACACAACCCCTGCAATGGTTACCTTATCCCTCCTCAAACTAGTGGCAAAGGTGCTTGTAAGTTTATCACTAAAACCAAGCTCTTCAATATTTTGGCAAAAAGCAGGCAACCTGCATCTTCGAATGACTTCTGGAGAAATGGTGCAACCATGATATCCTGCACTCTAGTGGGTTGATATTTGATGATTTGACCTCCCTTATGCCTCCTTTGCTCAGTGGTCTCTGAATCCATAGGAAACCTGTAATATCCCCAACGGGAAATAGGCAGCAATACAAGCATACAACTATATAGAAAAATGCCGGAAACAGAATATAAAGCAAGTACACATAAAATACCAGAAATGCTAAGCCATTTTATTAATCTGAGAATATAAATGGGTACAATGGATAATCAGAATAAGAGCACCTATCCTTGCACCAGGCAAGTGAAGAACCCTCTCAGAAACAGGAAATGGCTACTACAGAAACTGCTTCCCAGCTGCTGGAAGAAACTGCCTTAAACTGCTGCTCCTGGAAAGAACTGGAACTAGAGGCTGATCCCCTCGCCGGAATGAGCTAAAAATCTACAGATCACCTGTACTCGCTGCTCCGGACAAAACCCAGAAATCATAGACCAAACGGACCACCTCCGAAAATCACCCCCAGAAACCCTCCTCCTACAAAAACGCTGTGCCTCCAGGAACAGCGCAGAAGCTCAAGAAACACGCTGAGAAAAGGGGCTGAATCCTCCTGCAAAACCTCCAGATGAAACGGCAACCTCCTCAAGGCTGAAAAACGCTGAACCCACTGCCAAATCACCCCACAAGAACGCTGCTCAACCAAGACAGCGTCCTCCCTGCTGGAACTGCGTCCTCTCTCCTAGACTGCGCAGTCACTCAAAATGGGCAGCTCCTCTGCAACTCGTCCACTAGAAATCCACCACAAATCACCAACTGAAACTGAAGGAAAAACCTTGCTCGAGCAGGCACTCGAAGTCCCCCGGAGCCAAGGGTGAGATCTCCGACCAGAGACACTCAGTTCGCACTAAACAGTGCTGCAGACCGACTAAACAACCGGCGTGCTGAAGTAGACAGAAGTCTAGCTCTCAATATCAATAACATATCAATAATGCCAAATGGAGTGGAAACCCCACCTTTTATAGTGCTAAACTCCCTCCAAAACCTTAACTGCGTCCTTCACCCTCCTTGGCCTGCGCAGTTACCTTAGGGTCAGCGTGAGGCCTCCCCTCATATACGTGTGGACCCCCAAGGCCACCCCTTTAAGTTACAACGTCAATCAACTAGAAAAGCACTTTATTTTATAAAGTGAGATGACCCCTCTTATTTCTCACTTTATTTATTATTTTTAGCTAAAGCGGCAAAATAAAACAAAAATGAAATATTCCAATTAGCAATGCTAATTAGGAATATTACAGTCTCCCCCGGCAGAACGTTGCTTGTCCTCAAGCAACTGAAGTGATGGATGCTGTAAAGTCTGCTCGCTCTCCCAAGTGGCATCCTCATCCGGCAAAAATTGCTTGTCCTCAAGCAACGCTTGAACAAGCCTACTCTCTAGCTGATGCTCCCCACCAATACTGCAAAATGTGCCTGGGTCCCACTGAAACCTCTCTGTCTCCTGCATCACTCTGATACGAAGGGATATCTCAACGCCGGAATCCCAAAGTGACCTCTCACAGTACCAGCCAACCAATAATCCTCCCGAATCCCATTGCCACCGTGGCCAATAATCGCCCAAGTCCCACGGCTCGGACTGTGCACTGCCTCTGGCTATGACTAATGCTCTAAGAGGTGAGGAACACCAATAAGCATCCATGCTCTCGGGCTCCTGTTGTGATGTACCTGTGACTGCATATGCTGCCTCTCCAACTGCATACCAACTCATCACCTCTCTCCAATCCACGTCCTGACTCAATCCCATGCTGACCCTGCTCTCCTGACATTGGGAAGGAGTCCTGAAGTAATGAGAATCGGTGCCCTCCTGCCAACTGGGATCTGTAACATCTACTATGTCCAAGGGCCCCTGCTCTGCTGTGCTCCCTACGAAGAGTACCGTACCATCAAGAGGGTACTAACTCATGATCTCCCGCCAGTCCATCCTGGAGGAAGCATCTGATGTAGCAACAACAACTGCATGTGGAACATGCCTGGAAGGTTGCCGCCAACCCGTAATCATCTCCCACGGCCAAACTATCACATCTACCTCCAACATCTCCAGAGGATATGGGTCTGTAGCTGCTGTCACGGTACTCGATGTCAATGCAGATGACTGCTCCTCCTCAATGACTGACCCTGCGGTTAGCTGCATCTCCACCACAGAATCGATGTGAGTGCCCATCTGGCTCTCTCTCAAGGGAATTTCATGCCTGATGTGAGTAGTGCCCTCCTCTGTTGACTCAGGCTCCATCACCTGCTGCTCTAGCTGAATTGTCACAAGTGACTCTCCGCCCAGAGTATCTCTCGCAGAGTCCCATGACTGCTCACCCTGGACACTAGTATATAGCTCCGGTCTACTGTCACCATCCATGCATGACTGCCCTCGCTCCCCAGAAGCGACCTCAACTGATCCTACGGACTCATGTGAAAAGGAGTCCTCACCCTGGCATACAGAAGGAATGCCCTCCTGTTCTACCTCCGCCATCTCATCTGCATCGAACATGCCATCCACCCTCTCGACAAAGTGTCGATACAGTGTCTGGAGCCCAGACACATACTGGGATACTACCTCTGCTGTACCCCGTATCCTCTGCTCATGCATGATCTCGACATGCCCTGAGGGGAAAATGATGCATGTCTCCCTCATGACCTGCTCCCCAAGCGTAGGCTCAGTGATGACTGATGCACCACCTCTGCAAAGGATCATCTCATCCCCCAACCTGCGGCTGTCAACTAGCGCACCAACCCAGTACCACTGCTGAGAAGTCTCTCGCCTAGTGTGCTGAGGGCCATCCAAATGTCGTGGGTGTGCCTCACGGACCCTGCTGCTCATGCCCAAAGTGCCAAAGGACAACAACAAAATCAGTTGTGCCCATGAGTGATGTAGAAGAGTGTCGGATGTGTGAGTCCCCACCGATACCATCAAGTATCGCTCCTCTGTCTCCTCATCGATCCTGGGTGAGATACCCCCAAAGGTAAGCCCAGTGTTCCTGACTGCGAGTCTCCCTGGATGCAATACTCTAAGACCCTGCTGTGCAGCACCGTATGTCCTCGCATACCACTGATCATCCATATACTCCTCAACATGCCACTGCACACTGAGGCACACCTCGGTATACTGCTGGATACCATGTGCTGCTGCTGTAGCACCCTGTACCCTCTCGTGCCCTGACTGGGTCCAGGCATCGGTCACTCTCTGCATGCTCTCAATGTGATGTAGGATACTCCTACTCCACAATGCAGTCCCACACACTATGGCACACCACCATGCTACTCCATGTCCACCGGCAATCCACCTCTCAATGCTAGAGGCTCCCACACATCCCTGGATGTGATGACATAGAGTTGTGCCTCTACATGTCCGACTACCATCAACCGGTAACATCATCTCCACCGTCGTATCACTATACCTGCCGACGAAAGGATCATCACTCCAAATCCTCCTCAAGGGGTCTGAGAAATGAATCTCCCTGTGTGTCAGTAGTGTTACCACCACTGCTCGGCTCTGTTGCGTCCTCCGTGCCCCACACAAAGGTGAAGAATCCTTGGCCCCATACAAGATGCCATCTGGTGGCCTGCCAATGCCACCTCCTCCGACAAGCTCCCGCCAAGGTGTGCTGACCACCCCGTGATCCCGTGTACGAGTGTCACACCAAAACAATCTAGGGAGTCTGCCCATAAACTGGTTGGCCACTGAAGCTGACCGAAACTGTACATGCTCTACTGCTAGGCCAACTGTACTCTCCAAGACATAGTCAGCCGACCTGCTTGGGAAACGGTAGGTGATCCCTCCTGGATCCCAATGCCAATCTGGGGTTCCTGTAATTCCCATGCATAGAAACTCCCGCTGAGCTGCACTCGGATCCATCACTATCTCCATAGCCCGCTCCACTGAGTACCAACTCAAAATCTCTCGCCATCCAACCTCAACATGTGGATGATGTATGCTGTGCAACTCTGATCGTCTCATACCGCTATCCAACTCAACATATGAGATCTGACTAGGTGGCTCTGCCTCTCTCTCTCTAATGGGAAGAGATGACCCAACAATACTGCTAGTCCCATCCATGCATGCCTGAAGGGGAATGATCTGACGCTCCCTCGTGCCCTCTGGTTGTACCATCAGGGAATCCAGCTGTTCCCCAATGCGGACCAACTTGGCCGTCGACTTGGCACAAGTCACTCTCATACCCTCCAGCTCCTGGTCCTGCAACAAAAATGGTCTCCCGTACTGACGCGGCCTTCTCCCTCAAAACTCGAAGGTCCGTCCGAAGCCGATGATACCGCTGTCTGCGACCATCATCCGATACCTCTGTATCTCCTAGTGCCTCATCGATAATGGATATATCTCCTGATACCTCACCCATCTGTCGTGTGCTGTTACCACCCGAAGACACGGACATGGCTCCAGTCATCACCTCAGTGGATGGCTCTACCGGGGTAGGCTCTACCTCCTCCACTACGATATCAACCGGCACGGTCAAGGAGGTCTCTAAGGATGGTGAGTCCTGTGTCACACTAGGTGTATCCCCGGACTCCCTGCAATCCCGTGTGTCCTCATCCTCCAAGTGCGAGGCATCCATTTTAATCATTTTCCTCTCCGATACCCGATCAAGCTGGAAAGAGGTATCCATCTTGTCCACCCAAGCTTTTTCTGAGCGCCTGGATGACCCGTCAAATGTCGGTAGATGGAATCTGTCCACTGTGCGCTGTAAGCCCCTATCATGTGAGTGCTTGTTCCCTCCGTGAAAATTGTGAGGTCTACTATCACGCTGGAGCTGAACATAATCTCTACTAGTTGTGCGGTGGTAGTCTCCACCATGATGATGCCGGTGCCCCCGGTGATGATCACGGAGTCTAATGCCATACTGGATCTGGATATATTTTCTGAACGAGAGAGCCTCCATGAACGCTGGTCCGAAAGCCTGGTACTCTACAACAAGGTCAGCCATCCGACCCGGATCTATCTCTTGCTGCACTGCTGTCCCTGCGTCTTCATCCAGAAAAGTGGGCATGGTAGGACGTGTGGGTGTATGTGATGCCATATGCTGAGTGGCAACATGCTCCGGCAGATGGTGGGATGTGCCTGATCCCTCACCAATCTGGAAAACCCTAGGGGGTTTTCTCTGTCCGACCTCTACGGCTGCGAGCCTCTGTGACATATCCTGCATGTGATGGAGGATTGCATCCAGTTTTTTATCTGTGTCTGCCATCGGATCCCGCTGCTCTGTGTCCCTCACAGGCTCCTCAGAAACTGCACGGCTGCTGCAAAACCATACTGCTGTTTAACTTTGAGCTCCGATTTACCCACTGGAAACTACTCAGAAAATTCCAGGAATTTGGGAAGGTGATCCTTACCCAAAACCCAGAAAAACAAACAATTCTACAATTCCAAACTTTAAAAATTTGACCTTTTATATTTGGCCCTTTTTCAATTGCGTTTTGATGCACATAGCCCCGCTGTTGCTTTCTGTATGATCTCTTTTAAATTATATAGACCACAGTGCAGGCAGTGTACTCGATACCAGCATGTCCTCCCCAGCGAAATAGCGTAATACAAGCATGCAACTATATGAAAAATCTGGGAAACGAGAATATAAAGCAAGTACACATAAAATACCGGAAATGCTAAGCCATTTTATTAATACGAGAATATAAATGGAGTGCAAATGGATAATCGAATAAGAAAGCACCTATCCTTGCACCGGGCAAGTGAAGAACCCTCTCGAAGCGGAAATGGCTACTACAGAAACTGCATCCCAGCTGCTGGAAGAAACTGCCGTAAACTGCTGCTGCTGGAGTGAACTGAAGCTAGGGGCTGATCCCCTTGCCGGAATGAGCTAAAAATCTACAGATCACCTATACTCGCTGCTCCGGACAAAACCCAGAAACCGTGAAGCAAATGGACCACCTCCGAAAATCGCCCCCAGGAACCCTCCTCCTACAAAAACGCTGTGCCTTCAGGAACAGCTCAGAAGCTCAAGTAACACCTTGAGGAAAAAGGGGTTGAATCATCCTGCAAAGCCTCAGATGACTGGCTTAACCTCCTGAGTGAAAAAGCAGACCTTTGCCAAATCCACCCCTCAAGAGCAGCTGCTCAACCAAACTGCGTCCTCCCTAGCTGGGACTGCGTCCTCTCTCTAGGCTATGTGATCCTCCAAAATGGGCAGCTCTCTTGCAGCTCGTCCAGAAATGAGCGAAAATCCTGTGGCGAAGGAAAAACCTTGCTCGGCAGGCACTCCACGAAGTCCCGGAGCCAAAGGAGTGAGATCTCAAATAGGAGACACTCGGTGTCACTAAACGATCTTTGCGAGGCAGAGCTAAACGGTAACCGAGGCGTCTTTGAAGTAGACAGAAGTCTAGCTCTCAATATCAATAACATATCAATAATGCCAAATGGAGTGGAAACCCCACCTTTTATAGTGCTAAACTCCCTCCAAAACCTTAACTGCATCCTTCACCCTCCTTGGCGTGCGCAGTTACCTTAGGGTCAGCGTGAGGCCTCCCCTCATATACGTGTGGACCCCCAAGGCCACCCCTTTAAGTTACAACGTCAATCAACTAGGAAAGCACTTTATTTTATAAAGTGAGATGACCCCTCTTATTTCTCACTTTATTTATTATTTTTAGCTAAAGCGGCAAAATAAAACAAAAATCAAATATTCCAATTAGCGGTGCTAATTAGGAATATTACAAAACCCTAGCTCACTAGGAAGGGAAATTAGGGTTTTACTGTAGGAAAACAGGGGATTTTGGGCATTTTTAGGAATGGAGGGAGATGAAGGGGTTTGAGGGTGTCTAAATTCTTGAGAAAATTTAGGGGGATAGGGATAGATGTTAGGGGGTGTAGGGAAGTGGAATTTTAGGAAATGATTGAGGGGAAGGGGTTCAAAAGGGAAAAACATAGTCCTAGCCTAGGAAAGTGTAGTGTAGGCTAGGGTGTGTGGGGAAATGATGAAAATGAGGGGAAGCGATGATGGAAAGTGTCAAGGATGGTATATGGAAGGTGGGGGAGGGTGAGTTAGCATGAATTTGAGGGTTGTTCTCAGCAAAATGACCAAAGACTCTTATTTTCCCAAAAACGCAACAAACCCTAGGAGAGGGGATTTCTGAGCCTTCAAGCATGAAGTGAAATGAAAGAGTGGTGTATGGTGACCCACTTACTTGTAACTGATGTGTTGGAACCTGCCCTTGATGAAGAAACCACTGTGGATGAGAGATTTTCCTTCCTAAAGAAAAAGAACGACAAACTTGAGAAAAGCGCAACACAGCTAGTGAAAAGCACAGCGCAACAAGATAATTCTCCTTTTCAAGGCAAGAAACTGATTTTCAAAGGGTGGCAAGCTCCTTGGCGACAGAATGATGTCTCATGAAAGTGAAATGAGCAAATGACATGCTTGGTTGATCTTTTAAATGGCTGGAAATCGATTTTTCTCCTTGGTGGTGATGTGGCCCCACCTTGTCTTTTCACAATTTGACTTGATTACTTGTGTACTGCAGCTTTTAAACCTCATTTCTTTTATTTATATCTTAATAGAGATCCAAATGAAATTTAGCAATCATTATTGAACAATTTTCCCGATCACTACTCCATTCAATGGTGAATTTGATGATGACACGACCTATTTTCATGATTTTGACAATTTGATCTAATAATGACACTAAATGGAATGATAACTTGAATGATGACCATACTGACCAAGACACTCCTTCAAAGAACAATGACCGGACCATGGTGATGTTTATTGACCATGAGAATGAGAGGAGTAGTAATGACCTAGGTTGACTAACCAATGATCAAATTTTTATTTGAAAACCTATTGAAACTATAAAAAATTTCCCTAGAACCCTATCAACCATATGAAAGAGCATAATTTGATCACTGGTGAGTGACATGACTGACAGACACTAACACGGTCCACACAGTGGCTCCATCAACCCCTCTACAAACGTATACACCATCCTAGCATCCGACAAATTGGGTACCATGATTGAGACCCTCAGGAACTCCGAAAATAGTGCTTTGATGTCCTGTCTGCCTGAGTTGGGTCAGCGCCCTAAAGCGAGCCTTCAGATCCCTCTGATCAAAACACTCCCCTACTCTCAGCGTGAAATCCTCATAGGAGGTCATGTTGGCATGCCCCGGAGTGGACAAGCCATGAAATCACCAGTCATGTGCCTCTCCTTCCAAATGTAAAGTGGCCATTTTAATGGTCTCCACCTCCGTCATCCTGTTCAGCTGGAAATAGGTGTTTAGCTTCTCTACCCAAGCACGAGCTGTGCACTTGGTAGTGCCATCATATGCGGGGAAGTGCATCCTCCCAATGATGCCCTGCAACTCGGAGCTTTGTGTGTCGTGGCCTGCATAGCTCCTTCCCTTCTCATTCTACTTGAGTTGGCAACAATCTCTGAAAGATAGTGTTGCTTTGAAGTCTTCTCCCATGGGCATTTTATCATCAACTCCTCCCAGTTCACCTGGTGCCAAGGGTAGGAATGAAGGCAACGTGGCTCTAGTTTGCCCACTAAAGGATGGTTGTTGCGCAGTATGCGAAGGGTGGTCACACTGTTGAGAGGCTCCAGAAGTCTCTCCAAATAGAAAATCCTGGTGAGTACTCCATTCCCGATTCTGCATTTTGATCTCATCCAATATCTCCTTCTGCCCTTTTGGAAAATCATTCAGGGCATTCAAGATACTGTCAAAGGCCATCTCGTCCTTGCCCTTGGGCTCCCCCATATCCTCTACTATCACCGCCTTCCCATAGTCCTCAGTGCGTGGAGTGATCTCTAGTGCCCTTTCTCTATTCTGGTACCTTTGCCTCTTGTGGGTGATATTTTGTCTATCCTCGTCACTCATAAGAAGAGTTCCCCCACAGTTGAACCCAGATCTGAGCTCTAATACCATTGTAATGTTCCAAAATAGGAAAACAGTGATATGCAAACAAATAGAAAATTTACGCCACAAAAATTTTAAAACAATCAGTAAATACCCAGAACAATTAGAAATATGGAAGCAGTTGAGCCATTTTATTATAATCTGGTGCAAGAGTACAAAATTAATATATGGAAGGAATGCACCTGTGCTTGCCTTAAAGGAAAGATGAGAAAAGCCCGGGTGAAACAATGATGACTCGGAAGCTACAATCAACTGACGAACTTCTGCTCTATGCTGCCCCAACAATTTTACACTGTCTGCTGCAAAAATATAGCTGAAAACCCCACCTCCGGTGCTTAGAAAATTCTACAAAATTATTTCTAAGCTCCTCAAGCCAAACCTACAAAAACCCAGAAATGGTTTGGCCTAGTTTTGACCTTCCAAAATTGACCCCCAAAAGCCCTACGCACTCCAATGGCTTTTGAAGCAAACTGTTTGTCCAAACACCAGCAAAATCCTCCCCAAACAGTCTTGAAATGTAGCAATCAACCCCACCAACGCTTCTCTTATTTCTCTTGGTAAGAAATAGATCCAATGGCTGAGTCTCTATCTTCCACTTGTGCTCAGTTTCTCTCTTCTGTGTTGGCCCCAAGGACTACAAATTCACTTTTGAATATCGTGGCCACTTCCAACCCTCAAACTCGCCAAATGGCCTACGAACCTCCTGGGCCTTCTTCTCCTAATTTCTTGTGAAATTTTCAAGAGGAAAATATTTCTGCAATACTTGGTTTATTTCTCCTACTTATGAAATAATTTATTTATAGATGCTTCAGTAAATTTTGAAATAAACACATTTGTAGATCTTCACTATTGTTAAGAGCATAAGAACAGATTGATAATTTACATCAATAGCACAATAGAAATAGCCACATGAACACAGATGTTTTTGGACAATTGTCCCCAGAAAAACCCAATGTGGGAAAACCGGTGCAGCAAATGAGAGTTTTATATATCTTAAAAAATGGTAAGTACATTTACAGGAGTCTGATAAGCAGAGAAAAATTAGGAAACACCTGGCTGAATTTTCTAGACCTTCCAGACAATTTTCGAACCCTCGGTGTGATCCAGACAATTTTCGGACCCTCGGGGTGATCCAGACAATTTTCAGACCCTCGGGGTGACCTCCTTCACCCTCTGCGTCATCCAATGTGAATGCTCTGCGTAGTCCCTCTCTGGACAACGTGATTCTGCGTGGAGGGGTTGTTGCTGCTGATCAGCTCACCCTTCCCTTCACCCTCCTGAGATCTATTTCCTGATAACTGACTTCTCCCTCCTCCTTCTGCTTCTGCAACCCAGCATCTTCAAACTCACCCATTGAAATCGATTTCACTTGCTTCAGAATCGATTTCCTTTAGGTACTGAAAGTGTCCCTGGCTTGATTTCCAAATGGCCCTCAAGTCACTTATAGTCTTCTCACTGATGAATCAACGGCCAAGATTATATCTTTAATCAATGGCTTAGATGAAAATATGACTTGATCTTCGTCTTCTAGAAGATTCACACTCTGCTCTATTAATACTCTTTAATTATTTAATTTCCTTAAGTTTATACTTAGGGTTTGCATTAAAATAATTAATTATTTTAATAAAGTCATATCCGAGTGGAATTTCCACAAACGATTTCTGGGTTCTCTGGATAACTGATGTCTAAGCCTTTCTACCAAAAATGAGACTTAGAACACTTTCTAATGCTATAGAAATCAACATTTCTCTCGGCAATAGCTCTCCGGAAGAATGTTGAAATGGCCACACTAGATCCCCTACTGCGTCCTCCAAAAATACACACTACCTTGGAAAACTGAATACAAATGTGGGAAATTTCTTTGCAAATCTCCTCTGGATGATTATGGATGAACCTCTCTAGGGTGGCACTCGAAGTCCCCCGAAGAAAGCGTGAGTTCTCCACTTGGAAAACTCTTGCTAAACAACAAGTGACCCTGCTAAAGAGCTCAAGCAACAGAGTCAAATTCGATAAACCAAAGATGCCAAATGAAGTGCGTTGCCTCCCTTTTATAATTTTCATGGAGCATTTCTTCCTTCGTGGGTCCCTCACCAAGCCTTTAATTTTCCCTGTCATACATTTCGAATTGATGACTTAGGGGAGTGCGTATTACTTATGTGGGTGCCCCCCTGTAAATTTTTGTAGATGTTCTATGCTTGATGCAACTTTACTTTTTATCCCCAATATCAGTCAACAATCACATAAACAAGAAAGTAAAATGCAGATAGAACATACCAGTAGATCGACAGAAGACAAGCCAAAAATATATATATATATGTGTGTGTGTGTGTGTGTGTGTGTGTTGGTGCGTTATGGCGGTCAGCAGGATGCTTCAACCAACAAAGTCTCAATATGGTCAGCCAACCAAAAGTGTCACACAACCCTCTCGGGCAGCCAAATCAGTCAACCCAAAGTCAACGAAAGTCAACGTTGTCCCAGTCAACAGGCAACACAAAATAGCAGCAGCAAAAATTCAATGCAATCCAGTCAAAGTCAACGGTCAACCTCGATTTTAGTGCCAAAAAATGTGGACTAGGGAAATCGGAATTTTGACCAAGCATTGACCAAAGTCAATGTTGGTCTAATCTGCGCTGAAAAAGCCTAGGTCAAAAACTGAAATCTTCTTGCTGCAATTTTCCCACGTGTGGATGAAGAAGAGAATTCAATAGATGATCGAACCAATCAGATGAGGAGAGAGAATGTGATGTGATGGATGAGTGAAAATGACCTCCAACGTTGACCTATTTATATCCATCAATGAGGGTGTGTGACACAACTGCTGGTGCTTCAAGCCTACATTTCATTTCAGGCCGACCTGCACATATTTTGAATAAATTCAAAATAAATGTTCTGCTCATCGGATCAAGATGATCTTTAGATCGATCTTGCATCTCGCCGAAAGAGGAATCTAATAAAAATATTGGCATCTTCATCTGAGCATCACAATCTGGAGTTTGGACCTACTTGTCCAAAATTAACATTCCCTCTCAACTAGGGAGAACTCCATCCACCTGTGCCATCCAAACATCGTGCGTCATCCCATCGTAACTTGCTTTGTTGGCTTCTTTATTTCAGAACAAAAGTGGGTCAGTCATAAAGACATCATTCCCAGGTAACAGATTCAGCCCAGAGGTCCGAAACCTCTGTAGGACTCAAAAAGAGTCTCATACCAACCCGAAGTTGGTTTACCTGACCCGAAGTCAGTTGGAGGTCCGAAACCTCACTATACTTGATCCCAGAACAAGTGGTTGGACACATGCCATCCTAGACATAGAGAGTACGACAATCTCTGATGCGTCCATCAATATTTGCTACTGGTCTCTAGCTTTACCCACCTCACTGGCCAAATTAGAGGTACTTCCCATGAGTCCGAGACTCAATCAGTAGGATGCATATGGGGCATAGATCATGAGAGGTGAACCAACTCAATCATCATAACGGTGGGGCAGAAGCACCACAAGGTTCGGCAAGCCTAGCCCCATGTGTGCTTATAGCTCCGAGAAGCTATCCCCAAATCCCCCCAGATCTCCAAGAGCTTCATCGTCGAACAAGACCTTCAGCATAGGGTCGTTCCATGATACCAAGATTCTCACGGAAGGTTAGGAACTTGACCTTCCCCAAGGGCTTTGTGAGAATATCCGCGACCTGCTCATTAATTCCTATATGATCGAGCCTTACAGTGCCTCGCTGTACCATATCTCGGATAAAGTGGTAGCTGATATCAATATGTTTGGATTGATCGTGGAACACGAGATTCTCGAACAACTAAATCCCACTCTGGTTATCATAGAGTGTCACGGTGGTATCTAGCACATGCCCGAACATCTCACTAAAGAGCTTTCACAACCAAACTGCGTCACAACAGGCCATACTCGCTGCAATGTATTCAGCCTCCACGGTGCTCAAAGCCACCGACTTCTGCTTCCTACTCATCCATGATATCGAAGTAGATCCAAGTGTGAAGCAGCATCCCGATGTGCTCTTACGATCCACCATATTGCCAGCCCAATCGGCATTTGTATATCCATGGAGTGTCATGCTCTCGACAGTGTATCTCAGCCCATGGTTTATCGTGCCCCGAAGATATCTCAACAGATTCTTGGCACCAACCCAATGAATGTGATGAGTTTCAACGATATGTTGACTCAAAGTGTTCACTGCAAAACATATGTTCGGATGGGTGTTCACTAAGAACATCAGGCCCCCTACGAGTTGACGATACTCAGTAGGATTTTCTAGCACGGGCCCAACATCACTGCCACTCAACTTCTTAAAGTTGAGCTCCATCGGTGTTGAAACGAACTTGCAGTCCACCATTCCAAATCTTTCCAGAAGCTTCGCAATATATTTTCCTTGAGAAAGGAAAATCTCGCCAAGTTTCTGCCAGACCTCCAGGCCTAGGAAGTAATGCATCAGTCCTAGGTCCTTCATCTTGAACTCAACAGTGAGCTTCCTCTTACACTGATGAATGAGAGGGCAAGCACCTATCAGGAAGAGGTCGTCCACATATAGCACCGGAATGAGAGGCTTTTCTCTATCAACCTTGAAGTAAAGGTTTGGATCAACATTACTACGAGTGAAGCCCAACTTCATCAGGTAGCTATCTATCCTCTCATACCAAGCTCTGGGTGCTTGCTTCAACCCATAGAGGGATTTCTTCAACCTGCAAACATGGGTGTCTCAATCCTAGACTTCGAACCCCAGAGGTTGCTCCACATACACCTCTTCCTTTATTGCACCATGCAGAAATGCAGTCTTCACATCCATCTGATGAAGATTCCATCCTTGCGTAGCAACAAGGGCTATGATAGATCGAATGGTGGTATATCGGGCCACAGGTGCAAATATATCATCATAGTCTACACCTTCCTTTTGAGAGAAGCCTCGAGCAACGAATCTTGCCTTGAACTTTTCAGCACTTCCATCAGATCCATGCTTGATCTTATAGAGCCATTTCGAGGTGACAACTGCTTTATCCTCTGGTCTTGGAACCACATCCCAAACATCATTCTTCATAATGGAATCAGATTCTTTGTGCATACCATCCTTCCAGACTTGATGCTTTACGGCTTCTTTAAAAGATCCAGGCTCAGATTGTACGATTGTACTCATGGTTGCTAGATAGCCATGGTATCTATTCGGCTTCTTGCTTTCACGGAATATCCCCCTTGGGGCCATATGTCTCTCGGCATCCTCGAGAGTATCCCTGAGCCATGATGGTCTCTTCCTCATTGAAGGAGGTGGATCAATAGGGTCCATCGGTCCTTCAACATCGGGTATCGTCTCATCCTTTAGTTCTTCTTGATTTCTAGGCCTTGCATGATGATCTTCCTCAGATCTTGGAAGATTGATTACTTTCCTCAGGGAAGCATCTTCGTCAAAGGTAACATCTTGGCATATCTCCACTTCCCTTTGACCAGGCACAAATACTCTATAGGCCTTCGAAGTTTCGCTGTAGCCCACAAACATTCCCATCTTCCCAGAATCATCCGGCTTGCTCCTCTTCTCGCTCTGTACATGAAAATAAATAGGACATCCAAAAACTCTAAAATGTGAGACGTCAAGTTTCTTACCAGAGAAAACCTCTTCGGGAGTTTTGGAGTCCAGAGCAGAATATGGGCATCAGTTTTGTATGTACACAACAATGTTCACATCTTCTCCCCACAGAAACTTTGGAAGATCTTGGTCACATAGCATGGCACGGGCAACTTAGACATTGGTCTTGTTCTTTCTTTCAACAACGCCATTCTGCTCAGGAGTATCCATAGTTGTGGTGTTCCTCTTGATGCCAGTCTCTTTGCAAAAGTTCTTGAACTCGTTTGTCTCATATTAAGTGCCATTATCGGTCCTCAATATCTTGATCTTCTTCCCTGTTGAATTTTCCACCAAGGCTTTGAAGGTACGAAACCACATGAAAGCCTCATCCTTCTTTTTCAAGAAGTATATCCAGGTTTTGTGAGAGAAGTCATATATGAACATCATATAATAAGAACATCCTCCCAAGGATGTCACGAGCAGCATACCAGATAGGTCAGAATGTATTAGTTGCAAGACATCAGATGTCTTTGTGACACTTGAGGGGAAAGGTCCCCTTGTATGCTTTCCTTTGACACAACCCTGACATACACCTTCATGATCATTTGTGAACTCGGGCATCCCCGTCACCACCTTCCTTGCTTCGGGAAGGGCTTTGTAGTGAAGGTGTCCAAACCTCTAGTGCCATAGTTCAATCTGTTGGATAGAATCACATGTCATCGCTCCCAGTGGACTTCCTCCAACCTGGTAGAGTGTATCAACACTAAACCCGATCGTCATAGCGTCCTTGAAACTCTTCTTCCAGATACGCACCTTCCCATCAATGAATGCCACATTGAAACCTTTGTCTGCCATGGCCGAAATAGACACAAGGTTCTTCTTCAAATCAGGTACATAGAGTACATCTTGCAAGCAGAGGACTTGACCTTGAGACAAGTGGAGGGTCACAGTCCCTGTCCCTTTCACGGGATTTGTGGCATTATCTCCAAGGATAATTTTCAGATTAACATCTTTCTCAACCATGTCAGAAAGTGCTTCCTTGAACCCAGTGATGTGCCTTGAGGCACCACTATCTAACCAGACATCCATAGTGTTGGGTGGAGATGCAGCAGAAGGGGCAGATACAAGAATGAAATCATTTATTTTATCATCAACAACATTTGGTTCCTCATACCTGGAATTTCTCGACCTTTTGTAAGGTTGCCCATTTCCACCAAAGGGAGCCTTCCTCTTTCCTTTGAACCTGTTGTTCCTTTGATTGCCATTCCTCCGGTTGTTGTTGTTGTCATCATCATCAGGAGAATCCTTCTTGAAAGGGCATTCTCTAGCATAGTGGCCGTTCTTGTGACATGTGTAACATTTGCCTTTCTTCCCTTGGGCCCCTGCTCTTCCTTTGTTCCTCGGACCACCAACGTTCTTCTTCTTAGCATGAGCAGTGAAGGCAGCATTTCCTTCATTTTCATATTCCTTCATCCCTGTCTCTTCTTGTACGCATCTCGATAGTACTTCGTCAACATTAGGTATCACATTGTTATTGAGAATGTTAGTGTTGAATACATGCCATTCGAATGGGAGACCTCCAAGTGCGGTGAGAACCATCTCTCGATCAGCTATTGTCTCCCCAATAGCCAGAAGATTATTCTTGATTTCGGTCAGCTTCAGAAAATATGATTGGACAGATTCATCCCTGCCTTTATTCAAATTCTTCAATTGATTCTTAAAGAATAGGACTTGATTTGCATTGTTGGCCTTGAACATGTTGACCAACTTATCATACATCTCCTTGGATGTGCCCAGCTCAGAGATGTAGGCAACCAGACTTTTATGAATTGAGTCCCTGATCATCAGCTTTGCTTTGATTTCCCCCTTCTTATACTTTGACTTGGTGGCAGCAGGTGTAGTGGAAGGAGGCTCTTGGATTTTACCCTACACATAGTCCATAACATCTTGGTCTTCCAACATAAGATCCAATGTCATCTTCCAGGCATGGAAGTCTTCCTTCCTAGTCAATTTGTCATCAGCTTTAAAGCCATTGTAGTTTGAGGTACCCATGCTCTTCTTTGGTGATTGCTACAAACTTGGGCTGTGTGTGTGTGTGTGTGTTGGTGCGTTACGACGATTAGCAAGATGCTTCAACCAACAAAGTCTCGATATGGTCAGCCAACCAGAAGTGTCACACAACCCTCTCAGACAGCCATATCAGTCAACCCAAAGTCAACGAAAGTAAATGCAGTTCGGTCAAAGTCAATGGTCAACCTCGATTTCAGTGCCAAAAAATGCGGACTAGGGAAATCGAAATTTCGACCAAATTTGGGGTTAGTTTGACCAAGCGTTGACCAAAGTCAACGCTAGTCAAATCTGTGCTGAAAAACCCTATGTCAGAAACAAAAATCTTCTTGTTGCAATTTTCCCACGTGTGGATGAGGAAGAGACTTCAATAGATGATCGAACCAATTAGATGAGGAGAGAGAATGTGATGTGATGGTTGAGTGAAAATGACCTCCAACGTTGACCTATTTATATCCATCAATGAGGATGTGTGACACAACTGCTGGGGCTTCAAGCCTACATTTCATTTCAGGCCGACCTGCACATATTTTGAATAAATTCAAAATAAATGTTCTACTCATCAGATCAAGATGATCTTTAGATCGATCTTGCACCTCTCCGAAAGAGGAATCCAATAAAAAAATTGGCATCTTCATCTGAGCATCACAACATGGAGTTTGGACCTAGTTGTCCAAAATTAACACCCCCACATACCATTAACAAAATAAAATTAACTTGCTTTTAACTCCTAAGTCTTCTACCAAAAATCAAATGGGCCTCGTCTTCTCCAAAATTGGCCCCAAAATTGTAGAAATTAATCTTGTTCCAAAATAATTTGGGAAGGTACATTACAATATTCAAGTATTTTGCCAAATCTAATCGCAACAAAAGAGCGTCATACTTTGCCACATTGTTGGTAGTATCAAATTCCAGTTTATAAGTGTTATGAAACCAACTCCAAAAATAGAAGAAAAGAGAGATCAATGCCTTAGAAATCAGCCACTTCGAGGGGGCAACCTCCTTTACATTACATAAATGAACAATTCTTGGTTGATTCAAATGAAAAAACCTCCTTTCTATATATAAGAGTTCATGGGGTCACAATATAATCTTAGCCGACCTAATAATAATAATGTAAGGGCACAACAATAGAAATAGTGGGGTTTTGTGGGGCACAATAATAACACTATGGGGACTACAGGGGTACAACAATAACAATAAGGGGGCTACAATAATAACAATAAGGGGATACACTAGTAATATAGGGACCTAACATGCCCCTCTCTTTCAAACAAGTGTTTTCCTCAACGCTTGATTATTTCTTAATGCTTCTGTATAAAGTTCTCACCTCCCATGTGGAACCTTCAACGGGTAAGTTCTTCCCCTTGCTGAGATACTTTGAAATTGATCGATTTCGTAGTTGTCGAGTTCTTGTTTCTGTGACTGCTTCAGAACTTTTTTCGCTGCGATGTTGATCTTCCTGTTGTTTTATTCGATTCTACACCAAAGTTAGCTTATCCTTTGAGAGTTGGAGAACTTGTTGTTGATGCTCGATGTGATCTTCCACTACTTTGTCATCCATATTAGCTTTCATTTGATCCTTCAAACCGTCCAACTTAGCCTTCATTTTTTCTTTTAAACCATCAATATCATCTTTGATTGTTCTTTGTAAGATCTAAATTTATTGCACTTGGTACCGTAATTTTGATATATCACACTGCAATTCTTCCTCTTCATGCGTCATAGTAGAGCTTTTTGAGGGCTTAACGGGTGTGGAATTATTTTTGGGAGGCATTATATAACTCAATATTGATATCTATACTTCAATATGTCCTTGGAATCACTTCAAACTGATTTTTCAAACAAATGTTATGCAAACTTGTTTAAAAAATACACATCTTTTTCTGGCTTTTGAGGAGCTCAATATTGAAACTGATGTATCTCTGTAATTACAGATCCCCGAGATTTTATCTTCAGTCCTTTAGTAGCCCTCTGAATCTTCTTTCCAATGCCACATATTTGACCTAATATGGATGTAGAAATTTCTAAATCTTATACTTTATGCATAAATTATTACTGTTAATCTAGTAATGCTTCTCTACTTAGACAAGTTATTAATTGAATAAATTCAAGTTAATATCGAAGCAAAACACATAACAAATCTCTACCAATCTAGATCTAGAATAAGTACATGTACGCATTGACAAAGTGACACAGTTATTTCTAGACAAATAGTCCTCGGAAAAACCCAATGTGGGAAAACCGGTCTCTGGCTGCTGGAGGGTCTTATTATTAAGAATATTTCTGAATACAGAAATCTGGGTTCCAGATCTTGAAAACCCGACAGAGAATACATTAGATCTACAATTCATTGGCTAATCTAGGGCCAAAACAATGACTAATCCACACTCTCAAACGGGATTTACAGAACTCAGCCAAGATTAGGGCCTAGAAACCCCAGCGCTACCCCTGAAAACCTCTACGTCAGCCTCTGAAGCACCTCCAACCCTCAGCGCTACTCCAAAAGGGACTGCATATATTTTCTTCCAGCGTTTTCTTTCTTCCGCAGTTTATTTGTGAAGGTTGCAGTGTATTTAATTTGATATTTCCGGTAGAAAACAACAGAGAAATTGCCGAGTAAATTAACGATTAGAAGAATTAACATCAATTGTTGCAATAGGATTCGAGGTTAGTCGAATTTTCACAATCCACAGGGAGTCACACGCCTATCCCTCCTCTACATCACTTGTAGGCACAAATGATTTGGTTGTTGTCCCTTGACTCTCTAGGCATGAGTAGCAGGGGCTAGGAGCTCACCTGAGATATGTGGAGGGGACTCAGCGCACCAGGGGAGAGACTCCTCAGCGATGGCATTGGGTCAAGGCACGAGCTGGCAGGTACAAGTTTAGGGAGTGCATATTTTGCTGCTGCAGTAGCGTATGTTTCACCCTTGAGTTCACACTTAAGGGGATACATGACAAATTTCAGGCGAGGCACTCAAAGGTGTCATGGGAACATATACCACAGGTGGATGACCTCTCTTTTCGACGGATGTTTAGGCTCCAGGAAGTATCGAGTTGTTCTTTCAGGAGGCGGGATCGCGGGTTTCAGGATGTGGTATGGCAAGCACAGGGTAGTTTTGTGTACACCCGATTGATTCATGATATACAGAATCTATATATTGATTACATGAAGGGAGCAGAGATGTGGAACAGGAGGGTTCCAACAGTCATCAAGATTATGTCGCAGCAGATCTAGTTATGGGGTCTGGGGATTTAATTGATTGATAGCCTATAAGTCACTTTGTTTTGTGATGAGCAGGGTCATGGAAGAGGGTGATCTAGCTCACTCTTAGGATTGGGATTAGCAATGGATGGGTAGATATTTACATCACAGAGATACCTGGGCATGATGAGCTTGATATTCATCGATATTTCACCACCAAGTTTCAAGGGAGGAGGATACAGTGTGCCCATGATGGGCAAGCCGTCAGAATCAAAGTGGTGCAGTGGCAACATGGTGGCACCCTTCTGAGGCTAGCATGGGATCCAGGCATCGCAGTACTGGACAACTCAACGACATTGAGGAATGCGTTGGCTACCACAGGGGGAAATCATTCAGATATTCCATTGGGCTTTTGTGACTCACTGATGGCATGGGGGACTTCATCCACATGGCAGGTTGGTCAGCAAGAGGATATCAGGGGAAGCCCATGTGGGAGAGATTTCATCTCTACGGGGATTGGATTGTATCTTTAGGAGTTTACTCTTGGAGTGTAGGAGGTGGACTACTTGGCAGGTCAGTTTCATGGGGAGTCGAACAGTGTCATAGATTATCATAAAGCTTTACTTATTAATAGTATGCAAAGGGCTTCTAGTACCTATTCCTTGCAGGACAGTGAGCTGAGCAAGGGTGCTTCACCATGATCAGGATGGCATGGGATCCGGGTATCGAGGGATTCCTTCATTGTAATATCCCAAAAATGGATTCTTCAGCAGATCATGCCTGGAAAACGCATTCTTCAGATATGAGGGATTCAAATATCATATCATATCTCTGAAAATGTTCAGCAACCAAAATAAATAGCAGCAGCAACCTTTACTCAGCTTTTAAGGGCAAAAAGGTGGAGAAAAGTGAGGATTTTGGCCCTAAAATGAGTGAATAAGGAAATCTGCGTAAAATGACGGGTCAAGGTTCTGGAATATGTTAGAATAGGTCAAGAGGGACTTCCATGTCGAATTTCAGCTCAAACAAAGGCGTTTTGCTATGTTAAACAGTTCCTCCTTCCCGACTAGTCAAGAAAAACCCTGATTTCCCAAGACTTTGAGTATGCAGAAATTTGCTGAACCAAGGGCAGCGTATTTTATGAAGGTATGAGATGAAAATAACTATGAATAATCAGAGAATGAGTTTGATAACAAGGCATAGGCTTTCAGCAAGGTTAAACAACAGTTTATATAGAGAAACCCCTCAAATAGAGGTGTCGCAAGACAAAGATTGATGCAGAAACCCTTTCAGCGTTTTCTGCAGTAGCTGTGAGATAGAAGATGAATATATAGCCAATAATATATATAGCAGCAAGAGAGAGTACAAATATTGAGGAAACAACCTCTCAAGAGAAGAAATGCCAGCCTCCACAACACATATACATAAACATGAAAAGCATTGTTATTTCTGCATAAACCCCAGGGTATGAAAAACGCAGTCTAAGATAGAATGCTGCTCCAATACATAGATATGACAATATATAGCTCAAATACAACAGGGGAGCAAAGCTCTAACCCTTATAAGCAAGAATAACTCAATCCTCCAAGGGATTGGCTGAAATACACAATACGACAAAAATGTCGGAGTTGCTGGGCAGCTACTGCAACTCCAAACTGAAACCAAATAGAGAAGGCTGAAGATGATGAGCAATTGAAATAGACCTCCTCCAATAGATCTCCAAAGTGGAAGGCTGATCCTTACACTTGAGATCTCACTCACAAACCAACCTGCAAACCCTCACTGCAAATATACCATGAAAATAACGCAGATACTGAGAGGGACTGCGCAGTAGTGGAAATAAACACTTTGGCCAAGTGCCAAGATCTGCAAATCAGCTCCAATATCTCCCAATCTGATCCTCCAAAGGAAAGAGAGACTCTCCCTCTGAAAAACAAGAGAAGGAGGTGGTGTCGCAAAGTCACCACGGCAACACCCTACAACACAGTATTACGCTGCTGCAGCAATAACGCTGTCCTGGAGGATGATGCTAAGAAAATAACCTTTCCCGAGCAGGCACTCGAAGTCCCCCGGGGCTAAGGGTGAGATCTCCGCACGGAGACACTCGGTGCACTAAACAGTGCAGCAGACGGTCTAAACAGCCAGCGTGCCAGAGAGAAGACAAATGTATCACTCAATAATCAATAATCCAAGAATCCAAGCATCAAAACATGTCCCAAATGAGGAGGCTCCTCCATCTTTTATAGTGTTGGTTTCCCTCCAAAACCAAATGTGGCCTCTCTCTCTCCTCCACATCCTCATCCTTCTCCACATTCTCATCCTTATCTGCGCAGAAGCTTGGAGAAACTTCTAGAGTGTACATAGGCCCCCTCCTCCACGTGGTGTTGGGTCCCCCCTTGACTCCCACTTAAGTCACAACGTTGTGCTACTAGGTGAATGTCTTATTTCATTTAAGTGAGTTTAGACCCTCTTTACTCACTTTTTATTTACTTACAAACTATAGGTGGAAAAATAAACAAAATAGAATATTCCAATTTGTTGTCGCAAATTAGGAATATTACAGTCCCCCCCGGCAAAATGTTGCTTGCCCTCAAGCAACTGCCTGAACAAGTCTCCTCCTAGCGGATGCTCTCCACCGATACTGCAAAATATGCCTGGGTCCCAGATGCGCCACTGAATCTCCCCTGTACTTTGCATCATCCTGATATGAAGGGATCTCTTAATGCCAGGATCCCAAACTGATCTCTCATGGTACCAGCCAACCAACAATCCTCCCGGATCCCATCGCCACCATGGCCAATAATAGCCCAAGTCCCATGGCTCGGACTGTGCACTGCCTCTAGCTATGACTGATGAAGACCATGACTCTGGTTGTGCTATATCTGTCATGGTGTAAGCTGTCCCATCGACTGTGTACCAGCTCATCACCTCTCTCCCCTCAAGGCATGAAGTGAGGAACATCTCTCTCATGTGGATCCTCCATCCCCAAGCAATCATCCAAACAAAATGAGCCACCTCCCGACAAGGAAACTCCTGAAAATCTCCTTCCACCTCAAGCTCCGGTAATGAAGGTGGGCTGAAAATCTGATCTTGGCAAGCATCATAGCTTACCCCATGCTGTCCTTCTCTCCACTCATGACAAGTGTAGAGTGTATGTTGATCTTGGGCTGCAAAATCATTGCCTTCCAATGGAAAAGTGAAGAACAATCCTCCAAAGAAAGTTCCTCCAACAATGAAGAACAGGCTGGCCCAAAACAATTCATCCATGAAGAATAGGACATGTGCATCATGGATCATCCTAATGAGATGTTTGTTGAAGGTGTTACATGAGGATACATAATGCAAACAATCTCTCACAAGGATACAACGTAGTCTCATCCACTGCAACTTCAGAAAATTACATGGAAAGCAATGTACAAGATTCATCACATCTACTAATGGATAGTAAATGGCTGAATATGACAACAACATAAGACCAAACACTTGCCCATGGCTGTACAATGGATGAATATCGATCTCATGGCCCACCTCAAAAGAGAACACATATGTAGTAGTGGTGGCCATGCCTCCTCCCATGCTCCCATTAGAACATGTAGTGCAGAGAATGTGAGAATTCTTCCCACTCATAGACACATCCAACTCATGTGTCTCTCTCATAATCAAGCCTCCCATACAAATCTAATCTATATCAGCGAATGGAGACATGATCAGCAGCAAAATGAAGGAAACGCTAAAGGTTACATGTGATGAAAAGAGGTACCAATAGCTTCCCCAACAAGTACAGCGCAGTTTTACAAGTTGTCGCTTGATAAGAGTACAAGGCAAAATGTTTATGTTAACCATGCATGTCTTCATATGATACATGATATAGTGCTGCAAATGAACATACATGAGGTGATAAAACATTTTCCCAAAGCTACAAAAGAGATGGTTGCCTCCATCATGTAGATTGGCCCAATAAAACTCATGGAGCAATATGACAAGCTTGCCCCCTTGTGGAGCAATGCACTGCATAGGAATGGCATGAGTGTGCAAATCAATGAATGTATAAACAAATCCCTCACCATATGCTGGAAGTAAGATGGTACATGAGTCCTTCATAGTGTTTTGGCATGCTATGAAGAAGAATGAACCATGTGCTGCAAGAAGATAATCCTCCTCATGCTTGGAAACCCAAGTCAAAAAGAATATGCCATAGATGTCTCTATTATCATTACCTCCTCTTTGTGCAACAAATATGAAGTGATCCTGGGACCTATGGGTTATAGATCCACCATATCTCTGCTGCGCACACTTCATCCATAATGTTCTGCTCCAAGGTGACAACGCTGTGAGCTCATGCAAATAAGCTCCTATCAATACAAGACTCTGTTCTTTGACATGCTCCTTGTCAAAGACTCCTCCAATAATGCTGCAACAAATGTGGAATACTTCCCAAGATGGAAGTGCTTCCAAGCCATCATCAAAGATCAAGGAGATAGTGCCATCCCCTCTTCCTGCAACATCATACAAAGTGTGAGAGCAAATCTGCCCTTGCTCTCCTAGGAACAAACCAAGCAACAAGACATTGTGTTGCCTCTCCATACCTCCATCAAACAACTCATGTGATGAAGACACAATGAATGATATGAGTAACACATCAACACCATGCATCCATACTCTATGCTGCTCAAGGATGCAAGTATCCATCCATCTTTCCCCCATCCTCCTACTCTTAGGAAGAGTGTTTGCCAAGTGATGGCCAAACTCTTTCAAGAGTAACCAGCGCAGCCAAGCCTCCTGCTGCCTGGTGTCATAGATCTGCAAGTAGCCTCCTAGCTCCTTGCTCATCAACCACATCCACTCAATCACTTGTGGATGCCTTCTTCTTCTCCTCATCCTGGTATTCCTCCCATGAGGGCTACCATCATCCCAAATCAAGTTTCTGACTTTGCACTTCATGGGATCTTGAAATATAACTGTAATATCCCAAATCAAGTTTCTGACTTTGCACTTCATGGGATCTTGAAATATAAACTTTTCAAGGATCAATGAGACCCTATCAAGAATCAAATAGGTGGTAGGCAAAAACCTCCCATCATGATGTGTATGGCTCAAGGGATGTCCAACACAAACATGAGAGATGTTATCCATCCTAAGATGTCTTCCATCTTCTATCTGCTCTTGTGAGAAGGGAATGAAAGCATTGCATTTCATGGTGTGAAGTGCATATCTAATGAGATCTCTCCTTGAGACCTCCCTCTCATCCATAGTCTTCCAAAACCAATGAGGTCTTGGATCTGAAAGTAGAAGTTTCTCTTTGAGCTGAGAGGAGCTCATTGAGAAAGTGTCATCTTGAAGGGAGAAAGGATTTCTTACTCCAAGATGTCTACCATCCATCTTCAAGGCTTCAAACCCCAACCTCCAATGTAATGTACAATCCAACGATGGCTCATGAGAATGATGGTTCGATTCCTCCTTGAGTGTTTCCATGTTGCACAGCGCAGTGCAACCAGGCTGCTCTATAGTAGCAATGAGATTTGACCCTTGATCTACAAGAGTCCCATCCTCAAAAGTGTTGGCTGCCCCAACTGTCGATGCATGTGGCTGCTCCTCCACAAGTGTGTCAGTGTTTCCACAAGCCTCCTCAAGAGGTGATGTGATCTCTTCTTCTCGATTAGAATTGGAAGCGCATGGTACTTCCTCTTCTTTTTCTTCATTCTTCTTGACCTCCTCAAAGGTGGATGTATCTTTTCTAGATCTGAAAAAGAAATAACTATCCCTTTTCACCGCTCCGGTCTTCTTGGGCTTAGACTCACAGGGACTAGTGGATCCCTCATGCATGGGAAGAGGTGATCTCCCAGTAGTACGCTGCAAATCTGAACTCTGTATGCTAGAAACTCCATCCTCTCTGAGCTGACAGTAATCTTTGAAGGGAAAAATTGCTTTGAAGTCTTCCCCCATGGACTTCCATTCTCGGAAATAATCTCCAAAGGGTACATGACCACGCTGTTGTGAGATCCTCATATGTTCCATAGATAACTAGCTCCACAGGCTGAGCCAGAACTATGCTTTGATACCACTGTAATATCCCAAAAATGGATTCTTCAGCAGATCATGCCTGGAAAACGCATTCTTCAGATATAAGGGATTCAGATATCATATCATATCTCTGAAAATGTTCAGCAACCAAAATAAATAGCAACAACAACTTTTACTGAGCTTTTAAGGGCAAAAAGGTGGGGGAAAGTGAGGATTTTGGCCCTAAAATGAGTGAATAAGGAAATCTACGTAAAATGACGAGTCAAGGTTCTGGAATATGTTAGAATAGGTCAAGAGGGACTTCCATGTTGAATTTCAGCTCAAACAAAGGTGTTTTGCTATGTTAAACAGTTCCTCCTTCCCGACTAGTCAAGAAAAACCCTGATTTCCCAAGACTTTGAGTATGCAAAAATTTGCTGAAGCAAGGGCAGCGTATTTTATGAAGGTATGAGATGAAAATAAATATGAATAATCAGATAATGTGTTTGATAACAAGGCATAGGCTTTCAGCAAGGTTAAACAGCAGTTTATATAGAGAAACCCTTCAAAATAGAGGTGCCGCAAGACAAAGATTGATGCAGAAACCCTTTCAGCGTTTTCTGCAGTAGCTGTGAGACAGAAGATGAATATATAGCCAATAATATATATAGCAGCAAGAGAGAGTACGAATATTGAGGAAACAACCTCTCAAGAGAAGAAATGCCAGCCTCCACAACACATATACATAAACATGAAAAGCACTGTTATTTCTGTATAAACCCCAGGCTATGAAAAACGCAGTCTAAGATAGAATGCTACTCCAATACATAGATATGACAATATATAGCTCAAATACAACAGGGGAGCAAAGCTCTAACCCTTATAAGCAAGAATAACTCAATCCTCCAAGGGATTGGTTGAAATACACAATACGACAAAATAGGAGTTATTCTTTGAAGTAATCTCCCAGCTCAGCGAAACCAAGTAGAGAAGGCTGAAGATGATGAGCAACTGAAATAGACCTCCTCCAATAGATCTCCAAGTGGAAGGCTGATCCTTACACTTGAGATCTTCCCCTCAAATCAACCGGCAAACCCTCACTGCAGATGCACCATGAAAATAACGCAGTAACTGAGAGGGACTACACAGTAGGGGCAAAATAATTGTTGGCCTGATGCCAAGATCTGCAAATCAACTCCAATATCTCCCAATCCGATCCTCCAAAGGAAAGAGAGACTCTCCCTCTGGAAAACAAGAGAAGAGGGTGTCATGAATACTACTTTAACAATTTTGCCAACACAAGACACGTACCGTCGCAATAATGCCTATTCCGAGGATGATGCTAAGAAAATAACCTTGCCCGAGCAGGCACTCGAAGTCCCCCAGGGCTAAGGGTGAGATCTCCGCACGGAGACACTCGGTGCACTAAACAGTGCAGCAGATGGGCTAAACAGCCAGCGTGCCAGAGAGAAGACAAATGTCTCACTCAATAATCAATAATCCAAGAATCCAAACATCAAAACATGTCCCAAATGAGGATGCTCCTCCATCTTTTATAGTGTTGGTTTCCCTCCAAAACCAAATGTGGCCTCTCTCTCTCCTCCACATCCTCATCCTTATCCACATTCTCATCCTTATCTGCGCAGAAGCTTGGAGAAACTTCTAGAGTGTACATAGGCCCCTTCCTCCACGTGGTGTTGGGTCCCCCCCTTGACTCCCACTTAAGTTACAACATTGTGCTACTAGGTGGATGTCTTATTTCATTTAAGTGAGTTTAGACCCTATTTACTCACTTTTTATTTATTTACAAACTATAGCTGGAAAAATAAACAAAATAGAATATTCCAATTTGCTGTCGCAAATTAGGAATATTACATTCATGACCAGATAGTGCAGAGATCAAGAATGACTTCGTGGCACATTTGGGACCCTGGTATTATTGATGGTGATAGTTGTGATCAACAGTCAGAGGGGGCACTTGTTCAGGCATTGCTTAAGGACAAGCAATTTTTGGTGGGGAGAACTACAATATCCCCAATTTTGATTTTCCGTATTAGAGACGATTTTTGGAAGAGGAGGCAATTTCGACATTAGGACTTCAGAGGGAAAAGGGAAATCGTAGCTTTAGTGGAGAGTGGGGACCACAAGGAGAGAAATTCAACCCAAGTGGCAATCTGCACTAGTGAGAAGAGAGAAAGGAAGGGGCGAATTAGTGGAATGTGGGAACCACCAAGGGAGAGAGGACCAACAATTATAAATAGAGCTTAGGGGCTTCCATTTGGTATCTCTGATCATTTGACAATTTAATCTTAGTTCTCTTAAACTATGTTGTTCAACACACGGAATTTCCGAGCAGGAATTCCACCCTCATTTCGAAGAACTTCAAGTGTCTCTCTAATGAGGCAATTTGAGGAGCTCAACTCAGAGTTTCCTTTGGGCATGATTGCAAGTTACTTCAGCTTGTACGTGTTCCTTCTAGGGTGTAGAGGTGGCTTGAATTGATTTGTGTGGAAATCAATTACGGAGGAGAAAAACACTGGAGGATTTACATGTATTTTCCCTTATTTTAGCCAGAGATTTTTGTGGTGATTAGAAGGGTTGATTTTGAGGGAATTGTTGGGGTTGAAATTTTGCATTTCTGGAAGTGCGCAATGGTCTCCAGGCAGCCTTGCGCAAGCGCTGGAGGAGTAGAGGTTGAGGAGAGATAAGAGTTGAAGATTTGAGGTATTCCTCACGGGAGAATTTAGCTAGAGTTGGGAGAGATTTATAGTGGTGGATTTTGGTTTAATTCAAAGCTATCAATATTGTGGGGCGTTTTCTGGCCAAATTGGGCAATTTGCACTTGTTGGGGGTCACCAGGGGTCGGTGGATTTAGCCCAAACGCTTTCTGGGTTTTTGTGGGTTTATTGAGAGGAGTCTCTAGCGAATTTTATAGAATTTTCTAGACGACATTCAAGCTTGAAATCCTCATTCTTATAGCAGGTCGAATTACTAATTAGCTGGGGAATTTGCATCATTTTGTGGGTTTGATTATGGCTTGGAGATAGGCCAAACCTTTTATGGGTATTTTTGGGTTTGAGGAGAGGAGCTCACCACTGCAATTTCAAAGCATTTCAGGCAGTAATTTGAGCAGAACATCCAATTGCATTTGCCAGTCCGTAGGAGAATTTTTGGGTAGAGCGATTATTAGTTTGGAGCCATTTCAGCAGTTGGGTCAGCGAGATTTCACCTAGACTTTGCATAGCTTGCTTGGAAAGCCCAGGTTTCGTTGTTCTCTCATTTTGTACTCAGATTTCCCCATATTAATAAAATGGCTCATATATTCTGCTCATATCTATTGGTGTTCTAATTTGGGTGCTTGATTTTATATTTTTCTTGTTGTTCTTACTTCATAGCTCTATATTTACTTTTATTTTCCAATTAGGAATATTACATGCACCTTCTTAATTCGATCTTACCGATAAATCAAGGGAGGGGGTTGGTATCTATGAGAAGTCGCCCCCACTATTGACGTAATACCCTCAACAATGTTCAAACCCATCTAGAAGCAACCCTTTTGTGGGATCTCTAGTCTTCAGATCAAGAGTGAAATGAATGTGAAACCGTACACGATTGCAAGTTCCCTCTCAAAATGGTTAGATTGCTTGGATTAATCCACCTGCAAACAAAAAGGGCAAGTAGGGTTCCTGTAGTTCGTCCCTTCTACATGACTATGTAGCCCCTTAATGGCACAATCTACTAACCTTTGTGTAGCTTTACTTACTATTAAGTTTATTATATTTAACCGCAATAGCAATGTGATCAAGGAAAAATGTAAATAAAATCCACTCCATACAATGTATATAAAATTATAGACAATGGTTTGCAAAAGTGAGCTCTTTTATTAATAGATGGCACTAATCTCATATGACGAGAACAAAAAATACATGAGAGGAGGCTAGCCTTTTAAATAACGACTAGTTTGAACTCCTCAATCATTTCCAAGTTGGAGAATTAGTAATTTTTTCATAAAATATTACATTACAATTTTTTAATTGCACTCCAAGGGGTCAAATTGACTGAAATTTCCTAATTTGGTCAAAAAATAAAAATAGTAGACTAAAATAACTCAACGTCCCACTAGATGGTCGTTGGAAGAACTTGACTTGGTCCAAGAGAGGCACAAAATGGAGAGAGAATCGACTTGGTCATTGGAAAGTTGAATTCATCTTTTAACGACTACGTTCTTGGTCCAACACTTAACTTCTCGGTCCATCACGCTTCTAATGTCTAGTTCGACTTATGTTTTCCTTGTAGTAATTCAACTTGGTCACCTAGAAGGTATATCTCGATGCCCTTGACCTTTTGACATTTTTAGAACTTGGGTATGGCTAAACCAACTTGGATATGAACTGGGTCTCTCTTGAAATATTCATATCCTGCATGGCATTGCCACATCATCTGCCCCCTTGTGCTTTTTCTCTAATGCCTTGATGGATCTTTGAAATACGACTCCTAGGTGTTGTTCCTCTCACTTTTCTAATAATTTTTGACATAATGTATGTGTCACACTACCAACACTCCCCTTGTTTTCTCACCCAAAACTTTGTTTGACCTATTAACCAAGTTTAACCAAACTGTAACTAGCCACTGACATCTTTGATCCAAAAACTAGAATGTGGCATGGACTCTTCTCATCAAGTTGAAAATTTTGAGACCAAGTTGACATTTTGACTACTAGGGCCCTCTGAAACCGGATTTGTTGTTTACCCCCGTCGTGTCTCGAATTGAGCGAATCAAACATGATTCATGGGGATTCATGTCCAACTTCCCGAATTCGATCGTGTCTGTACAGGACACGACGAGTCCCAATCGTGTCCTATACGGACAAGATCGAATCCCTTTTCGCCGGATTCGACCTGCGCGAAAAAGCGTCTGCGGGCTTATAAAATCACGAATTTCTCCCTCACATGCGTAGTTCAATAGTACATACTCTGGGAAGAAGACGTTTGTGAGTAGTTAGTTTGTTTGCGTTAGTGTCTCAAGTTGCTGCTGGTGGAACCCAACAATATTTTTCAAGACAACAGAGAAGTGTATGATCTTGTAAGGATATGATATGATTAAAATTGTGCATGCCTCGTGAGCATGGATTCATTTTTGAGGACAGCCTGACCAACTGAAAATTAAAGCTTAATATAATAATTTTATGAAGGAACCTTTTGAGAGGAGAGAACAATTTTTTTTATGGAATGTTTTCATTATAGGATCCTTCACAAATAAAATGCCATTTTTTTATAACGTACCATTAAATGGCTTTATAAGGATGCAAATAGATTTGATCAAAATGTTCAAATATAATTGAAATTGTCCCAAAGAGCTCAGTTTTTTGCTTTAGATGGTTAATCTGCTAAGCAAAAATAAACGAACTGATTGTAATATCATTATAATTTGCTGGGAAATATTAGAATAAATGAACCAGTTGGAATATCATTATAGTTGTTGGGAAACAATTAATAATTTTTTTTCAAGACTAGGGATTTTGGTAACTGAATAAAGTGACTTGGACTAGGTAGGAATCAAACCAAATGGGATGCACTATACCCCTAGGATATATGCAATATTGTGCATCTCATATATATGAAAATCTCACATGACTTGCCCTGGCACTAAGACATCCCAACAAATGGGTGCTTACCTCTTAAACCGGATTCGTTGTTTACCCATGTCTTTCTCCTATTGGATCATTGATGAATGTGTCTATTACTTTGTAATATGTATGATTGTATGATGTATCAAGGTATCATGTATCTTTGTAAAACTTACATCTAGATGAAGATCTAAGTTTGAATAAATGAATTTGTCTGAATTTGTGTAAGAAATATCTAATTTTTAATATATATATAGAACGTGTCCTGTTCTGGGGGGTCACCGTGTCCGAATCCGACAGTCGAATCCGCGTGTCCATCGTGTCCTGTGTCCCCATGTTAGGTGACTTAGCCTGAATCATGTACTGCCTTGGAAAAAATGGAAGCTATAAAAAATGAGACTACCATGCATGAGAGTTGCCTAAGGAGTATTGCACCAAAGCCAAGGCCATCTATAGACTCTATAGGCCATAACCATGTGGTAAAGACATAGGTTCACATTGACATGGCCTGGACTAGCCCATACACCGGTGATAAAGCAGGTTCACATAAAACCATGAGTCCTCAAGTAGGATTACCTAAGGCATCCCAATCTTATTCAAGATGAGATGCACGCAGAGTGAACTACAAGGGACCAGCCATGGTCCAACCGAGAGAACAAGATACAGACTTGAGAACAAGACACGGGCCTAGTATACCTAATACAAAACCTCACATTGTTGTTACGATGCTTTGACTTGTGACCTTGGGCTTACAAAGGTGATAATAAAATGCTGCAAAATTTTTATGTACCCCTGTTGACATGTGGGGTAACAAGTCCATTAACACTTTGACTTTTCCATTGGCACTTTGGAAATATCATCAATAGTTAGTGAAAAAGTACGAGTTAATACCTCATTGGCAATCAATGAAAATGAAGGAGTCTTACCCCATCGACAATCGGGGAATTTTTTGGGTTTCATGATGGGTAAATTTCGGATTTCATTGATGTTCGATGAAACCATCAACAACTTGGAATTTAGCATGTGGATTTGTTCCCACATGAGTGTTATGTGCATGTGGGTTGGTTTATAATATAATTATGGTGCGTTACGGATATGTTTTTAATTATTTGGACTATTAATATAAATATAAATGTAACAAGTGATTAATTGATGTTAAATTAAAAATCCCAATTATTTAATTACACATAAAGTTATTAACTTAGAGCCAGTAGGTGATGTGGCAAGGCTAAGTGGCCTTGGTGTTGACTTGGTACCATCTCGAGGCTAGCATGTGGACCGAGGTGTTGATTTTTGTAGCAACGGAAAGTGATCTAAGTCTCAAATTTGGTGAGGAGGCTTAGACACCAATATTCCAAAGAACCCAGAAACCGTTTTTGGAAATTTCACTCGGTTGATGTTTTATTAAAATAATTAATTATTTTAATGGAGAACCTAAGTCTAAACTTAGGGAAATTAAATAATTAACCGGTATTAATAAAACTGAGCGTGAATGTTTTTAGAGAACGAAGATCAATTCAAGTTTTAATCTTAGCCATTGATTAAACTTCTAATATGGGTCGTTGATTCTTCAATGAGAAGATTATAAAAGAAGGCTTGAGGGTCATTTGGAAAGCAAACCGGGAAAGTGTTCAGTAACCCGAGGGAAGTCGATTCTGAAGGAATAGAATTCGATTTCAAAGGAATATTTGCAAGGGTGGAGGAAGTAGAGGGCATCAGCAATGTCAGGGCATGAGGGAAGGAGGAAGCAGGGGAGCAAAGAGGCAACACTCAGGAGCAGAGCAGAGGCCTAACGCAATAGTGATGCAGGCTTACGTTGGCTCTGCGCAGGGAGCTACGCAAGAGGCATGCAGAGTGACGTAGGGAGGGCTAGCCAGAATTTCCTTGTAAATATTTCATTGCTGAAGCTTAATATATAAACCCTCATATGTTGCACCGGTTTTCCCACATTGGGTTTTCCGGGAACAATTGTCCAAAAATAACTGTGTCGATGTGATTGATTCTTATGCTTGTATTCTTTACTGTTATGTTCTCTGCATTTACTTGGGTGATTACTGCAGTAGTGTTTATTTCAAAATTTACTTGAAGAATTCTGTAAATAACTTATTAGAAGAATAAGTAGAAGAAATAAATCTATCACTATAGTAGTATTTCAGGATTGAAATTTTCACATGGTATCAGAGCTTGAGATGAGTAATAGGAGTGGAGAACCTGCAAAGAAACAAAGACCAGATGTTGCAACAACCCAAAAGGGTTCATGCAGCTCTCCACAGAGAAGGGAAAGCATGAAAGAACAGATGGATCATGACGTCTCTGTATTGGCATCCAGACTGGAAGAAGAATTTGCTTGTGTGTCAAGCTCTGCTTCTCCAAAGATCTAGTATATTGATAGTGGAGCTTCAGCACACATGATGAGGGTACAAGAATGTTTCTCTAGCTACCGAGAAGAGCAGATGAACTTTCAAATCACCATGGGCAATAAGGAAAAATGCACCCCTGTGGGAAAAGGAACCATAATGTTTCAAACCGAAGCTGGTAATAAGCTTCGTGCCACTAATGTGCTGCATGTGCCTGGTTTGCGGATGAACTTAATTTCTGTGTCTCAACTTCAAAACAACGGTTATGACGTTTACTTCATTGGCAAAAGAGTAAACGTCAAACACCCGAGTTGGAATAAAAAGGCACAAATCGAAGTCAAAAGCAATAAACTCTATAAGTTGCAACTCGAATCCCCAATGGCGCTGATAGGAAGCAACGATGAGAAGGATTTGAATGAACTATGGCACAGGAGAATGGGGCACTTACACCATGGGGCTTTGGGAATTGTCAAGAGGACTGTCACAGCAGTTCCAGAACTAAGCACCAAGCGAGATGACGTCTGCAGAGGGTGTGTATTGGGGAAATATGTCAAGGCAGCGTACCCCAGAAGCAGTGATAGGGCTAAGAGTGTGTTGGGATTAATACACACGGACATCTGCGGACCAATGTCCACTAGAGCTCTCAGTGGTGCCAAATATTTCGTCACCTTTATTGATGACCACTCCAGGAAGACTTGGATCTACTTTCTTAAGACCAAGGACGAAGTCTTTGATCAATTCAAGGAGTTTAAGGCTCTAGTTGAGAATCTGATAGGAGATTGGATAAAGACAGTATGATCAGACAATGGTGGAGAATACATATATAAAGACTTCACAGAGTTCTGCGCAAGGGAAGGCATCAAAAGAGAGTGGACTGGTCCATATAATCCGGAGCAAAATGGAATTGCAGAAAGGAAGAATAGAACTATTGTCGAGGCTACAAGGGCTATGTTGTATGATCAAGACATGCCTAAATTCCTATGGGCTGAAGCTTGTAATATAGTTGTATATGTTCAGAATAGGGTTCCTCATAATGCATTGGGTAAGATCATTCCAAAAAGTGTCTTTACTGGCAGGAAGCCAGAGGTAAGCCACTTCAGGATCTTTGGTAGTGTGGGACACTGCCATGTACCCGAAGAAAAGAGGAATAAGTTGGATAGGATTGTTGAAATGGGGTATCTGGTGGGATACAATGAAAATGCTAAGGCTTACAGAATCTACATTCTTGGGAGCAGGAAGGTTGTAGTGCGGTGGGATGTAAATTTCATGGAGAAAAGATCTTTCAAAAAATACAGAGAGATGCCTTCAACAACGCAGTCTGAAGATGATCCACTGATCCAGCCTCTACAACTAGCTGAGGTTAGCTCGAGTGCTTCTCCAAGGCAGAAAGGTCTAAGGGATTCATCTCCAGAATATTTGTAGGACGGGGAGCAGGTAGAGCCACCCATTACCAGTGGTAGGACGAGCAGGGAATTATGACAAATTCGGAAGGATGCAGAGGAGTTTGTCGGGGCCCCCAGAAATGAGAAGAGGGAGTGTAAGCAACCAGATAGGTACCAAGACTTGGTAGCCCAGGTTGGGGAACCCTCTAGTTTTCAGGAGGCAGCTTAGCATCAGGTATGGGTCGATGCAATGGTGGAAGAGTATAGTTCCATCATGACAAATGATGTCTGGGAGGTGGTTCCTAGGCCTCAGAACAAATCAGTTTTGGGTTTGATATGGATCTACAAGATCAAATATGTTGCAGATGGCAACGTAGAGAAATTCAAAGCCAAGTTTGTGGCAAAGGGGTATGCTTAGAAGGAAGGGATAGATTATCAAGGGACCTTCACCCCAATCGCCAGATATACTTCTATTAGGTCTGTGATATCCATTTATGCGCAGATGGGATGGGAGATTCACTAGATAGATGTCAAGACTACGTTCTTGAATGGGGTGATAGAAGAAGAAGTATATATCAAACAACTAGAGGGCTTTGAGACGCACGAGCAGAAGACTCATGTGTAGGCTTAAGAAAGCCTTGTATGGACTTAAGCAAGCCCCTAGAGCTTGGTATGGTCGAATTGATAGCTACTTGCAGAAGATGGGATTCGTCAAGAGTGACACAGATCCCAATCTCTACTATCTGAGAGTAGGGGATGAGCCTTTGATACTGGTGTTGTACGTAGATGATCTATTCCTGACAGGATCATCTAGGCTCATCAAGGACTACAAGGAGAATTTAGCTGCAAAATTCGAGATGAAGGATCTAGGGCTAATGCATTATTTTCTAGGGGTGGAAGTTTGGCAGCAGAAGGGCGAGATATTCCTTGGTCAAGGGAGATATGCTATAGAAATCTTGAAGAGGTTCAAGATGGAGGATTGTAGACCTATGGATACACCAATGATCACCAACTAGAAGAAAATTGATACTTCTAAAGATGATGAGGTTGATCCTACCTTGTATAGGTAGCTCATAAGGTCTCCGATGTATCTGGTCAACACTAGGCCAGACATCTGTTATGTTGTCAACACCCTCAGTCAGTTCATGGTGGAACCAAGGAGGGCACATTAGGCAGTAGCCAAGCACATTCTCAGATATTTGTAGGGAACAGTCGAGCTTGGATTGAGATACACCCGAGGCAATGACATCAGATTGGGTGGGTTCATTGACGCAAATTGGGTTGGGAGCCCAATAGATCAGAAAAGTACCAGTGGGTACTATTTCAATGTTGGATTAGGAATGACCTCCTGGTGCAACAAGAAACAGAACTTTTGTGGCTCTGAGCTCAGCTGAGGCAGAATATATGGTTTCAAGCACTGCTTCGTGTGAGGCCATATGGTTTAGGAAGTTGCTTGTGAATCTACTCAAGGAAAAGATGGTAGCGACCAACATTCTGTTGAAATTTGGTACCGGAGGACAGGTGGTTCCCTAAGGCTTTGATCTTTGGCCTAGGGAAAAGTGTCCAAAAGAATTTAGTTTTTCTCCTAAAGTGACTTTATAAAGTTATAAAGTCAAATCTAATTTAAAAGTGACTTTAAGTGATAAAGTTACTAAAGTGACTTTATAAAGTTATAAAGTCAAATCTAATTTAAAAGTGACTTTATGTGATAAAGTTACTAAAGTCTAATTTTAAAGTGACTTTAATAAAGTCAATGTAAAATTAGAAAGGAAAAGTGACTTTGGAAATAAATGACTAAGTGGGTCTTTATTAAAGTGGGTGAATTAAAAAATAGAAAGTGAGATTTAAATGAGCATTTAATCTCAGCCCTAGATCTCAATCTATTTCAGCCATTGGATTTAGGGATTCCCCAAAAGTCACTTAGGGTTAGGTTAAAGGAGGAAAAGGTCATTCATTCTTTCATGAGTAGATTGAGAGAAGGAGAGCAAGAGAGCAAGGGAGATTTCTGGGCAGTGAGGAGGAGGAGGAGGAGGCAGCAACTTGGCACACTTTCCAAGGCAGCACTTCAGCAAGACATTTTCAGCAAGACCGTACAGCTGAGATAACACAGTAAAAGGCAGATTTTTGGCACAGTTTTCTAGGCAGGGAGGCCGTACAGCAAGGTCGTACAGCTATATTGGGCACGGAAATCGAGGCAACAAGGGGCCGTACCGTACAACAGAGTTTTGCAGTGGTTTTGGCACGCAAATCGAGGTTTTGGACAGCAGCATTAATTGCTGTTTGCACAGATTTTGAGGAGGCCATACAGCTGCATTTATCGCAGATTTTTGGGCACGCAAATCGAGGAGGACGTACAACATTTATTGCTGTTCTGTTTTTGTTGTTTGTACATTTTTCCGAGGCGGTGGTTAAGCACGGAAAACGAGATAAGTTGTAAAACTCTGTTTGCTGATTTTTCTTTTGCTGAATATTTCTCTCACTGTAAAAAGCTGTAATATTCCTAATTAGCACCGTTAATTGGAATATTTCATTTTTATATAGTTTTGCCGCCTATAGTTAAATTAATAAATAAAAGTGAGAAAGAGGGGGTCAACTCACTTTAATAAAATAAAGTGCTTCCTAGTAGAGTAACGTTGTAACTTAAAGGAAAGCCTTGGGGGTCCACACTTTACATGAGAGAGGCCTCACGTAGACTCTAGAGGTAACTGCGCAGGCATAGGAGGAACTCAAGGACGCAGTTAGGGTTTGAGGGGAGCTAGCACTATAAAAGGTGGGGGGTTTCACTCCATTTGGTATTATTGATATGTTGATGATATTGTGAGCTAGACTTCTGTCTACTTCAGCACGTCGGTTGTTTAGTCGGTCTGCAGCACTGTTTAGTGCGAACTGAGTGTCTCCGGTCGGAGATCTCGCCCTTGGCCCTGGGGGACTTCGAGTGCCTGCTCGGGCAAGGTATTCCTTCAGTTTCAGTGGTTGATTTGCAGGAGATTTTGGTGGACGTTTTGCAGAGGAGCTGGGTCTCATAGGGTGACTGTGCAGTCCAGGAGGGAGGACGCAGTTGGTGTTGGTACAGCTCGGTTGTGGGGATTTTCGTGGAGTCCTCAGCGTATTTTCAGCTTGGAGGGATTGACCATTCAGTTGGAGAGTTTTGCAGAGGGATTTGTGGCTCTTTTCCAACGTTCTTCTTGAGCCTCTGCGCTGTGCTGGGAGAGACAGCGTTTTTCTAGGAGGAGGGTTTCTGGGGGTGATTTTCGGAGGTGGTCCGTTTTGTATATGGTTTCTGGGTTTTGTCCGGGGTGGTGAGTTCAGGTGGTCTGCCGATTTTCAGCTCATTCCGGCAAGGGGATCTGCCCCTAGCTTCAGTTCATTCCAGCAGCAGCATTCTACGGTAGATTTCTCTAGCAGCTAGGACGCAGCCTCTATTGTAGCCATTTCCTATTCTGAGAAGGTTCTTCACTTGCCTCGTGCAAGGATAGGTGCACTTATTCTGATTATCTATTGTACCCATACATGTATTCTCAGAATTAATAAAATGGCTTAGCGTTCTGGTATTTTCTGTGTACTTGCTCCATATTCTAGTTCCGGCATTTTGTTCTATATAGTTGCTTGTTTGTATTTTTGTGTATTACTGTCTATTTCCCGTTGGGGATATTACAGTGGTATCAGCAGGAATCTCGTCGAGACTGTGGGCTGATGATGGTATATGTATCACATTTCAGGTGGCCTCCTGTTGAGGGTCGGTGGTACGACGCATTGCCAGTGCAGCGTAGTGGGGAGGCTAACGCGAGTCCCGTCCGCGTCTTTCCGGTGGGCCTTAAGACCCCACCCTTAACACCCTGGGATGCCGCCCTCACTAACGGTTCGAGCTTTTGGTGTAGTGGTTGGGCCTTTGTGGTATCAGAGCCGAGGTCTCGAGGTCGAGACTCGCGGACCATGGTGGGCTGTAATATCCCTGTTTAGGGCAGCCTCCCTGTTGAGGGTCCGGTGGGCCTTGACACGCTGCCGGGGTCTGCGTAATTGGGGGATTGCGCGAGGGTCCCCGTCCCGAGATGCTCCGGTGGGCCTTAAGACCCCACCCTTAACACCCTGGGATTCCGCCCTCACTAACAGTTCGAGCTTTTGGTGTAGTGGTTGGGCCTTTGATACCACTGTAATATCCCCAACGGGAAATAACCAGTAATACCCAGAAAAACAACAAGCAGCTATATAGAACAAAATGCCAGAACTGGAATATGGGACAAATACACATAAAATACCAGAAATGCTAAGCCATTTTATTAATCTGAGAATATAAATGGGTACAATGGATAATCAGAATAAGATCACCTATCCTTGCACCAGGCAAGTGAAGAACCCTCTCAGAAACAGGAAATGGCTACAATAGAGTGCGGGACGACCGATATAGGAGAATCTGCAGGTAAGTCTTGTCTTTAAATGAAGCTGAAGCTAATTATCCATCGGAATGAGAGTTTGAAGCTCCGGCGGTTTCCACGAACTCACCTGCCCCGGTCCTTCGAACCATATACAAGCGGACCTTCGAAAATGAAGCCTCATACTAGAAAAAGCGTTGTCTCCGGTACGGCGGCGAGGCTGAGAAGACGAGCCGCAAATCCTGCCAAAGCCGAAGCTGAATGGTGATCTTTATCACGGCGAGGAACTCCACCGTCCCACTAGCGGGTGCACCAACCTGTGTCTCCCTCGCGGAAGCTGCCTTGTCTATGAACCGGCTCCTCACAAGCACGTCCATCAAATCTCCGCAGATCAACGCTGAAAGCTGAAGGAGCTACCTTGCGGCGAGCGAAGTCCCGGGGCGAGATCTCCAACCGGAGACACTCAGTTCGCACTAAACAGTGCTGCAGACCGACTAAACAACCGGCGTGCTGAAGTAGATAGAAGTCTAGCTCACAATATCATCAACATATCAATAATGCCAAATGGAGTGAAACCCCCACCTTTTATAGTGCTAGCTCCCTCAAAACCCTAACTGCGTCCTTGAGTTCCTCTTTGACCTGTGCAGTTACCTTAGGAGCTACGTGAGGCCTCTCTCATGTAATGTGTGGACCCCCAAGGCTTTCCTTTAAGTTACAACGTTACTCTACTAGGAAGCACTTTATTTTATTAAAGTGAGTTGACCCCCTCTTTCTCACTTTTATTTATTAATTTAACTATAGGCGGCATGTAATATCCCCAACGGGAAATAACCAGTAATAAACAGAAATATGCCAAACAGATATAGAAAATACAATGCTGAACCAGATCAAGGAGCAATTACACATAGAATGCCAGAAAACTGAGCCATTTTATTAATCTGAAAGTACATAGAGAGGAGTACAATAAAATCAGAATGAGTGCACCTATCCTTGCCCTAGGCAAGTGGAGACCCTCTCAGACAAATAATGGGTGCAACAAGGACAGCGTCCTAGCTGCTCTGAAGACTGAAGCTGGACTGTACTGGAACTATGAGCTGAAGACTGAAGATAGCTGATATCAATACTCCAAACCCTCACCAATGGAAAACGCTGTCTCTGCTAGTGACAGCGCTGAGACAGGTGTAGTGCTGGTCACAAAACCCTCCAGATGAAAAGATCCACTCCTCAAGGCCAAAGACCATGGAAAACGCTGTCAAGCCCTGCTCACATGACCCTGCTTATCAGATCAGCGTCCTCCCAGATGGATCAGCGTCCTATATGCTCAGATCTGCTGGATCTGAAGCCTCCAATCCAGATCTGCGTCCTATCCCTCCAGATCTGCGTCCTCCTGTATCAGATCTACTGCTATTTCTTCAGATCTATGCTAGATCTGCCAATATCTCTTCAGATCTGCAACCTCAGAGGCTGGATCTGATGTTATCTCTTCAGATCTAGGCTGGATCTGCCAATATCTCCTCAGATCTGCAATCTCCCAAGCTGGATCTAATGCTACCCCTCCAGATCTGCAACCTACAGAACCAGATCTGCAAATATCTGCTCAGATCTACAATCTCCAAAGTTGGATCTATCAAGGTGCCTTCAGATCTGCGTCCTCCTCTTCCTGCTGGAACAGCGTCCTCACTTCAAGACTGATCTGCGTCCTTCCTTCCCTCTGGAACAGCGTCCTTCCTCCCAGACAAGAACTGCGTCCTTTCTCCTGCTGAAACAGCGTTTTTCCTGCTAGATCTGCGCAGCCACTAGAGGGCTTCTTCCTCTCCGAATCTCCACCTGAAACTGCTACTGAAACTGAAAGATGAAACTCAGAAATTAACCTTACTAGGGCGGGCACTCGAAGTCCCCCGAAGCTAAGGGTGAAACCAGAAATAACCTTACCAGGGCAGGCACTCGAAGTCCCCCGAGGCTAAGGGTGAGATCTCCGACCGGAGACACTCGGTTGCACTAAACAGTGCTGCAGACCGACTAAACAACCGGCGTGCTGAAGCAGACAGAAGTCTAGCTCTCAATATCAATATAAAATCATGCATGCCAAATGAAGTGGAAACCCCTCCTTTTATAATGCTAAACTCCCTCCAAAACCTTAACTGCGTCCTTCACCTTGCAATTACCCTTGGGTCAGCGTGAGGCCTCCCCTCATATACGTGTGGACCCCCAAGGCCCCCTCTTTAAGTTATAACGTTAATCAACTAGGAAAACACTTTATTTTATAAAGTGAAGTGACTAAAGTGAGGTGACCCCTCTTATTTCTCACTTTATTTATTATTTCTAACTAAAGCGGCAAAATTAAACAAAAATGCAATATTCCAATTAGCAAGGCTAATTGGGAATATTACACGGCAAAACTATATAAAAATGAAATATTCCAATTAACGGTGCTAATTAGGAATATTACAGTCTCTCCTGGCAAAACGTTGCTTGTCCTCAAGCAACTGAAGTGATGGATGCTGTAAAATCTGCTCGCTCTCCCAAGTGGCATCCTCATCCGGCAAAAATTGCTTGTCCTCAAGCAATGCTTGAACAAGCCTACTCTCTAGCTGATGCTCCCCACCAATACTGCAAAATGTGCCTGGGTCCCACTGAAACCTCTCTGCCTCCTGCATCACTCGGATACGAAGGGATATCTCAATGCCAGGATCCCAAACTGGCCTCTCATAGTACCAGTCAACCAATAATCCCCCCGGATCCCATCGCCACCATGGCCAATAATCGCCCAAGTCCCACGGCTCAGACTGTGCACTGCCTCTGGCTGTGACTAATGCTCTAAGAGGTGGAGACCACCAATAAGCATCAATGCTCCTGGGCTCCTGCTGCGTTGTACCTGTAGCTGCATATGCTACCCCTCCAACTGCATACCAACTCATCACCTCTCTCCAATCCAAGTCATGACTCAATCCCATGCTGATCCTGCTCTCCTGAAATTGGGAAGGAGTCCCGAAGTAACGACAACTGGTGCCCTCCTGCCGACTGGGATCTGTAACATCTACTATGTCCAAGGGCCCCTGCTCCACTGTGCTCCCTACGAAGAATACCGTACCATCAAGAGGGTACCAACTCATGATCTCCCGCCAGTCCATCTTGGAGGAAGCATCCGATGTAGCAACAACAACTGCATGTGGAACATGCCTGGAAGGTTGCCGCCAACCCGTAATCATCTCCCACTGGCAAACTATCACATCTACCTCCAACATCTCCAGAGGATATGGATCTGTAGCTGCTGTCAGGGTACTCGGTGTCTGTGCATCTGATTGCTCCACCTCAAAGGATGACCCCAATGCTAGCCACATATCCATCATAGGCTCAATGTGGGCACCCATCTGGACCTCACCCAAGGAAATGTCATGCCCGATGTCCATAGTATCCTCCTCTGCTGACTCAGGCTCCATCACGTGCTGCTCTAGTTGAAGCGTCACAAGTGACTCATCGCCCAGAGTATCTCCTATACAGTCCCCTGACTGCTCACCCTGCACACTATAATACGGCTGCAATCTACTGCCATCATACCTGCATGACTGCTCTTGCTCCACAGAAGCAACCTCAACTGATCCTATGGACTCATATGAAAGAGAGTCCTCACCCTGGCATACAGAAGGAATGCCCTCCTGTTCTACCTCCGCCACCTCATCTGCATTGAATATGCCATCCACCCTCTCGATGAAGTGTCGATACAATGTCTGGAGTCCCGACGCATGTTGGGATGCTACCTCTGCTGAACCCAATATCCTCTGCTCATGCATGATCTCAACATGCCCTGCGGGCAAAATGATGCATGTCTCCCTCATGACCTGCTCCCCAAGCGTAGGCTCAGCAATGACTAATGTGCCACCACTGCAGAGGATCATCTCATCCCCTAAACTGTGGCTGTCAACTAGCGTACTGACCCCGTGCCACCGCTGAGAAGTCTCTCGCCTAGTGTGCTGAGGGCCATCCCAATGTCGTGGGTGTGCCTCACGGACCCTGCTGCTCATGCCCAAAGTGCCAAAGGACAACAACAAAATTAGTTGTGCCCATGAGTGATGTAGAAGAGTGTCGGATGTGTGAGTCCCCACAAATACCATCAAGTATCGCTCCTCTGTCTCCTCATCGATCCTGGGTGAAATACCCCCAAAGGTAAGCCCAGTGTCCCTGTCTGTGAGTCTCCCTGGATGCAATACTCTAAGACCCTGCTGTGTCGCGCCGTACGCCCTCGCAAGCCACCGGTCATCCATGTACTCCTCAACATGCCACCGCACACTAAGGCATACCCCTGAATACTGCTGGATACCCCATGCTACTGCTGTACCACCCTGTAACGTCTCGTGCCCTGACTGTGTCCAAGAATTTGTCACTCCCCGCGTGCTCTCAATGTGATGTAGGGCACTCCTACTCCACAATGCAGTCCCACACACTACGGTACACCACCATGTAGCTCCATGTCTACCAGTAGTCCACTGATCACTGCTAGAGGCTCCCACACATCCATGGATGTGATGTCCTAGAGCTGTGCCTCTACATATCGGACTACCACCAATCGGTATCGTCATGTCCACCGTCACATCACTATACCCGCCGACAAATGGATCATCATTGCAAATCCTCCTCGAGGGGTCCGAGAAGTGAATCTCCCTATGGGTCAGTAGTGTTACCACCACTGCTCGGCTCCGCTGCGTCCTCTGTGCCCCACACAAAGGTGAAGAATCCTCGGCCCCATACAAGGTGCCATCTGGTGGCCTGCCAACGCCACCTCCTCCGACAAGCTCCTGCCAAGGTGTGCCGACCACCCCGTGATCCCGTGTATGAATGTCATGCCAAGACAACCTAGGGAGTCTGCCCATAAACTGGTTGGCCACTGGAGCTAACCGAAACTGCACATGCTCTACTACTAGGCCAACTGTACTCTCCAAGACATAGTCAGCCGACCTGCCTGGGAAACGATAGGTGATCCCACCTGGATCCCAATGCCAATCTGGGGTTCCTGTATTCCCCATGCATAGAAAATCCTGCTAAGCTACACTCGGATCCATCACTATCTCCATAGCCCGCTCCACCGAGTACCAACTCAAAATCTCTCGCCATCCAACCTCAACATGTGGATGCTGTACCCTGTGCAACTCTGATCGTCTCATATCGCTATCCAAGTCAACATATGAGATCTGACTAGGTGGCTCTGCCTCTCTCTCTCCAACGGGAAGAGATGACCCAACAACACTGCTAGTCCCATCCATGCATACCTGAAGGGGAATGATCTGATGCTGCAATGTGCCCTCGGGTTGTACCATCAGGGAATCCAGTTGTTCCCCAATGCGGGCCAACTTGGCGGCCGACTCGGCACAAGCCACTCTCATGCCCTCCAGCTCCTGGTCCTGCAACAAAATGGCCTCCCGTACTGACGTGGTCTTCCCTCTCAAAGCTCGAAGGTCTGTCCGAAGTCGATGATACCGCTGTCTGCGACCATCATCCAATACCTCTGTATCTCCTAGTGCCTCATCGATAGTGGATACATCTCCTGATACCTCACCCATCTGTCGTGTGCTGCTACCACCCAAAGACTCGGACATGGCTCTAGTCATCACCTCAATGGATGGCTCTACTGGGGTAGGCTCTACCTTCTCCACTACGATATCAACCGACACGGTCAAGGAGGTCTCTAATGATGGTGAGTCCCGTGTCACACTAGGTGTATCCTCGAACTCCCTGCAATCCTGTGTGTCCTCATCCTCCAAGTGCGAGGTAACCATTTTGATGGTTTCCCCCTCCGATACTCGGTCAAGCTGGAAAGAGGTATCCAACTTCTCCACCCAAGCTTTCTCTGAGCGCCTGGATGACCCGTCAAATGTCGGTAGATGGAATCTGCCCACTGCGCGCTGCAAGCCCCCGTCATGTGAGTGCCTATTCCTGCTGTGAGAGTTGTGGGGTCTGCTACCCCGCCGGAGCTGGACAAAGTCTCTGAACGAGAGAGCCTCCATGAACTCCTGCCCGTATGCCTGGTACTCTGCAAAATAGTCACCCATGAGGCCCGGCTCCGGCTCTCGCTGTGCTCCTGCCCCTATGTCTTCATCCAGGAAAGTGGGCATGGTAGGACGTGTGGGTGTATGTGATGCCATATGCTGAGTGGCATCATGCTCCGGCAAATGGTGGGATGCGCCTGATCCCTCACCAATCTGAAAACTAACCTCTAACGCAGTGAGTCTCTGTGACACATCCTGCATGTGTCGGAGCACCTCTCTAAATCTCCTCTCATCATCATCACCTGCCATCGGCTCTTTCTGCTATGTGTCTACAGGCTCCTCAGAAACTGCACGGCTGCTGCAAAACCATACTGCTGCTCAACTTCGACCTCCGATTTACCCACTGAAAACTACTCAGAAAATTTCATCAAAAAAACCCAGAAAATGTTTCTTCTAATTCCAACCTTCAAAATTTGACCCTTTATATTTTGGCCCTTTTTCCAAGTTCGTTTTTGGTACTGCAACTGCTATTGCTCTCCAAAATTCCAGCAAACCTCTGTATGATCTCTTTTCCGATGTCATAGACCACAGGCTGAGCCAGAATTATGCTCTGATACCACAAAGGCCCAACCACTACACCAAAAGCTCGAACTGTTAGTGAGGGCGGCATCCCAGGGTGTTAAGGGTGGGGTCTTAAGGCCCATCGGAGCATCTCGGGACGGGGACCCTCGCGCAGTCCCCCAATTACGCAGACCCTGGCAGCGTGTCAGGGCCCATCGGACCCTCAACAGGGAGGCTGCCCTAAACAGGGATATTACAAAAGCATTTTCCAGAAATAAGAAGGAGCTTTCGAACTGGTTTTCCCCAAGAGTTGTAGGGGGTTTTTCCAGTGTCATGTTGACCAAAAATATCAGTGTCAAATGTGTGAATGACTGTTTTTATGCTTGCTGATTTTTAATTCTGCATTTTCCAGCATTCTAAAAAAATTTCCAGAATTTTTGTTTTCACCAAAATTTATTTTCCTGTTTGTTAAATGTATGGATATGGGAAAGGGCATTTAACTATTTTGGAGTAATAAGGTGAAAAACTGAAAACCGGGGTGGGAAACTATAAATTTCTACATGGTATCAGAGGTTGAGTGCTGAAGAGCAGTTTGGGACAGCAAGGAGGAAAATTACAGCCTGCTGATTTTTCACTCAGAAAATTCCAGCAAGCTGATTTTTCACAAACAACAGTTTTATCTTTACTACAACAGTGCTATTTTTTCAGTTTTAGGACAGCAGGATGTCTTTGGGACTGAGGGTGGAGGATAGGTTGGATGGGCATTCCAATTACAACATTTGGAAGGAGAGAATGCAGAGTATCTTTGAGGAGGCATAAGTCTGGGACATTATGGTGCATACCACACAGAACCCTGTGAATGTGCCTACTGATGCTACTCAGTTGGCAGCATATAATAAAAAGAACAACAAGGGTAAGAGATTGATTCTAGACGGAATCAAATACCATTGCATTCCTCATGTGAGAGGGAAGAGAAATGCTCATGAGATGTGGACAGCATTGTCCAATCTCTACCAGAGTACCAATGAGAACCGGAAAATGGTCCTGAAGGAGAAGCTGAAAACCATTAAGATGGGTAAGACTGATAGTGCAGTTGGATATCTCACAAAGATTACTGATGTGAGAGATGAGTTGGTAGCAATTGGAGAGGTCCTTCCACCCACTGAGTTGGTGCGGATTGCAGTGAATGACCTCCCCAGTTCATGGATGAACTTTGCCGATGGGGTTTGTGCACGTGAAACCCTTCCCACATGGGAGAGGTTTTGGGATGATTGCATTCAGACAGAGATCAGGAAAGGTCAGCTTGGGGCAGCCAAGCCAGTTGAGCAGGATGAGGATGTAGCACTGTTGGCAGGACGCAAGAAAGGCAAAGGGAAGAAGCATGCTTCCACAAGCAATGGTGGGGGCAAAGGCAAAGGTAAAGGTAAACAGGATAACTCACAGAAGGACTATTCCAAAGTGAAGTGTTGGAATTGTTAGAAGATGGGACACTATGCAGTTGTGTGTCCGGAGAAGAAGAAGAAGAAGGGGAAGAACTAGAGCATGGCAGCTTCAGCAGAGGTTGAGGACTTTGCAGATCGTTTTGACCGGGAGTTTGGGTTCACTGCGTGTGAGTCCTCTAGTGCGAGATCATCTGCCATAGAGGTTCAGAGGGAGCATGCATTTCCCTCGATTAGCGGAGCATCTTCGGGTATCTGGTATGTGGACAGTGGGGCTTCACGTCATATGACAAGAGTCCGTGAGTACTTCTCAGAGCTTTCAGAGAGTGGCACTGATATAGAGGTAGTACTCGGTGATGACAGAGTTGTTAGAGCAGTCGGTGTGGGGACACTGACATTTCAGAGGGAGTCCAAACCTCCCTTGAAGGTGTCGGATGTTCTTTATGTGCCAGGGATGAGGAAGAACCTCATATCCGTCTCAGCTTTGGAGGACAGAGGATATGAGATACTATTCAGGGGAGGACAGGTGTTGATGTATCCCAGGGGCACTCCAGCTGATTCAACTAGAGTGATAGGTGTACGCCATGCAAAGGTGTACAAGTTTGCATTTCAGTCCCTTTTGGCATTGAGCAGTAGTACCGACAGCAGAGCTAGCAGTTCTGAGTTGTGTGAGATTTGGCACCGCAGGATGGGGCACATGTATCATGGAGCCTTGAGGACCTTGCGGGAGATCACTACAGGTGTGCCAGATTTCAGTATTGATCACTTTGATACTTGCAGAGGATGTGCAATGGGCAAGTTTTCCAAATCCCCTTTTCCCAGCAGTGACAGCAGAGCGACTGGGATACTTGATGTGATTCATTCCGATGTGAGCGGTCGGATGTCTCATGTTTCCTTGAGTGGATATGAGTACTATGTCTTATTCATTGATGATCACTCCAGGAGGACCTAGATCTATTTCTTGAAGACCAAGAGTGAGGTCTTCAAGCGGTTTCAAGAGTTCAGAGCTCTTGTGGAGACACAGACAGGTCGGAAGATCAAGTCCCTGAGGTCGGACAATGGGGGAGAGTACACCCTTGGAGAGTTTGTTGACTATTGTGCGGAGGCAGGCATTAGGAGGGAGTTCATTGTTCCTTTCAACCCCCAGCAGAACGGGGTTGCGCAGAGGAAGAACAGATCCATCGGAGGGGCTGCCAAAGCCATGTTACATGATCAGGGGTTGCCATTGTTTTTGTGGGCAGAGGCCTGCAACACAGTTGTTTACTTGCAGAACAGGAGTCCGCATCGTGCCTTGGGGCACATGACTCCGGAGGAGGCTTTTTCTGGGAAGAAGCCCGATATTGGTCATCTTCGTATCTTTGGGTGCATTACATACTCCTACATACCCAAGGAGAAGAGGACCAAACTAGAGCCCACCGCAGAGAAGGGTATCTTTGTGGGCTACAGTGAGACCTCCAAGGCCTTTCGGATTTACATTCCCGCGCAGAGGAAAGTTGTTGTCAGACGGGATGTGAAGTTCGAGGAGGATAGGGCCTTTAGGAGGTCACGGGAGTTAGAGTATCTGGATCAGCCAGACCCTCAGCAGCAGTTGAGTCAGTCACAGGGATCCAGTGGGCAGGGATCAGGAGGATTCGGAGGTACATCTATGACGATGTCAGGTCCGTCAATGGGGAGTGGCTCACCGAGTCAGAGAGGTGGTGCTACGGGCAGCATGCAGAGCAGTCCACAGAGCAGTTCACTAGGGAGTCCACTGATGGACAGTTCACACGGTACCTCAGCATCTACAGGTTCAGGTGCAGGCAGGAGGACAGCAGACAGACAGTCAGGAGTTCAGGCTCCCGATGTTGAGGAGGAGGAGTTTTATTCTCCGGCGGGAGAAGTGTGCTCAGGGAAGAGGAAGCCCAAGTGGCTTCAGGACACCTTGAGAGATGCCACATCTGTTGCTGAGCCTAAGAGGCCGGTCAGAGAGAGCAGACCACCCGAGAGGTTTTGTAGCTATATGGCAATGGCTACCAGCATCCTTGACTCTGAGCCTTCTAGCTATGAGGAGGCAGCTAGCCAGCAGGTCTGGAGAGAGGCCATGCAGGAGGAGTATTCTTCTATCATGAAGAATGATGTTTGGGAGGTGGTGCCGAGGCCCGAGGGCAAATCCGTGGTTACTTCTAGATGGCTTTACAAGGTAAAGCATGCTGCAGATGGCAGCATTGAGAAATTCAAAGCGAGGTTTGTGGCTAGAGGGTTCTCCCAGGTAGAGGGAGTTGATTATGAGGAGACCTTCGCTCCCGTAGCTCGATATACTTCGATCCGCTCCATTATATCGATAGCAGCAAAGATGGGTTGGAAGATCCACCAGATGGATGTGAAGACCGCATTTCTCAATGGCTTCATACAGGAGGAGGTGTACATTGAGCAGCCACAGGGCTTTGAGGTGCACGGGAAGGAGTCCCATGTGTGCAGACTGAAGAAGGCCCTTTATGGCCTGAAGCAAGCTCCCAGAGCTTGGTACTCTAGGATAGATACATACTTGCAGGAGATGGGTTTCACAAAGAGTGAGGCAGATCCGAACCTTTACTATATTGTGATAGGTGAGGAGCCTCTCATTCTGGTGTTGTATGTGGATGACTTGGTCATTACGAGTGCAGAGAGACTCATAGAGCACTGCAAGAAAGATCTTGTGGTGGAGTTTGAGATGAAGGACATCGGCTTGATGCATTACTTTTTGGGTTTGGAGGTGTGGCAAGAGGAGGGGCATTTCTTCCTGGGGCAGGGGAAGTATATTGTGGACATCCTTGGCAAATTCCACATGGAGGATTGTAAACCCATGTCGACACCGATGATCACCAACTGGAAGAAGCTCCATGCTTCGGATTTCGAGTTGGTGGATCCCACATTGTACAGACAGCTGATTGGTTCCTTGATGTATTTGGTCAACACTAGACCAGATATTTGTTTTGCAGTCAACACGATGAGTCAGTTTATGTGTGAGCCTAGGAAGGTTCACTGGGTGGCCGCAAAACACATTTTGCGGTACTTGCAGGGGACAGTGGATTATGGTCTGGACTACAGGCAGGGGGATGGAGTGAGATTGGCAGGTTACACTGATTCTGATTGGGCAGGTTGTGCTCCTGATAGGAAGAGCACTTCAGGGTGTTGTTTTGGGTTGGGGTCAAGTGTTGGTGTCATGGTTAGATGTATGCTAATAAGAGCATTGAGTTGAACAAGCAGTATATGGCACCAAGCCTAGCTCTAGTTGTGAGGCCATCTGGCTTCGCAAGATGTTGTTTGGCTTATTTGGTCAGCCGTTGAGACCTTCAGTGATTTACTGTGATAATCAGAGTTGCATTAAACTCACTGAGAATCCAGTATTTCATGACAGGTCAAAGCATATCGGGATCAAATATCACTTCATCAGAGACTATGTTCAGAAAGGAGCTGTGAAGCTTGAGTATATTCCCACTGATGAGCAGGTTGCAGATATTCTTACCAAAGCCTTACCACGGGGCAAGCATGTCTACTTCAAGAGACAAGATGGGTGTGGTGAGGAACACCTTCCTCGGTAAGAGGGAGTGTTGAAATTTGGTACCGGAGGACAGGTGGTTCCCTAAGGCTTTGATCTTTGGCCTAGGGAAAAGTGTCCAAAAGAATTTAATTTTTCTCCTAAAGTAACTTTATAAATTTTTATAAAGTTAAATCTAATTTAAAAGTGACTTAAGTGATAAAGTTATTAAAGTGACTTTATAAAGTTATAAAGTCAAATCTAATTTTAAAGTGACTTTAAGTGATAAAGTTACTAAAGTTAAAGTGACTTTAAATAAAGTCAATGTAAAATTAGAAAGGAAAAAGTGAATTTGGAAATAAAAGACTAAGTGGGTCTTTATTAAAGTGGGGTGAATTAAAAATAGAAAGTGAGATTTAAATGAGCATTTAATCTCAGCCCTAGATCTCAATCTATCTCAGCCATTGGATTTAGGGATTCCCCAAAAGTCACTTAGGGTTAGGTTAAAGGAGGAAAAGGTCATTCATTCTTTCATGAGCAGATTGGGAGAAGGAGAGCAAGAGAGCAAGGGAGATTTATGGGCAGTGAGGAGGAGGCAACAGCTTGGCACGCATTCCAAGGCAGCATTTCAGCAAGACATTTCAGCAAGACAAGTGCAGCAGATTTAGCAAACAGCAGGCAGTTTTTTTGGCACGGTTTTCTAGGCAGGGAGGCCGTACAGCAAGGCCGTACAGCAGGGCCGTACAGCAGGCTGTACAGCAATATTGGGCACAGAAATCGAGGCAGCAAGGGGATGTACTGTACAGCAGAGTTTTGCAGCAGTTTTGGCACGCAAATCGAGGTTTTGGACAGCAGCATTAATTGTTGTTTGCACAGATTTTGAGGAGGCCGTACAGCTGCATTTATTGCAGATTTTTGGGCACGCAAATCGAGGAGAACGTACAGCATTTATTGCTGTTCTGTTTTTGCTGTTTGTACATTTTCCGAGGCGGTGGTTAAGCACGGAAAACGAGATAAGTTGTAAAAGTCTGTTTGCTGATTTTTATTTTGCTGAATATTTCTCTCACTGTAAAAAGGCATTTTCCAGAAATAAGAATGAGCTTTCAAACTGGTTTTCCCCAAGAGTTGTAGGGGTTTTTCCAGGGTCATGTTGACCAAAAATATCAGTGTCAAATGTGTGAATGACTGTTTTTATGCTTGCTGATTTTTAATTCTGCATTTTCCAGCATTCTGAAAAATTTCCAGAATTTTTGTTTTCAGCAAAATTTATTTTCCAGTTTGTTAAATGTATGGATATGGGAAAGGGCATTTAACTATTTTGGAGTAATAAGGTGAAAAACTGAAAACCGGGGTGGGAAACTATAAATTTCTACACATTCTATGTGATAATCAGAGCTGCATCAAGCTCTCTGAAAATCTTGTGTTTCATGATCGGTCGAAGCACATTGACGCCAAGTGTCATTTCATCAGAGACTGTGTCCTGCAGGGAGCTATACAATTACAGTACACTTCGACAAGAGAACAGGTGGCAGACATCCTCACTAAGGCTCTGGGAAAGACAAAGTTTGTCTACTTCAGAGAGAAGATGGGCATGATCAAGAATCCATTTCAATAGAAGAAATGGACTGATGTAGAATTGAGAGAGAGCTGCAATACAGATGAGGAAGTGGCAATGGCAGTGTCATGGGCAGCAATATAGAAGGCAGTAGCCCAGAAAATGAGGGGCAATAGCAGCCAAGCATCAGCAGTGTAGAGGATGCTTCAGGGTTAGAGCAGTATGCAGTGGGCATATTGCTAGAACACTTTCCTCGCTAAGAGGGAGTGTTGATTTTTGTATCATCGAAAAGTGATCTAAGTCTCAAATTTGGTGAGGAGGCTTAGACACCAGTATTCCAAAGAACCCGGAAACCATTTGTGGAAATTTCACTTGGTTCATGTTTTATTAAAATAATTAATTATTTTAATGGAGGCCCTAAGTCTAAACTTAGGAAAATTAGATAATTAATAGGTATTAATAAAACAGAGTGTGAATCTTCTAGAGAACGAAGATCAAGTCAAGTTTTAATCTTAGCCATTTATTAAAATTTTAATCTGGGTCGTTGATTCTTCAATGAGAAGATTATAAAAGAAGACTTGAGGGTCATTTGGAAAGAAAGTCGGGCAAGCATTTAGTAACCTGAGGGAAGTCGATTCTGAAGGAATAGAATTCGATTTCAGAGGGAGATTTGCAAGGGCGGAGGAAGCAGAGGGCATCAGCAGTGTCGGGGCATGAGGGAAGGAGGAAGCAGGGAAGCAGAGAGGCAGCACTTAGAAGTAGCGCGAGGCCTCACGCAGTGGTGATGCAGGCTTACGCTAGCTCTGCACAGAGAGCTACGCATAGTGACGCAAGGAGGGCTAAGTAACCCCTCAAGTGTCTGAAATTCTTTGGAGCACTAAAGGAGAATTATCTCAGGTGTATCTCGAGAAAATTTCTCAGTTATTTCTACTAGACTTTCCTTGTAAAGATTTCACTGTTGAAGATTAATATATAAACCCTCATCTGCTGCACCGATTTTCCCACATTAGGTTTTTCTGGGGACAATTGTCCAAAAATAATTGTGTCTATGTGATTGATTCTTATGCTTGTATTCTTTATTGTTTTGTTCTTTTTAATTACTTGGGTGATTACTGCGGTAGTGTTTATTTCAAAATTTACTGGAAGAATTCTGTAAATAACTTATTGGAAGAATAAGTAGGAGAAATGAATCTATGTGTAGGAATTTACAAGGTAAGTTCCATAGATCAAGAACCAAAGGTCACCGCTCACAAACAGATCACAAATCCGTACACCAATATAATCACGTGGTTAAAGCCCTCAAAGAGGGAAACAATCCACGGCCTAAGCCAACGCAGCCACTTCAAGCAATTTATTAATATAAAAAGAAAAGTTACATTTGTTTCTCTCATAAACGGTTACCAGACAAATGACCCTCCATGCTCTTTAAATAGAGATCATGGACCAATCGGGTGTTAAGCCACGGATCAAGTGTCGTTAATACCAAGGAGAGAGATAACCGTCGGATCACTACAAATCGTGACCATCGGATTATAAGTTACAAATGTACATGGTAAAGAAACACACTTTACCTAACTCTACACTAGACTAAGTTATTCTTACCTATTTCCTATGTGTCGGAATATCCTAACATCCCCCCTTAAGAACAACTTGGGATAGGATTGAAGGATTTACAAAGGTGACACAAAAGGAGCCTATTTCCTATGTGTCGAAATACCCTAACATCCCCCCTTAAGAACAAATTGGGATAGGATTGAAGGATTTACAAAAGTGACACAATAGGAGAAGGAAGGAGGCATTAGAGCCTATCCCCCCTTAATGACAACTTTCCTGAACTCCAAGCATGGATCGAAGTTTGGTAAAATTCGCTTCTATGAGAGCCTTTGTAAAGATATCGGCTACTTGATCATTGGTTGGATAGTACTGCACTTCAAGAACACGATCATGAATGAGCTTTCTAATGAAGTGTATGTGGAGTTCAATGTGTTTCATACGCTGATGTTGAACTGGATCTTTACATAGCTGAATGGCACTCTGATTATCACACCAAAGTGTAGTTGGATGCTGCTGATGAAGACCAAATTCAGACAGGATCTGACGAAGCCACATGGCTTCCTTACTGGCTTCAACTACGCCACGATACTTTGCTTCTGCTGAAGAAAGAGAGATGGCACTTTGTTTCTTACAAGACCAAGTAATAGGTCCTGAACCAAGAGTGAATACATATCTTGCGGTAGACTTTTGATCATCAGGGTCACCAGCCCAATCAGAATCAGTGAAACCAATCAATAATGGAGATGCTCCTGCACTGTAATGAATCTCGAACTGAACTGTACCTCGAATATATCGAAGTATCCTTTTAGCTGCTTTCTAGTGACTTTCATGAGATTGGTGCATAAACCAAGTGACAAGACCAATGGAAAAGGAAAAGTCAGGATGGGTATGGTTAGATATAGAAGTTTACCAACAAGTTGATGATATAAGGTAGCATCAACTTCAGGGGTAATACAAGTGACTGAAAGCTTGACTCCAGACTGAAAGGGAGAAGGGGCTGGCTTACAATCTTCCATGTGAAAGTGGTGTAGAAGATCACAGGCATAGTTGGACTGAGAGAGGGTAATGCCTTCCTTGGATTGCAAGACTTGAAGACCAAGGAAATAATGAAGTGTCCTAAGTCTGTCATTTCAAACTTCTTTTTGACGCTATACTTCACATGGTTTATATGGTTTGGATCACTACCAGTAAGGATAAGATCATCAACATAAAGAACAAGGATGGTGAAGGACTGAGCCACTTTCTTGGTGTAGACAGTGTTGTCAGAATGACAACTAGAAAAGCCATTATCTAATAGAAATCTATCCATTTTGGCATACCAAGCCTGAGGAGCTTGTTTGAGACCATAGAGAGACTTCCTAAGGTGACAAACAAGGCTGGAGTCTTTTTGGATAAAGCCAGGGGGTTGTTCCATGTATATTTCTCCATGCAAATCTCCATGTAAGAAGGTGGATTTAACATCCATCTGATGGACTTCCCATTTAAAGGAGGCAGCAAGGGAAAGAACAAGGTGGATAGAATTCATTTTTGCAACAGGGAAGAAGGTTTCAGTATAGTCAATGCCTTCAACTTGTGAAATCCTTTAGCGACAAGATGAGCTTTATGTCTATCCACTTTTCCATCTGGTCCAAACTTTGTTTTGTAAACCCATCTGCATCTGACAAGTTTTCTTCCTTTTGGAAGAGGAACAAGATCCCAAGTATCATTTGCCAATAAGGAGTGATATTCTTCATTCGTAGCTTCATCCCAATCTGGATGACGGGAGGCTTCTTCAAAGGTTTCTAGATCAAGATTTTTTGGAACTTGAGCCAATAAGGAGGAGGCTCTTTCAAACTGAGAACGTGTACATCGTCGATCGGCAGGGTCACCTACAAGAGAACCTGTTGCATCCCGAGTAGAGCGAACCCATCTTGGAAGCGGTGGAGTAAAAGGAACAATTTCAAGAGGTGGAGGAGGATTGTCATCCTCGCTGTCATCATCTGAACTAGAAATAATGTTATTAAAAATAGAAGAGAGAGAGAGAGGTGGCACATATGCCGAATCAGGTTCGCAGGCCAAAGGTGGCCGATATATTTTCATCAAATTTTACATCTCGTCTAATGATTATATTTTTGGATTTTGGTTGAAGAAGTCTATATCCTTTGACATCTTTAGAATATCCAACAAAAATGCATTTTTCACTCTTAGGTTCTAAGACTTTATGTTTCGCATCTGGAATGTGGGCCCAAGCATCACTTCCAAAAACACGAAAGTGACTTACATCTGGTTTGATTGAGCTCCAAGCTTCTTCTGAAGTTATATTCTTTAAAACCTTAGTAGGAGTGTGATTTACTATGTGATTTGCACAATTAATGGCTTCTACCCAAAAATTGAGACCAAGTCCTTTAGATTGAAGCATACAATTAGCCATTTCTTTTAAAGTGTGATTCTTCCTTTCAGCTACACCATTTTGTTGTGGAGTATATGGAACAGTATGTTGCAATTGAATGCCATGCTCAGTGCAGCAGTTGATAAATTTGTTGTTAACATATTCTCCTCCATTGTCTAATCTTAACTTAAGAATTTGATGTCCAGATTGTTTCTCAACAAAGGCCTTAAAGGCCAAGAACATGTTAAAAACTTCACTCTTGAGTTTTAAGAAGTATACCCAAGTGCGTTTGGAAAAATCATCAATGAAAGTTAAGAAGTACTTGCAACCAGAGAAAGAAACAACGGGAAGTGAACCACATAAATCACTGTGCACAAGCTGCAAAGGAGCTGAAGCGTGCCAAGAGGCACGTTTGTCAAAACTATCTCGATGATGTTTTCCGAGTACACATCCAGAGCAAACACCATCTCGGCAAGATACCATAGGAAGACCCGTCACCATATTTTCCTTACATAGAGTTTGAAGAGAGCGATAGTTTAATTGACTAAATCGCTCATGCCAAAGTTTGCTCACTTCATCATTATGAGCAACAAAAATGAAGGGAAGACATGATGACCCAAAGTTGTCGAACTTATACAACCTTGTGGAATCATCAGCGATGGCAGTAGCTAAAATATGTTTAGGATCTTTGAGGTCCTTGATTACAACATCATGAGGTGAGAATTCTACTAGTTTCCCTTCACCTGAATGAGTTATCTGATAAACAGAGAGAAGGTTGCATGACAAGGTAGGATCTCATAGTACATCATTAAACGGACCATTATCGAGATGAATGGTTCTAGATCCTACAACACTAAGAGATCTATCATCACCAACATAAATATGTTTGGTGTTACAATCATTTAAAGAATAAAACATGGCTTTATTTTTGGCCATGTGATAAGAAGTTCCATAATCAATAAGCCACTCACGAGAATGAGAAGAGGAAGATACATTTAATGCATAACCAGATCTTGATGCTTCACAAACACAAGCAGAAAGTGCCATTCTTGAAGATGAAGGTGAAGAGTGCTCCAAATTGATGTTGTGCTTCTTCATTGTTGCTTCTAAGGCTTCCATCTTCTTAAAACATTTGGACTCTATATGGCCATCATGATTACAAAAGTTGCAATGTCTATCGGTCTTCTTCCCTTTGTTTTTATTTGCCTTATCATTTTGGTGAGTTGCTTTTTCAATTTGCGGCTGAAATTGCTTAGGATCCTTGTTTGGTGTCGAACCATATTTTTTTAGATATTGCTTCTTGGGATTCTTTTGATATGATTGTTGTTGGGCTGCTAAGGCTTTCTTAGAAGCATTTTCAGGAGTGATAAGACCAAGGTGTAAGAGTTTTTCTGGTTCTCTTGTCAAAGAATCACAAAAATAATCAAAAGAGGGATTCTTGTAGGTGGTTCCTAAAGAAATGATGGCTTCTCTAGTGGAATGGAAACCAGAAACAAATACAGAGCATGCAGGGCCAAGCTTAGCAAGAATGCAATAGATGAGGCTACTATCTTCTTTTTTGATCTTACAACCTTCTAAAAGAAGTCTAAGAGTCTTGAATTTGGACAAAAAGTCTTCAATAGAGGAGAAATTATTGGGGTCCAAAGTAAGCAACTCATTTTCAAGCTGATGGGCCCTGATTTGATTTTGAATGCCAAAGACAGTATTTAGCTTTTCCAAGGCTTCATGAGGGGTGTCAATGTCAAGGATATGAAATCGAAGATCTTGAGCAATGGGCATTCCTATCAACCCTCGTGCTTGATCTTGTTTATTTTCCCATTTAGTGACTTTATCATCATCAGAAGGTTTAGTTTCTACTCCTGTGGTTTGGAAATAATTGGTGTTGTTAAGAATAATCGGGCATGCACTTTCCATTTTTTTTGAAGACCTGAAGCTGAGAAAAGCTGAAACTAACTGCTCCAATGGAAAGATCTCGAAAAATTAGGTTGTTTAAAAAAATAATGGTTAAAAAAACAGCTTCCGGATGAAGAAGTTATGCCTTTTTGAAAAAACGAGTTGCAGATGCCGAATAGTTACTAGAATGGGATGAAGTGTGACTTTTAAAAAAAAAATTCTGTCCCTTTTAACAAAAAGTTTTTACAAAAGAAGCTTGAGAAGGAGACTTGAACCCAAGACCTCTATTCTCATAAACTAACTTTTCACCAAGTGAGATAGTAAAAGGATTCTGTAATTGTTTGAAAGGAGGAAGGGGTTTTTTTTATTTTTTTATTTTTCTTACTCTTCGGTGTGTGTGTCTTTTCCTGCACAAAAAACACAAAAATCCTAGCAAAAAAACGAAATGCAAGCCTTACGGCAAATTGTTAGATTTTTGGTTAACCTTACCGGCAACTATCTATTTTTCCACTATTTCTGATTTCCGGAGATCGCACAAAGACGCGGGGAAAGAGCATACGTAGCAAAAAAAATCCCTTTTCCTCTTTCTGATTTGCCGAGATCGCATGCAATGCAAAGCAAAGAGCATACACAAAGAAGAGGGTATAGATCCAACAAATGAATAAAACCTAAAAAACCAAAATAAACAGAGGGAACCAAAATAAGTAGAACTATTAACAAATATAACTGCAAAACAGATGCTTTATACCTCCAGATCTAAACTGTCATAACTTGGGCAGCCGGAAACCTTTTCGCATGAAACGAAAGGCGTTCCTCACTGTAACAGATGCTTCGGACACAACAGAGCAGTTCTCCAAGCCCAAAAATGTTCAAAAATAGTAGATCTACAAAACGACATTCACATGCAGTCAAACCGGCTTTGGATTTTGATCAACATTGGATGCAGCCCTCAAAATAGCTCTGATACCATGTAGGAATTTACAAGGTAAGTTCTGTAGATCAAGAACCAAAGGTCACCGCTCACAAACAGATCACAAATTAGTACATCAGTATAATTACGTGGTTAAAACCCTCAAAGAGGGAAACAGTCCACGCCCTGAGCCAACGTGGCCACTTCAGGGAATTTATTAATATAAAAAGAAAAGTTACAGATGTTTCTCTAATAAACGGTTATTGGACAAATGACTCTCCATGCTCTTTAAATAGAGATCATGGACCAATCGAGTGTTAAGCCATGGATCAAGTGTCGTTAATACGAAGGAGAGAGATAACTGTCGGATCACTACAAATCGTGACCATCGGATTATAAGTTACAAATGTACATGGTAAAGAAGCACACTTTACCTAACTCTACGCTAGACTAAGTTATTCTTAACTATTTCTATGTGTCGAAATATCCTAACACTATCACTGCAGTAGTATTTCAGGATTGAAATTTTCACACAAGGTGCCATGTCATATACCACATGTCAGCTGTACAGTAATGCTGATGTGGCACCAAATATGAAATCTCCAAAGGGCCATAATTTGTTGTTCCAAACTCAAATTTTGATAAAATTTACACCTTGGAAAGTTCTCAACAAGCAAAGGTAATGGTGGCCTCAAAAATGATGTTTGAGTTCAATATGTAATATCCCGAATGGGAAATAAACAACTATACAAGCATACAACAATACAGAAAATGTCGAAAATAGAACATAAAGCAAATACACACAAAATGCTGGGAATGCTAAGCCATTTTATTAATCTGAGAATATAATGAGATACAATGGATAATCAGAATGAAAGCACCTATTCTTGCTCGAGGCAAGTGAATAACTCTCTCAGATATACAGGAAATGGCTTCTACAAGAGACTGTGTCCCAGCTGCTAGGAAACTGCCGTAAACTGCTGCTGCTGCGGAAATGAACTGAAACTAGGGGTTGATCCCCTTGCCGGAATGGGCTGAAAATCTGCAAATCACCTGTACTCACCAACCCGGCCCAAACCCAAAAACCATAACCAAAATGGATCACCTCCGAAAATCACCCCAGAAACCCTCCTCAAGGAAAAACGCTGTCCCTCCAGGCCCAGCGCAGATGCCAAATGAAATATGCTGAGATGAAGCTACAAACTCCCCGGAAAATCTCCAACTGGTAAAGACTGAGCCTCCACACCGAATCTCACTGAAACTCTTGCAGAAACCCCTCACCGGAACACCTCCAATCAAGAACTACGTCCTCTCTCCCAAGGACTGCGCAGTCACCAAAAGAAGCCCAGCTCCTCCACAAAGCCGCAACCAAATCTCCCACAAAAGACTGAAGGAAAAACCTTTCCCGAGCAGGCACTCGAAGTCCCCCGGGGCTAAGGGCGAGATCTCCGACCGGAGACACTCAACGCACTAAACAGTGCTGCAGACAGGCTAAACAGCCAGCGTGCTTAAGAAGACAAAAGTCTAGTTCAAATATCATCAACAACAAGAATGCCAAATGAGATGGCTCTCCCTCCTTTTATAACGTTGGCCCTCCTCAAAAACCCTAACGTGGTCCCTTTCTCTCCCACGTGCTCCTCATAAGACTGCGCAGAAGCTCCTAGAGGCTACGTGGGCCTCCTCTCATATGTGGTGTGGACCCCCAAGGCTACCCCTTAAGTTATAACGTTGCATCTACTAGGGAAACACTTTATTTTGTTTAAGTGAGTTAGACCCCTTTTCTCACTTTTATTTATTAATAAACTATAGTTGGCAAAACTATACAAAAATCAAATATTCCAATTAGCGGTGCCAATTAGGAATATTACAGTCTCCCCCGGCAGAATGTTGCTTGTCCTCAAGCAACTGAAGTGATGGATGCTGCAAAATCTTCTCATTCTCCCATGTGGCATCCTCATCTAGCAAATTCTTCCACCTCACCAAGAATTCCCGGACCGTCCTGCTCCGCAGCTGCCTCTCCCTGGTATCAATAATAGCCTCTGGCTGCAACACCAAATGCCCCTTATCATCCGTGGGTGGTAGCTCATCCGTGACTGTCACCTGCTGTCCCAATGCCTTTTTCAGGCATGATACGTGAAAAATGTTATGAATCTTGCTGCCTTGGGGCAGCTCTAACTCATATGCGACCTCCCCAATCCTGCGTATCACCCTGTACATGTAATATTCCTAATTAGCACCGCTAATTGGAATATTTGATTTTTGTATAGTTTTGCCGACTATAGTTTATTAATAAATAAAAGTGAGAAAAGGGGTCTAACTCACTTAAATAAAATAAAGTGTTTCCCTAGTAGATGCAACGTTGTAACTTAAGGGGGGAGCCAAGGGGGGCCACACACCACATGGAGGAGCCAATGAGAGAGAGGACGTTGGTTTTGGAGGGAAACCAATGATATAAAAGGTGGAGGAGCCTCCTCATTTGGGGATTATTGATGTTGATGATATTGAGCTAGACTTCTGTCTTCTTGAGCACGGCCCAGGCACATTTTGCTGCAGTAGTATTTAGTACGATGAAAGTGTCTCCCGTCCTGCTACCCTCCTTCCCCAGGGATTTTTAGGCCTTCCCTTAGGCCCCCTCCTTGGGATCTTTACTGGGGTCCCAGTTGTTGTTTTCTTGGCAGAGCTACAGACTCAGATCCCTGAGAAAGAGGTGTGATCTCAGATGAGTATTCTATTCTGGGGGTTTGCAGGAGGTCGAGTGGTCCCGTGTGGAGGTTCAGTCTTCATCAGTGGGAGATTTTCCGGGGAGTTTGTGGCCCTATTTCAGCATATATCATTTGGCTTCTGCGCTGGGCTTGGAGAGACAGCGTTTTTCCTTGAGGAGGGTTCCGGAGGTGATTTTCGGAGGCTGACCATTTTCTACATGGTTTCTGGGTTTTGTCCGGAGTGGTGAGTTCAAGTGTTCTTCAGATTTTCAGCTCATTCCGGCAAGGGGATCAGCCCCTAGTTCCAGCTCATTCCAGCAGCAGCAGTTTACGGCAGTTTCTTCCAGCAGCTGGGACGCCGTTTCTGTAGCAGCCATTTCCTGTTTTCTGAGAGGGCTCTTCACTTTCCTTGTGCAAGGATAGGTGTTATTATTCTGATTATCCACTGTATCCCTTTATATTCTCAGATTAATAAAATGGCTTAGCATTCCCGACATTTTATGTGTACTTGCTTTATGTTCTATTTCCGGCATTTTTCTATATTGTTGTATGCTTGTATTGTTGCCTATTTCCCATTCGGGATATTACAGTGGTATCAAAGCATAGTTCTGGCTCAGCCTGTGGTCTATGACATCGGGAAAGAGATCATACAGAGGTTTGCTGGAATTTTCGAGAGCACTAGCAGTTGCAGTACCAAAAACGAAATTGGAAAAAGAGCCAAAATATAAAGGGTCAAATTTTGAAGGTTGGAATTAGAAGAAAATTTTTATGGGTTTTCTGGGTTTTGGGCAAGGATCACCTACCCAGATTCCTAGAATTTTCTGAGTAGTTTTCAGTGGGTAAATCGGAGGTCGAAGTCAAGTAGTAGTATGGTTTTGCAGCAGCCGTGCAGTTTCTGAGGAGCCTGTAGGCACATAGCAGAAAGTGCCAATGGCAGGTGATGATGATGCGAGGAGATTTAGAGATACGCTCCTCCAACACATGCAGGATGTGTCACAGAGACTCACTGTGTTGGAGGTTAGGCAGCGAGAAACCCCAAGGGGTTTTCAGATTGGCGAGGGATCGGGCACATCCCACCAAATGCCGGAGCATGGGGCTATCCCCATCATGGCATCGCATGCACCCACGCGATCCACTATGCCCACTTTCCTAGCAGAGGACATAGGGGCAGAAGCACGGCGGGAGCTGGAGGTTGACCCTGCCAGATGGACGCCTACATTGCAGAGTACCTGGCACGCGGGCCGGCGATCAGAGATCTTATCTCATTTAGAGATTTTGTTCAGCTCCAGCGGGATAGCAAACCCCGCAACTTTCACAGCGGGAATAGACACTCACATGACGGGGGCTTGCAGCGCACAGTGGGCAGATTCCATCTACCGACATTTGACGGATCATCCAGGCGCTCAGAGGAATCTTGGGTGGAGAAGTTGGATACCTCTTTCCAACTTGACCAAGTACCGGAGAGGAAAACCATTAAAATGGTTACCTCGCACTTGGAGGATGAGGACACACAGGATTGCAGGGTGTTCGAGGATACACCTAGTGTGACACAGGACTCACCATCATTAGAGACCTCCTTGACCGTGTCGGTTGATATCGTAGTGGAGAAGGTAGAGCCTACCCCAGTAGAGCCATCCATTGAGGTGATGACTGGAGCCATGTCCGAATCTTCGGGTGGTAGCAGCACACGACAGATGGGTGAGGTATCAGGAGATGTATCCACTTTCGATGAAGCACTAGGAGATACAGAGGTATTGGATGATGGTCGCAGACAGCGGTATCATCGGCTTCAGACAGACCTTCGAGTCTTAAAAGGGAAGGCCACATCAGTACGGGAGGCCATTTTGTTGCAAGACAAGGAGCTGGAGGGCATGAGAGTGGCTTGTGCCGAGTCGGCGGCCAAGTTGGCCCGCATTGGGGAACGACTGGATTCCCTGATGGTACAATCAGAGGGCACGTTGGAGCGTCAGATCATTCCCCTTTAGGCATGCATGGATGGGACTAGCAGTGTTGTTGGGTCATCTCTTCCCGTTGGAGAGAGAGAGGCAGAGCCACCTAGTCAGATCTCATATGTTGACTTGGATAGCGGTATGAGACGATCAGAGTTGCACAGGGTACAGCATCCACATGTTGAGGTTGGATGGCGAGAGATTTTGAGTTGGTACTCGGTGGAGCGGGCTATGGAGATAGTGATGGATCCAAGTGTAGCTCAGCAGGATTTTCTATGCATGGGGAATACAGGAACCCCAGATTGGCATTGGGATCTAGGTGGGATCACCTACCGTTTCCCAGGCAGGTCGACTGACTATGCCTTGGAGAGTACAGTTGGCCTAGTAGTAGAGCATGTGCAGTTTCGGTCAGCTCCAGTGGCCAACCAGTTTATGGGCAGACTCCCTAGGTTGTCTTGGCATGACATTCATACATGGGATCACGGGGTGGTCAGCACACCTTGGCAGGAGCTTGTCGGAGGAGGTGGCATTGGCAGGCCACCAGATGGCACCTTGTATGGGGCCAAGGATTCTTCACCTTTGTGTGGGGCATAGAGGACGCAGCGGAGCCGAGCAGTGGTGGTAACATTACTGACACACAGGGAGATTCACTTCTCGGACCCCTTGAGGAGGATTTGGAGTGATGTTCCATTCGTCGACAGGTATAGTGATGCGACGGTGGAGACGATGATACCGATTGGTGGTAGTTCGACAGGTAGGGGCATAGCTCTAGGTCATCACATCCAGGGATGTGTGGGAGCCTCTAGCATTGAGCAGTGGACTGCCGGTGGACATGGAGTTGCATGGTGTACTACCGTAGTGTGTGGGATTGCATTGTGGAGTAGGAGTGTCCTACATCACATTGAGAGCTCGCGAAGAGTGACCGATGCCTGGACGCAGTCAGGGCACGAGACGGTACTGGGTGGTACAACAGTAGCATGGGGTATCCAGCAGTATACAGGGGTATACCTCAGTGTGCAGTGGCATGGCGAGGAGTACATGGGTGATCGAGGGTATGCGAGGGCATACGGTGCTGCACAGCAGGATCTTAGAGCATTGCTGCTAGGGAGACTCATGGACAGGGACACCGAGCTCACCTTTGGGAGTAGTTCACCTAGGATCGATGGGGAGATGGATGAGCGATACTTGGCGGTATCTGTGGAGACTCATACACCTGCCTCTCTTCTACATCACTTACTGGCACATCCAATTTTGTTGTTGTCCTTTGGCACTTTGGGCATGAGCAGCGGGGTACGCGAGGCTCACCCAAGATATTTGGATGACACTCAGCACACTAGGGGAAAGACTTCTCAGCAGTGGCATTGGGTTGGAGCGCTAGTTGACAGCCACAGGTTAGGGGATGAGATGATCCTCTGCAGTGGTGGCACATCAGTCATTGTTGGGCCTACGCTTGGGGAGCAGGTCATGAGGGAGACATGCATCATTTTTCCCTCGGGGCATGTTGAGATCATGCATGAGCAGAGGATACTGGGTTCAGCAGAGGTAGCATCCCGGCATACGTCTGGACTCCAGACATTGTATCTACACTTCATCGAGAGGGTGGATGGCATATTCAGTGCAGATGAGGTGGCGGAGGTAAAACAAGAGGGCATTCCTTTTGTATGCCAGGGTGAGGACTCTTCTTCATATGAGTCCATAGGATCAGTGGAGGTCGCTTCCGAGGAGCGAGAACAGTCAGATGCATTGACATCGAGTACGATGACAGCAGTTGCATATCCATATCCTCTGGAGGTGTTGGAGGTTGATGGGATTGTTCTGCAGGAGGCTAGTAGACAGCAGAAGCTGTTGGATATGGTGGAGCATCCATCTGTGGGTCGACACAGGGATGAGGCGCAGATAAATGTACTCACAGTCAGCAGAGCTGTAGTGTTTTTAGTGGGTAGCACTCTCCAGGAGTACATCGATGGAGCTTGCAGCATACCTTGCCCACTTCGGCCCATTATAGAGAGAGGGGCTTCCTTCTATAGGCAGCTTTCATTGGCCAACAGGGCAGAGCAGTGGGAGTTGATTACGGGTTGGCAGCAATATCCTAGGCATGTTCCATATGACGTTGTTGTTGCTACAGCGGATTCTACTTCCAGGATGGACTGGCGGGAGATCATGAGTTGGTACCCTCTTGATGGTACGGTACTCTTCGTAGGGAGCACAACGGAGCAGGGGCCCTTGGACATAGTAGATGTTACAGATCCCAGTTGGCAGGAGGGCACCGATTCTCATTACTTCAGGACTCCTTCCCAATGTCAGGAGAGCAGGATCAGCATGGGATTGAGTCAGGACGTGGATTGGAGAGAGGTGATGAGTTGGTATGCAGTTGGAGAGGCAGTATATGCAGTTCCAGGTACATCACAGCAGGAGCCTGGGAGATTGATGCTTGTTGATGGTCTTCAACTCTTAGAGCATTGGTCGTAGCCAGAGGCAGTGCACAGTCCGAGCTATGGGACTTGTGCGATTATTGGCCACGGTGGCGATGGGATCCGGGAGGATTATTGGTTGGCTGGTACTGTGAGAGGTCACTTTGGGATCTTGGCATTGAGATATCCCTTCGTATCAGGGTGATGCAGAGGTCAGAGAGGTTTCAGTGGGACCCAGGCACATTTTGTAGTATCGGAAGGGAGCATCAACTAGAGAGGAGGCTTGTTCAAGCATTGCTTGAGGACAAACAATTTTTGCCACTTGGGAGAATGAGAAGATTTTGCAGCATCCATCACTTCAATTGCTTGAAGACAAGCAACATTTTGCCAGGGGAGACTGTAATATTCCTAATTAGCACCGCTAATTGGAATATTTGATTTTTGTATAGTTTTGCCGACAATAGTTTATTAATAAATAAAAGTGAGAAAAGGGGTCTAACTCACTTAAATAAAATAAAGTGTTTCCCTAGTAGATGCAACGTTATAACTTAAGGGGGAGCCTTGGGGGTCCACACCACGTATGAGAGGAGGCTCACGTAGGCTCTAGAAGCTTCTGCGCAGGCCCATGAGAAGCACGTGGGAGAGAGAGGGACCACGTAGGGTTTTGAGGAGGGCTAGCGTTATAAAAGGAGGGAGAGCTATCTCATTTGGTTATTATTGATGTTGATGATATTGAGCTAGACTTCTGTCTTCTTGAGCACGTTCGCTGTTTAGCCTGTCTGCAGCACTGTTTAGTGCAATTGAGTGTCTCCGGTCGGAGATCTCGCCCCTTAGCCTCGGGGGACTTCGAGTGCCTGCTCGGGCAAGGTTTTTCCTTCAGTCTTTTGTGGGAGATTTGGTTGTTGTTTTGTGGAGGAGCTGGGCTTCTTTTGGTGACTGCGCAGTCCCTGGGAGAGAGGACGCAATTCTTGGAGGAGGTGTTCTATTGCGGGGTTTTCTGCAGGAGATTCAGTGAGATTCGGTGTGGAGGTTCAGTCTTCATCAATGGGAGATTTTCCGGGGAGTTTGTGGCCCTATTTCAGCATATATCATTTGGCTTCTGCGTTAGGCTTGGAGAGACAGCGTTTTTCCTTGAGGAGGGTTCCGGAGGTGATTTTCGGAGGCTAACCATTTTCTACATGGTTTCTGGGTTTTGTCCGGGGTGGTGAGTTCAGGTGTTCTTCAGATTTTCAGCTCATTCCAGCAGCAGCAGTTTACGGCAGTTTCTTCCGGCAGCTGGGACGTCGTTTCTGTAGCAGCCATTTCCTATTTTCTGAGAGGGCTCTTCACTTGCCTTGTGCAAGGATAGGAGCTATTATTCTGATTATCCATTGTATCCCATTATATTCTCAGATTAATAAAATGGCTTAGCATTCCCGGCATTTTATGTGTACTTGCTTTATGTTCTATTTCCGGCTTTTTTCTATATTGTTGTATGCTTGTATTGCTGCCTATTTCCCATTCGGGATATTATAGTACGGCACATAAAAGCGGGGCTTGAGCTTTTCGACCCCCTTCTGCTTAAGTGTCGACTGTCGGTATGGCTGTAATCGTAGGTAGAACAAGTCTCCTACCTCAAAATGTCTCTCCACCCGACCTCTATCAGCATACAGCTTCTGTTGATTCTGTGCTGTGGCCATGTTATCCTTGAGAGCTCGAAGGATATCCTGGCTCTCTTGGATCCAAATCTTGGCTCTCGGAGCCTTGCTAGCACCAAACATCACGTCTGCAAAAGACAAAGGATGATACCCATACAAAGCATAGAATGGTGACATACCAATAGACATGTGATGCGTCATGTTGTAGCAATACTCTCCCAGATGCAGCCACTTCAGCCATGCTCGCTGCTGCCCACTGACATAGTTACGCAAGTAGCCTTCCAGCCACTTGTTAACTATCTCTGTCTGTCCATCCGTCTGTGGGTGATAACTAGTGCTCGGTGTCAACTCAGTCCCCACTAGCCGGAAAAGCTCCTGCCAGAATCCGCCCATGAAGCGGCTGTCCCTGTCACTGATAATGGTCTTAGGTAGACCATGCAATCTGAAAATCTCCCTGAAGAACAACTCTGCCACCTGTGCTGCTGTGTAGTGCGCGGATACGGCGAAAAAGTGCACATACTTTGTCAGTCGGTCAACGACAACAAAGATGCGGTCCTTGCCCTGCACCATGGGCAACCCTGTGATGAAATCCATCGATATGCTCTCCCATTTCCCCTCTGGAATGGGAAGAGGCTGCAACAACCCTGCGGGATGGCTCATCTCTCCCTTGTTCCTCTGACAAATATCGCACTCCCTGACATACTGGAGTACATCCTCCTTGAGGCCCTTCCATGAGAACCTCTCCCTGATGGCCCTGTAGGTCTTGGTGAACCCCTGATGGCCCGCCAATGGAGAATCATGTGAAGCATGGAGTATCTTCTTCTTAAGCTGAGACCCCTCAGTCAAGAAGATCCTGTCCCTGTAATAGATAATCTCATCGACCACCCTGTACCTGTCATCTGCTACCTGCCCATCTAACACCTCACATGCAAACCTGTCCTTGGAGTACTCCACCAACAGTCGAGCCCTCCAATCAGCGTCCAAGCTCATAAGAGATATCGTGGCCGGTCTACGTGAAAGGGCATCTGCTACCACGTTATTCTTGCTTTTGACATACTCAATGTCAAATTCATAGGCTTGGATCTTACTGATCCACTTCTGCTGCCTCTCCTGCAACTACTTCTGCTCTAGAAAGTACCTGAGGCTGTTGTGATCTGATCTCACCCTGAATCTGCTGCCCACTAAATACTGCCGGTACTTGGCCAATGCATGCATGATGGCCAGCATCTCCTTGTCGTATATGGGATACAACCTCTCATGCGGGAGGAGTTTCCGGCTCTCAAAAGCTATAGGATGACCACCCTGCATCAAGACCGCGCCAATCCCCTCTCCTGACGCATCGCACTCCAAAAAAAACGGCTGCGTGAAATCCGGCAATGCAAGCACGGGGCAGCTACTCATCACCTCCTTGAGCTTATCAAATCTGTGAGGGGTGCAGCAAGCTGTGAGAAACCTTTGACGAACTTCCTGTAGTAAGTGCAAATGCCAATAAACCCCCGAAGCTCAGTCACGTTCCTCGACTCTGGCCAATCTCTGATGGACCTGATCTTCTCCTCATGGACTCTCACCCCATCCACTCCTATGATATGCCCCAAGTACAACATCTCCGTCAATCCAAACTCACATTTGGAGAGCTTGGCATAGAACTGCTGCTCCTCCAAGATGCGCAACACTGTCTTCATGTGTTGGAGATGCTCCTCCCACGTCCTGCTATAGATGAGTATGTCATCGAAGAAGACCAGCACAAACTTCGTCAGATGACCCCTGAAAATATGGTTCATGCACAACTGAAAGGTAGCGGGTGCATTGGTCAGCCCAAAAGGCGTAACCAGAAACTTGAAGTGCCCATAATGACACCTGAAGGCGGTCTTGGGAATGTCCTGTTCCCTCACGCGAATCTGATGGTACCCAGATCTCAAATCAATCTTTGAGAAGAAGCGTGCTCCCCCCAACTCATCCATCAGCTCATCGATCCTGGGAATGGGGTACCTGTTCTTCAGGGTCCTCTTGTTCAGAGCCCGGTAATCAATGCACATCCGCAATGTGTCGTCCTTCTTCTTCACCAACACTACAGAAGAAGCAAAAGGACTCGTGCTCGGCCGAATGTGCCCAAGGGCTAGCAACTCCTGAATAGCTCGCTCAATCTCATCCCGATAGGCCTTGGGATGCCAATAAGGTGTGGTGATCACTGCCTGTATACCCTGCTCCAGCTCAATGGTATGCTCAAACCCTCGATCTGGTGGCTGCCCTGGCGGAATATCCCCGAATACTATGGCATACCTGTCAAGGATGGTCTGTACCTCTGGATGCACTGCCTGTCCTGTAGTCGCTGCCTCCGAAGCCCTCAGCTCTACTGCCCACTCTATGTCTCCCTTACGGAAGGTTGCCTCCATCCGATGTGCCGAAACAGTCTGAGGCGGGTATGTGTGCTGTCCTCGTATCTTCTCATGCCTCCTTGTCTTGGGATCATCCCACTCGATCTCTAGGGCCTTCCAATCTGTCGTGACCTTCCCTAGAGTGATAAGCCACTGAACACCCAGTATCATGTTGGTGTCCGGAATATCGACCACAAAAAAATGATCTGTCAATGTATAGGTGCCCATCGTCACTGATAACTCGGGAACATATCGAGCACACACCATGGTCTGATCTCCTGGGACCAAAACCGAAAATCCATCAAAACTCTCAGTCTGTATACCTCTCCACTCAACCATCTGTGCGTCGATGAAATTGTGGGTTGCCCCACTGTCGACCAAGACTGAGACTCGCTGGCCACGCACCGTCCCCCGTACGCGCAGTGTCAAGTACTTGGGAACTCCCCGCAATGCTGCTAGAGCTCCTCCAGTAGGTGCAAACGACGCACCACCTGCTGGTGGTGGTGGAGGTGGTAAGGTACCCTGCGCTGCATAACAATCTCCTGCCTCCACATCATCCTCCTCATCCTCTTCCCCGCTGCTCTCGGAGAAGACCTTAATGAAATGTGCTTTCCCTGCAGCACATCTATGTCCCGGCACCCATGGCTCCTGGCAAGTGAAGCACAACTGCTTCTTCTTCAGCTCCCTCCGGGCATCATCATCACCCTGTACTCGTCTAGGATTCCCCTTGGGAGGCGGAATCCTCGTGTCCTTCCCCTTAGGCTGGAAAGCCTGTCTCTGGGGGTAAGGTGTCCGAGTCCTGGGCAAGACATCCTGTAAATCTCGGGTCCTGCTGATGGCATCCTGAAGTGTCGCTGGTCTAGTCGACCTGACTAGGCCACGAAGTGGCTCTGCTAACCCCTCCACAAACATGTAGACCATCCGAGCTGCGGATAGATCTGGCACCATCACTGAAACCCTCAAGAAATTTGAAATGTAAGTCTTTGGGCTCCCAGTCTGCTTGAGCTTCGTCAGCTCAATGAAGTGCTGCTTCGGATCCCTCTTGTCAAAACGCTCTATCACCCTCCGAGTAAACTCGGCATATGTCCCCACTGTAGAATGCCCGAGTGTAGTCATCCCATGAAACCACCAGTCCTTGGCCTCACCATCCAGATGTAATGTTGCCACCTTAATGGCCTCTGACTGCGACATCTGATTAAGCTGGAAATAGATGTCCAACTTTTCTACCCAAGACTTTGCCGAACTGTTTGATGAGCCATCAAACGTGGGCAAATGAAATCTGCTAGCTGCACGGTGGTCATCATGATGATGCATGTGCCCTCTGTGATGATCACGGGGTCTACCATTACGCTGGAGCTGAACATAATCTCTGAATGAGATAAGATCTCTGATCCCCGGCCCGTGTGCCAGGTACTCTGCAATGTAGGCGTCCATCTGTCCAGGCTCAAGCTCTGGCTCCCGCTGTGCTCCTGCCCTTGTGTCCTCTGCTAGGAATGTGGGCATAGTGGATCGCGTGGGTGCATGCGATGCCATAATGGGGATAGCATCACGCTCCGGCATATGGTGGGATGTGTTCGATCCCTCACCGATCTGAAAGCTCCTTGGGGGTTCCCGCTGCTTAACCTCTAACGCAATGAGTCTCTGTCCCACCGACTCCATCTGCCTCGACACATCCTGCATGTGTTGGAGGAGCGCATCTCTAAATCTCCTCGCATCCTCCTCGTCTGCCATAGTACCTTGCTGCTCTGCGTCCACCACAGGCTGCTCCTGCTCTGTATCTGTCACAGGATGCTCCTGATCTGTATCTGTCATAGGCTGCTCCTGATCTGTGTCCACCACTCGAACACAGTCCCCCTCTCCGTAGGTGTTCTCCAACCTACACTCACTGTCTCTGTATTTCTTACCCGTGTAACAAATATGGGGTCTATCCCTCGACCTCATAGACTGCTAGCTCCACAGGCTGAGCCAGATCTATGCTCTGATACCACTGTAATATCCCGAATGGGAAATAAACAGCTATACAAGCATACAACAATACAGAAAATGTCGGAAATAGAACATAAAGCAAATACACACAAAATGCCGGGAATGCTAAGCCATTTTATTAATCTGAGAATATAATGAGATACAATAGATAATCAGAATGAAAGCACCTATTTTTGCTCGAGGCAAGTGAAGAACTCTCTCAAATATACAGGAAATGGCTGCTACAAGAGACTGCGTCCCAGCTGCTAGGAAACTGCCGTAAACTGCTGCTGCGGCGGAAATGAACTGAAACTAGGGGCTGATCCCCTTGCCGGAATGGGCTGAAAATCTCCATATCACCTGTACTCACCAACCCGGTCCAAACCCAAAAACCATAACCAAAATGGATCACCTCCGAAAATCACCCCAGAAACCCTCCTCAAGGAAAAACGTTGTCCCTCCAGGCCCAGCGCAGATGCCAAATGAAATATGCTGAGATGAAGCCACAAACTCCCCGGAAAATCTCCAACTGGTAAAGACTGAGCCTCCACACCGAATCTCACTGAAACTCCTGCAGAAAACCCCTCACCGGAACACCTCCAATCAAGAACTGTGTCCTCTCTCCCAAGGACTGCGCAGTCACCAAAAGAAGCCTAGCTCCTCCACAAACCCGCAACCAAATCTCCCACAAAAGATTGAAGGAAAAACCTTGCCCGAGCAGGCACTCGAAGTCCCCCGGGGCTAAGGGCGAGATCTCCGACCGGAGACACTCAACGCACTAAACAGTGCTGCAGACAGGCTAAACAGCCAGCGTGCTCAAGAAGACAAAAGTCTAGCTCAAATATCATCAACAACAAGAATGCCAAATGAGATGGCTCTCCCTCCTTTTATAATGCTGGCCCTCCTCAAAAACCCTAACGTGGTCCCTCTCTCTTCCACGTGCTCCTCATAAGACTGCGCAGAAGCTCCTAGAGGCTACGTGGGCCTCCTCTCATATGTGGTGTGGACCCCCAAGGCTCCCCCTTAAGTTATAACGTTGCATCTACTAGGGAAACACTTTATTTTGTTTAAGTGAGTTAGACCCCTTTTCTCACTTTTATTTATTAATAAACTATAGTTGGCAAAACTATACAAAAATCAAATATTCCAATTAGCGGTGCTAATAATGTTGCATCTACTAGGGAAACACTTTATTTTGTTTAAGTGAGTTAAACCCCTTTTCTCACTTTTATTTATTAATAAACTATAGTTGGCAAAACTATACAAAAATCAAATATTCCAATTAGCGGTGCTAATTAGGAATATTACACAATAAAAAAATGAAAATTTTACAGCACTGCCTCCTTAAGGTGACTCTTGTGGTTGGGCCTGATGCGGGTGTTATAGTGTGGTATTGTAGCTAATTGTTTGTATTGGGAAAGGAAAAAATTCGGTACCCCAAACCCTCAGTAAGGTTCAGAGGGTTCTGGGTATGTTATAAAGAGGATGTAAACAAGCATAGAGAACATCACTGAAAGCACTTTGAAAGAAAGACTACATAGAATTCAACTTTTAATGTTTTCATTTGTTGTTTGCCTAATACGGAAAATCAAGAGAAATTTTTTGCACGTAAACTTCTAATTTAATTTTCTTTAACCTACTTTAGTTTAAATGGTATTACTATTTTTTCTTATATTTTGTAACGTTTGATGTCAAGGCTCTTTATAGTTTCTGGAAATGCCACATAAATGTCAAGTCCGTAAATAGACAATTTGTTTAGCCATATCAGGATTATGTGTTGCTAATCAGTCTAAAATTTTGAACTGCCTGCTACAGATATCATGCAAGGAAGGCTATGTTTCTTTGTTTGATCACTCTTATTATGAAGAGAAGTGCAAGGAGCCTCCAAAATGGGAGGTATGTGTCTTTTCAAAGTGATTAGTATCCTTTTTGTGTTCTATCATTTTGGGATGTACCATGCTCGTGTTCTAATTTTGCTTGAGAAAGATTGCAACTCTGTATTCATGATGTCAAATTCTATACTAGCATTCATAGTTTACTTTTTACATATGTCATTTTGCAGAGGATCACGTTCCTCATGAATCTACCAAATGTTCCTGCTAAGATAAATGGTCAAGATTCAATTCTGCTTCTTGATACTGGAGCAGGTGGAGTTGATATCATCTTCTATTCAAAAGAAGAACAAAATTTGAACTTACAAGTTGAAGGGTTTGCAAATATCAAAGGATTAAACTCAAGAGGAGAGGGACATCAGGTATTCATGTTTCCGATGGTTTTTATCTCCTACGATGTTAACAGATAACATTATAGCTGTCTATTTTAATCAATTTGTGAGACTTGCTTTTTGTTCAGGTTCATACTGCACTAATCAAAGAAGTTGAGATTGCGGGTCATTCCTTTGAACAGGTCAGAGCTGTTTATTTATCTGGCAGTTCAACACAACTGCATCTTTCTGAGTATACATCTGGTATTCTTTGCATGGAATTACTTACCAGGTTTACTATAATCTTTGACTACTCCAAACGTAGGGTGGCCTTGGTTGATTGACCATTTATGACTAACCAGGTGGTCAGGATGCATTTTCTATCCCTTTAGAGTAATCGCTCACAAGTGATGTATAACTTGATTATAATCCCTTCAAAATATGGAGGAGCCTTTCTCAACTAGAGAAGGATTCATGCCTGTAATGTTCTTTTCAATTCTAAATCTAATAACAACAATTTTAATGTCTCCTGCAGTTTGTGATTCTGGATTTGTCCAATTATGTAGCATGCAACTGACAGATAATTTTTATCTATAGATCATAGGAACATATAAAATAATTAATTGAAGTAATAAAGAAGCAATTACTATCTTAATGTACTATCTAGATTGGACCTGTCAAGTGGTAAAAATTTGTTAGTCTGGCCATATGAACAGCCATCACTGTGAGCTGTCTCAGCCTACCTAAAGGGTTGTTTCAGGCTGATTTACATGTTAACACTCAATCCTCCATTGTCAAACATAAAATCCACAATATCAATCAAGAAAAGTGAGTGCAATTGGAGAGACAATGCCCACTGTCGCCTTTACATTCATCTCTCTCACTTTGGGTTGGTTCATGCCAAGTTAAGGAGGGTATCCCTTCACGTTGCCTCTGATCTAACAAATAAATTAGAGAACTGCAAGTTAGATCAGCAAACAGGGAAAACTCATGAAACATAAATCAATGAAGGTTTTGAGGTGGATTTGGAAACACTGATACCTAAGAATTTGCTATGGAGTCGAGGGAAAAAACTATATAAGTGTCTGAATGAAAATGGGGAAACCCAGTAAATTTCACAAGATCAAGGCATTCTAATCATCATGTTAAATCCGCCACTAGAAATATTGTAAATTTTGAAGATGTTCTATGCTTGATGCAACTTTACTTTTATCCCCAATGTCAGTCAGCAATCACATAAACAAGAAAGTAAAGTGGTGATAGAACATACTAGTAGATCGACAGAAGACAAGCCAGAAAAATATAAGTGTGTTGGTACGTTACGGCAGTCAACGGGATGCTTCAACCAGCAAAGTCTCAATACGGTCAGCCAACCAAAAGTGTCATACACAGCCCTTAAAGACAGCTCATCAAAAATCAACATAATTCAACAAAAGAATCCCACATCTAGATTTCCAGCATCATCCAGATTTACGGCATCATCCATATTTACAGCATCCAGATTTACGGCGTCCATTTCCGGCATCATCCATATTTACACATCCAGATTTACGGCATCCATTTACAGCATCATCCAGATTTAGATCATGAGGATGTGTGTGATGAGATCATTGAAATTTCCTCCAACGTTGACTCTATTAATATCAATCACTGAGGGTGTGTGACACATTTGCTGGGGGTGTAAAACCTTAAGGCCGACCTCCAAATATTTTGAAAGTATTAAAAATAAATTCAAAATAAATGTTTTGCTCATCGGATCAAGATGATCTTTAGATCGATCTTGCACCTCTTCGAAAGAGGAACCAAATAAAAATATTGGTGTCTTCATCTGAGCATCACAACATGGAGTTTGGACCTAGTTGTCCAATTTTAACACTCCCTCTCAATTAGGGAGAACTCCATCCACCTGTGCAATCAAACATCGTGCGTCATCCCGCCGTAACTTGTTTTGCTGGCCTCTTTATTTCAGAACAGAAGTGGGTCAGTCACAAAGACATCATTCCCGGCTGACAGATTCAGCCAAGAGGTCCAAAACCTCTATAGGACTCATAAAGAGTCTCATACCACCCCGGAGTCGGTTTATCTGACCCGAAGTCAATAGGAGGTCCGAAACCTCACTTGGACTCAAGAGAGTCATATATACTAACCCGAAGTTAGTCTCACTGACCTGAAGTCAGTTGGAGGTCCGAAACCTCACATGGACTCAAAGAGTCACATACCAACCCAAAGTTGGTTTATCTGACCCAAAGTCAGTAGGAGGTCCAAAACCTCACATGGACTCAAAGAGTCACATACCAACCCGAAGTTGGTTTATCTGACCCGAAGTTAGTAGGAGGTCCGAAACCTCACTAGACTTGATCCCAGATCAAGTGGTTGGACACGTGTCATTTTAGATAGAGAGTACGACAATCTTTGATGCATCCATCAATCTTTGCTATTAGTCTCTAGCTTTTCCCACCTCATTGGCCAAATGAGAGGTACTTCCCATGAGTCCGGAACTCAAATGGGTAGGATGCATATGGGGCACAGATCATGACAGGCGAACCAACTCAATCATCATAACGGTGGGGCCCAAGCACACCAACAAAGTTCGGCAAGCCTAGTCCTGTGGTTGCTTATAGCTCCAAGAAGCTATCCGCAAAGCCCCCCATAGCTCCCAGAGCTCATCGTCCAACAGGACCCTCAGAATAGGGTCGTTCCACGATACCAAGATTCTCACGGAAGGTTAGGAACATGACCTTCCCCAAGGGCATTGTGAGAATATCTGCGACCTGCTCATTAGTTCCTATATGATTGAGCCTTACGACGCCTCGCTATACCATATCCCAAATAAAGTGGTACAAGCCATCAACATGCTTGGATCATTTGTGGAACACGGGATTCTATGACAAACGAATCCCCCTCTAGTTATCACAAAGGATAACGGTGGCATCTAGCACATGCTTGAACAACTCACTAAAGAGCTTTCGCAACCTAATGACTTCACAACAGGGCATACATGTTACAATGTATTCGGCCTCAGCAGTGCTCAAGGCTACCGACTTTAGTTTCCTGCCCGAAACAGATCTACGTGCGAAGTAGCATCCAGATGTGCTCTTGCGATCCACCACATTACCAACCCAATCGGCATCAATATATCCATGGAGTGTTATACTCCCGGCAGTGTATCTCAGCCAATGGTCTATCGTGCCTCAGAGATATCTCAAGAGTTTCTTGGCACCGACCCAGTGAATATTATGATCAACCATGTGTTGACTCAAAGTGTTCACTGCACAACATACGTTCGGACGGGTGTTCACTAAGAACATCAGAGCCCGTACGAGTTGAAGATACTTAGTAGGATTTGCTAGCACGGGCCCAGCAGCGCTGCCACTCAACTTCTTAAAGTTGAGCTCCATTGGTGTCGACAAGGACTTACAGTCCATCATACTAAATCTTTCTAGAAGCTTCACAATGTATTTTCCTTGAGAAAGGAAAATCTCGCTAGGTCTCTGCCAGACCTCCAGGCCTAGGAAGTAGTGCATCAGTCTTAGGTCCTTCATCTCGAACACAGCAGCGAGCTCCCTCTTGCACTAATGAATGAGAGGGACAGCACCTGTCAGGAAGAGGTTGTCCACATACAACACCAGACTGAGAGGCTTCTCTCTATCAACCTTGAAGTAAAGGTTCAGATCAACATTACTACGAGTGAAGCCTGGCTTCATCAGGTAGCTATCTATCCTCTCATACCAAGCTCTGGGTGCTTGCTTCAACCCATAGAGGGCTTTCTTCAACCTACAAACATGGGTGTCCCGATCCTGGACTTCGAACCCCAAAGGTTGCTCCACATACACGTCTTCCTTTATTGCACCATGTAGAAATGCGGTCTTCACATCCATCTGATGAAGACTCCATCCTTGCATAGCAGCAAGGGCTAATGATAGATCGGATGGTGGTATATCGAGCCACAGGTGCAAATATATCATCATAGTCTATGCCTTCCTTTTGAGAGAAGCCACGGGCAACGAATCTTGCCTTGAACTTTTCAGCACTTCCATCAGATCCATGCTTGATCTTGTAGAGCCATTTCGAGGTGACAACTGTTTTGTCCTCCGGTCTTGGAACCACATCCCAGACATCATTCTTCATTATGGACTCATACTCTTCGTGCATAGCATCCTTCTAGACTTGATGCTCTACGACTTCCTCAAAAGATCTAGGCTCAGATTGTACAATAGTACTCATGGCTGCTAGATACCCTTGGTATCTACTTAGCTTCTTGCTTTCACGAATGTCCCCCTTTGGCGCCATATGTCGTTCGGCATCCCGGAGAGTGTCCCTGAGCCATGATGGTCTCTTCCCTATTGAAGTAGGTGGATCAATCGTGTCCATTGGTCCTTCAGCATCGGGCATCATCTCATCCTTCAGTTCTTCTTGATTTCTAGGCCTTGCTTCATGATCTTCCTCAGATCTCGGAAGATTAACTACTTTCCTCAGGGAAGCATCTTTGTCAAAGGTAACATCGTGGCATATCTCCACTTCCCTTTGACCAGACACATATACTTTATAGGCCTTCGAAGTTTCACTATAGCCCACAGACATTGTGGTCTCCCTCTTGATGCTAGCTCATCTGCAAAAGTTTTTGAATTCGTTCGTCTCATATAATAAGAACATCCTCCCAAGGATGTCACAAGCAGCATACTAGACAAATCAGAATGTACTAATTGCAAGACATCAGATGTCTTTGTGACACTTGAGGGGAAAGGTCCCCTTGTATGCTTTCCTTCGGCACAACCCTGACATACACCTTCATGATCATTTGTGAACTCAGGCATCCCCGTCACCACCTTCCTTGCTTCGGGAAGGGCCTTGTAGTGAAGTTGTTCAAACCTCCGGTGCCATAGCTCAGTGTGTTAGATAGTATCACATGTCATCGCTCCCAGTGGACTTCCTCCAACCTGGTAGAGTGTACCAACTCTAAACCCAATCGTGATAGCTTCCTTGAAACTCTTCTTCCACATGCGCACCTTCCATCAATGAATGCCACATTGAAAACTTTGTCTTCCATGGCCAAAACAGACACAAGGTTCTTCTTCAAATTAGGTACATATAGTACATCTTGCAGGCAGAGGACTTGACCTTGAGAGAAGTGGAGGGTCACAGTCCCTGTCCCTTTCACGGGATATGTGGCATTATCTCCAAGGATAATTTGTAGATTAGTATCCTTCTCAACCATATCAGTAAGTGCTTCCTTGAACCCAATGATGTGCCTTGAGGCACCACTTTCTATCAACTAGACATCCATAATGTCAGGTGGAAATGCAGCAGAGAGGGCAGATACAAGAATGAATTCATTTCTTTTATCATCAAAAACATTTGATTCCTCATACCTGTAATTTCTTGACCTTTTGAAGGGTTGCCCATTTCTACCGGAGGGAGCCTTCCTTTTCTTGACCTTTTTGAAAGGGCATTCTCTAGCATAGTGACCTAGCTCAGAGATGTAGGCAACCAAACTCTTATGAATTGAGTCCCTGATCATCAACTTTGCTTTGATTTCCCCCTTCTTATACTTTGATTTGGCAGTAGCAGTTGCAGTGGATAGAGGCTCTTGGATTTTACCTTGCACATAGTCCATGACATCTTGGTCTTCCAAATTAAGATCCAATGTCATCTTCCAAGCATGGAAGTCATCCTTCCCAGTCAATTTTTCATCAGCCTTAAAGCCATTGTAGTTTGAGGAACCCATCCTCTTCTTCGATGATTGCTACAAACTAGGGCTTTGTCTTCACCTCAATTCTGATACCATGTAAATTTTGAAGATGTTCTATGCTTGATGCAACTTTACTTTTATCCCCAATGGCAGTCAGCAATCACATAAACAAGAAAGTAAAGTGCTGATAGAACATACCAGTAGATCGACAGAAGACAAGCCAGAAAAATATAAGTGTGTTGGTGCATTACGGCGGTCAACAGGATGCTTCAACCAGCAAAGTCTCAATACAGTCAGCCAACCAAAAGTGTCACACACACAGCCCTTAAAGACAGCTCATCAAAAATCAACATAATTCAATAAAAGAATCCCACATCCAGATTTTCAGCATCATCCAGATTTACGGCATCATCCATATTTATGGCATCCAGATTTACGGTATCCATTTATGGCATCATCCAAATTTAGATCATGAGGATGTGTGTGATGAGATCATTGAAATTTCCTCCAACATTGACTCTATTTATATCAATCACTGAGGGTGTGTGACACATTTGTTGGGGGTGTAAAACCTTAAGGCCGACCTCCACATATTTTGAAATCATTAAAAATAAATTCAAAATAAATGTTCTGCTCATCGGATCAATATGATCTTTAGATCGATCTTACATCTCTTCAAAAGAGGAACCAAATAAAAATATTGGTGTCTTCATCTGAGCATCACAACATGGAGTTTGGACCTAGTTGTCCAATTTTAACAAATATCTCCCAACCCTTGCTAAATTTTCTGCTGAGAAATACCTCCTATCTCTGGCCCTTACGTCTTTGTAACCTATATTCCTCCATCCCCTACGCAAGTTTTCCTAGGGACCCCTGCGCACTTCTAGAAATGTAGAATTTTGGCCCCAAGAATGTTGAAATTTTTAGCTTGGGAGGTACTCCAAACCCTAGGATTGAGGGTTGTGGAGGAGTTGGCATAGAAGCGTGGCTCGTGGGCATGAAACCCAGGCTTGTGGGCTTTGCACTCGAGCATATGAGTGTGAATCCGTGAGGATATTTCTACATGTGATGGATAGACATGATAGAGGACATTGAGACAAGTCCAACGCAAGAAAATCATTGAATTCTGAGTTGTCTATGTGGAGATATTAATTTTTGAAGTTAATGTATGGGTTTGGTCAAGGTTAGCTAGGTGTTTAGAGACCTTGTGACAATTTGTCAAGCCTATTGAGATTTGTGGAGTGTTGGGGTAGCTTCGGATGTGCTCTAGCTCCCAAAATTTGTGGAGGGACTAGAGTACATGAGATCCCCAAGACCCAGAAAGGGATTTGAGAAATTCCATCTGGTTTAAGATAAAATTAATTAATTAATATTTTTAACTAAGGGCCCTACGTCTAACTTAAGAAAATTAATATATTAAATGTAATTAATTTAAACATGTGATGGAAATGACTTAAGTCACACGGATCAAGCTTTCTTTGAATCTCAGTCGTCGAATCAAGATTAGATCTCAATCGTTGGTTTCCGAACGAGAAAAGTATAAAGGAAAGGCTTGGGGTCAGTTGGAGAACACACACACGGAGGTAGAGCACTGAGACTACGCTGGAATTCTAGGGTGTGGTTTGCTAAGAATTTCTAGAAGTGTTCAGCGACAGCAAGGGGTAGTATTGGCTAAGGTGATGATATGATCCCAGAGCTAAGAGTCAGCAAGAGGCAGAGAAGCAGCAACCAGGAGTAGCACAGAGAAGCAGAGGCTACACAGCAGTAGCTGCGTAGTAGAGGGTTTCAACCGCTATGCAGGCCCAGAAAGGGCAGTGTAGAGGCAACAAGAGGCCGTCAGGGCTTACGCAGGGCCAGTTAGTGCAACGTAAGGACTGCGTCACCCAGTTTGGGGTTACGCAGCCCTCTCCTGAGCAGCACAGGGTCATCAGAAAGCTAGCAGATCTGACGCAGAGGGCTTCAGAGCAGCGTTGGGTTTTCTAGACGCTGAAAGGGGCTGAGTTTTGTAAATCTCGTTTTAGGGTGTGAATTAATACAGTTTTCCATCTTTGGAATAGAGGTATTGTTGCAGATCTTATATTTCTCTTTCGGGTTAACCTGTTAGGTGCCCAGATTTCTTGTACTTAGATTCTACTTAATAATATAAACCCTCCAGCAGCTAGAAGACCGGTTTTCCCGCATTGGGTTTTTCAGGGGATAATTGTCTAGAAAATCTTGTGTGTCGCTTTGTTAGTGTGCATGTATTTAGTTTTTAGATCTGTATCTGTGAAGCACTGTTAATGTGTTTACTTCGATGTTAACACTGAAATTTTAGATTAATAACTTGATTAAGTCGGAGAAGTACAACCAAATTTAACAGTAGGGTTTTTGCATAAGTAATACTCAGAAATTTTCACATGGTATCAAAGCGATTGCAAATCTAGCTAAATCATCAGTAAGAAGACTGAAGAATCTTTGTTGCAGAAAACAGCAGAGAAAGCAGCAGCAGCCGCATAAAGCCGAACCAGAGAGGACATCGCGGCAAAAGAGAGAAGTAGAGCCACGCAGAGGCCAGAGTGACGCAGCCCCACGCAGTCTCCACGCAGGCCCACATACTTACTCCGCAGAGGCAGCGGAGAGACAACAATGGGACTGTCTGCTCACGCAAAGGCTAGCCAGGGTAACACAATCTTGAGGCTGTGGCTGATTCAGAGTACCGAAAGCAGTGCAGCAGAGCTTTAGTAGTTGCTGGTGGGGTTAAATTTATGAAGGTGCATAAATTACCCTGAGCACTAGTTGACAAAGAGCAGGAGGAGAACAGCTTCTCAGAGGATTTCTAGCCAAAGAAATCTGCAGATCGATCGGAGGATCGAAGAGAGCTGATTCGTTGTAATTTGGCAGACTTCCAAGAGAGGAAGTCACTTGTCAGAGGGAGCAGAGGATGCCTTTCTCACCAAGGACCCTAGATCTGAGTCTCTAGCATAGAGAGGAGGATTAGTTCCGACAGATTTTCTGAGCAGATGGCACCTCACAGACTACGTGATCAAGATAGGTTTGACGGTTTGTCCAACTTTGCAGTCTGGAAGGCCAGAATCCCGGTAGTCATGGAGGCATATGGGTCTGAGGGAGCATGCAGAGAAAGTCCTGGCCACGCCAACCGATGTGAAACTCTTGGAGAAGCATGAAGAAACAACGACACACGCCAAGCGCTTCATCATGGACGGTGTCAAATATCATGTAGTGCCTCACATAGCCGAGAAGACAACAGTTCATGATATGTGGGTCGATTTGACCTCACTATATGAAGGAAGATTCGTCCAGAGGAGAATGCTTCTGGAGAATCAGATCAGGTTATTCATGATGGCCAAGGGAGAAGAAATCGAGCCATTCCTTTTCAGATTGCAAGCGATCAGGGATCAGTTGAATGCCATGGGAGTGAAAGTGGAGGATGATGTGATGGTGAGGACTGCACTCAATATGGTCACAGAGGACTAGGAAACTTTTGTCCAAAGTATCTTGGGCAGAGCGGACCTTCCCAACTGGGACGGTATGTGGGAAATCCTCCGTCAAGAAGAACTCTGTCGGCTCAGCAAGAGACAGTACAACACCGGATCAAGTAAGGTGAAGAAGGAAGAGGAAGAATATGCAACCTTGGCATCAAAGAGGCAACAAGGGAGGAAGAAGCGTGATCTATCCAAGATCAAGTGTTTCCAGTGCGGCGAACTAGGACATTTCGCTAGCAATTGTCCTCAGAAGAAGAAGGACAAGGAAACTTCTACCTCCAAGGCTGTTGTGGCAGACGATGGCTTCGAAGATGACGTAGCCATGAGTGCTCATGAAACACGAAAGTGGGGCGACATGGATTTGTAGAGTAGCTACAGAGTGTTAGCGGGATCCTTGAGTAGCCCAACTCTTGGATCAAATCCGTACTACAGGAGCCTTAAGACAATAGCGAGACAAGTGGATCAGTGGGTGCAAAGAATCACATATGGAGCAAAGGCGAAGCTAGATGCTGAGAGGGAGCACCGCAATGCAGATGTAGCAGCAGCATGGCAGCGTAACGGAGAGGGGTTGATGTGACTTCAACAACGCAGTGCAGGCTGGATTATGCAGAGCAGAGCTGCAACAGCATAGTGGCTTTAGGAGGACAGTGCAGAGCAGCAGCGTATGGGGCTTCAATGATGAGGATGCAGCGCAACTGACTTGTTTGTCAAAGATTGGGCAGAAGTTTTCAATTGTTTCTCTCAGCAACTGAGTTGCACTGCAACAGGTGGCAGGGCGATGCAACAGATTGAGAGGGAGATGCAATACAGATGTGCCAGTGATGATGGTAGCGTCATGGGCATCAGTACAAGAGAGCAGCAGCAGCGCAGTGATGAAGGGCAGCAAGCCAAGCATTAGCACAAAGACCCACACTAGAGATCAGTGCAGAGCTTCGGGGTGAAGCAACACTGTTTGGAAGGTTAAATTACTCGCATCTTGAAATGCGATTATCGTTGGATCTCGGATCTATGCTGAGATGGTCATTCGATCTCACATACTCTTTTTTGTCATTCTCTTAACTTCTTATTACTGCATTTCCATTTTTTTAACTTCGCTAGAGTTTAATTTCATCGAAAATTTCCCTTAAAATTGTGGAAGGCAATCTAATAAACCAAGCATTTAACAGGATTTTTACTGCTGCAGGTCACAAAAGTTGCTGCCTTGGTTTCTGAAATTTTGATGGCCACACAATTCCACCCGAATTTCTATCAAAGGAAATCTTACCAATCCAATTTATAATATAATCAAATCTAGATTAACGCATTGAAAAATCAATTAAACCAAAACTCAATTGGATTCAGTTAAACTCAATAAAAATTCCAGAGAAAATAAACATCCGGCGTTTGACAATTTACCTACATTTTCATAGGTACAGAGGAAATGAAATTTTCCTTTTATTCAATTTCCATCAAAATCCTCTCCACCCTGAATACATTCCAAACATACATTTTTAATATATCGTTCATACAAAACAAATTGATCAAATTCTATGGATCGAATTTGTCCAATTTTGGATAAAATCCTATTACATAATATTTGCCAAAAATCCTCAACTAAAAACTAAATTCAATGAATCAAATACTAGTTCAAATCCCTATCTATCAAAACAGTAAATCGCTAACTAAAGGAACCCACTCCTTTGCTTGTAAACTTTTTTTGTATTTTTGGAATTAAAAAAAAAATGAAGTAATTTTTTTCCTTGAGACTCATGCTCCTACATCAAGCATAGGTGGATTCGTGGGTGGATCTTCTCTACCATTGTGGGTGGATCTTTGACGGTGGCCAAAATACAGCAGTGGAACGTCTATGGAGCGTCGTGGAAGCCCGTGGTAGAGGACGTTGTGGCTGTGAAGCGTCGTGGAAGGTGGCAAAGGAGATTGTTGCCAGCCTGCGTGGATGCCATGTCTGAGAGTTGTTGCTCGATTGTGAAAGCTGTAGGAGGTCGTGGCAGAGGAGGTCATAGGCGGTGGAGTGTCGTGGCAGCGGGTGTGGTTGGGTTTTTACCAACCTTCACTGCATTTTTTTTTGTTATCATCATGTCCCTTTGTGGTTGGGAGCAAGGGATAAATTCCATGCAGTCTTTTTTTTAGTTTGTTTACTCACCAAAACTCATAATCTCTTCTTCATTGTATTGTGCTTCACCAGATCCAAAGGTGTAAGCTTGCATTTGGATCACTGAATCCATCGTTTCCTCCTCAAATGTAAATTAAAGATCGATTTAGTTTGGTTTGAAGATTTTACATTTCCATATTTTAAATGCCTATTAGTGCCCAGTGAAGATCAAAGATCAAATATCTTTAAGTCGTTCAAGGTTGATATCCTTTGAATTAGAATATTTTTTAAGAGGAAAGGTGCTTGGACAACATTTGAAAAGTTTTCTTTAACAGAAAGCAGTTATTTGTTTCCGCTTTTTGTTTGGATCTTGGGTAGATTCATGTTTCTTTTAAGTTGTTGGAGGTTAGAGTCTGTTTTGTCAAGATGAATAACCAAATGCCTGAAGCATACTTGAACGAGAGAAATAAGCTCGAAGGTTCCAATTATTCCAATTGGAAATTCAAGTTGCAGACTTTGCTGGAGGGGAAAAGTGCATGGGCGATTGTAAATGGTGATGAATTGAAACCGACAGCTGCAGGAGGTGGATTAGCTGCAAAAATTTGGGATTGGGAGAAGAGGGAGAATAAAGCGAAAGTGTTGTTGAAACTGTCAGTGAAAGATTACATTATCCCTCACATCAGAGTGTAAATCAGCAAACGAGATTTGGACAACCCTCAAGGATTTGTACGAGATCAGAAACAAAATTTGTCTTTTGTTTCTGAAAAGAAAGATTCTATACATTAAAATGGAGGAGAATGAATCAGTAGTTGCATTCATCTCTCGCATCAAGGACCTCAAAGATAATCTTGGTTACATAGGGGAGGCAGAGTTGAACACTGATCTGGTCACGATTACCATGAATGGTATGACTAATGACTATCATATGTTCATCACAGGCTTGAACGCAAGAGAGAAAGCCCCTAAATTTCAAGAATTGACCGAGATCCTGATGCAAGAGGAAGAAAGGTGAATGACTCTGAAACCCTAGAGTTCAGATCTTGCTTTAATGGCGAAGAGGAAGCCCTTCAGAGGGAAGGAAAATGCAAGGCAAAAAAGCGAAGGTACACCACAAAGAAAGCCACCTAAAGGTATGCCATCTCAAGGTATGTCTTCAAACATAAGCAATTTAGGAACCAAATGTTTCTATTGTGGCAAAGTTGGTCATATTGCAAAGAATTTTCATAAAAAGAGGCTTGATGAAACTCAACATAGACATAAGAGGCTTGCAGGATAATTTTCTGATGAAGATCATAACCAAGACCTCATTTTTTTTTATGGTTGATTCTGATGAGAACGAGGAAGCAGATACATGGTTTGTGGATTAAGGAGCTTCCACTCACATGACAGGTAACAGACAGTGGTTTTAAAACTTCAAAGAAACCAGCAGTGGTGCAAAAATATACCTTGGTGATGACGGAGGGTACCAAATCAAAGGGTATGGTAATGTTCCTGTCATATTGCCTGATGGAAATATTAGGCATATTAAAAATGTAATGTGTGTACCTGGAATAAAAAAGAATATGATCTTTGTTTCTATGATAATAGATCATAATCTTAAGGCAGAGTTTTTTAATTCTTATTGTGTTATTAAAGATCTGTTGGACCATATGAAGACAATTGCACCAGGCATTTGAGTGGGAGGTTTGTACAAGCTGAATGGGAGAAGTGCACCACACCAAGCATTGACATCATGATTCATCAGGTATGACTGCAGAAGATTCATGGCATCATAGATCCGGTCATATTAATTTCAATGATCTGTTGCTACTTCAAAAAATAGTTATGGTCAATGGTCTCCCTATTTTAAAGCATGTTCATGTTGATTGTGAAGCATGTGCTCTTGGGAAGACGCACAATGATAAGTTTCATGTAAATGTAGATAGAAAGAAGAGAGATACACTAGAGTTAGTGCACATTGATTTATGTGGACCAATGCAGACAGGGTCATTGGGAGGTGCTTATTATTTCTTATTATTTGTTGATAATTGTACGAGATTCACGTGGTTATATTTTCTCAGTAGAAAGATTCATACTTTTGAATACTTTAAACAATGCAAAAGCATGATTGAGAAGCAAACAAGAAAATTCATCCGGATTCTTCGCTCAGACCAAGGGGAGAGAATATAAGAAGGTTGGTTTCATCAAATATTTCAAATATGATGGGATACTGCATCAGTTTACATTACCCCACACTCAATAGAACGAGGTTGCAGAGAAAGCCCTTGTGGAGTGTGCTCGCGACATGTTAAAAGGTAAGAATATGTCTAATGGTTTTTGGGAAGAAGCAATAAATACTGCAGTATATTTAAAGAATGGGAGTCCAACAAAAAGTCTTGAGTTTAAAACTCCATTCAAAGTTATATTAGGTTTTAAGCCTGTAGTTAAACATTTAAGAGTTTTTGGCTCCAAAGCTTTTCTCATGTTCCAAAGGAGGATAGGAAGAAACTAGATTCAAAGGTCATTAAATGCATTTTTGTTGAGTATTGTATTGAGTTTAAAGCTTCTAAATTGTTTAATCCCTCTACTCATAAAGTCTTTGCAAGTAGAGATGTAGTATTCCATGAGCAGGTTCATGATGGAAAATATGATAATGACAATTAAGAATGGGAAATTCCTTTGTGGATGGAAGAAAGGAGTGATGAAACAGGGGACATCCATGAGCAACAGCAGCAAAAGAAGGAAGAAGCAGATGGTACAAATGCAGTAGCCAAGCCAAGTCCGCAAAGGGATGATCAAAACAGGTTTGAAGCCACTCCACCACTCGGGATATCAGGTAGGCAAACTCAATTTCCAGCAAGATATAGGGAAAATTCTTTTATAACTAGTATGTTAAATGTTGTTGAACCCTCTCGTTATAAAGATTCCAGTCAATATAATGAATGGAGGGCAGCTAGGGAAGAGGAATATGAATCAATACTTAAAAATAAAACTTGGGATTTAGTTGAATTACCTGAAGGAAAACAACCCATAGGTTGCAAATGGCTATACAAGCCTAAATTTAAAGCATATGGGAGTATAGATAAATATAAAGCTAGTCTAGTTGCAAAGGGGTACTCGCAGAAAGAAGGTATAGACTATGAGGAAACCTTCGCCCCTATAGCTAAACTAAATACAATCAGAATGTTAATTTCTTTAGCTACCAAACATCATTGGATGATACACTAGCTAGATGTGAAATCTGAATTTTTAAATGGGGAATTGAAAGAAGAAGTGTATTTAGAGCAACCTTAAGGGTTTGTTAAACAGGGGAAAGAACATTTAGTCTATAGATTGAAGAAAGCGTTGTATGGACTAAAACAGGCACCCAGGTCATGGTATGATAAAATTGATTCATTTTTCCTGCGGCATATTTATAAGACGAAGAAATAATGATCCTAATCTATATATCGTGTTTGATAAAGAGGGGAGAATTGTTTTGATTTATTTATATGTATATGATATGATCATTACAGGAAATGTTGCTGAACTCATTAAAGAAACCAAAGAGAAGATGTCATAGGTTTTTGAGATGAAATACCTTGGAGATCTATGCTACTGTTTGGGTCTTGAAGTTAGGAGAGATTCAGGCCAGACTTTTCTGTCACAAGGGAAGTATGTCAGGAGTTTATTGAAAAAGTTCAAGATGGATCAATGCAAAGTTGCAACAGTACCTTTACAATAGAATATTACACTTTAGAAGGATTATGGTTCCAAAGAGGTCGATGCAACATTGTACATACAACTGGTTGGGAGTCTAATTTACTTGACTACAACTAGGCCGGATTTGGATTATGTAGTCATTGTATTGAGCCAATTCATGTCAAAGCCTCTTGAGAGTCAATGGGTTGCAGTGAAAGGTGTCTTAAGGTATCTTCAAGGAACCTTAGACTTTGGTATTAAATATACTAATCTGTTTGATGTTATATTGACAGGTTTTTCAGACTCTGATTGGGCTGAAAATATAGATGATAGACGATCCATGACAGGTTATGCATTCAACATTAGGTCCGGGGTCATTGCATGGAGAAAAAAGAAGCAGGACATTGTATCCATGTCTTCAGCAGAAGATGAGTATCAATAAATGTGTGCAACAACATGTGAGGCAGTTTGGCTGAGGAGACTTCTCCAAGATGTCGAAGAAGAACCTAAACATGCAACAGTTATCAGATGTGACAACCACAGCTCCATCAAACTTGCAAATAATCCAATGTTTCGTAAAAGCACAAAGCATATTGATACACAGTTTCATTTTGTTAGGGAGAAGGTTCACTCAAAGGAAATTCATATTGAATATTGTAATATTTGTGATAATGTTGCTGACATTTTCACTAAGCCTCTTGGAAGAATTACATTTGAGTCATTTAGGGAGATGTTAGGAGTACTATTGAACCCTTTATCCTTTAAGGGGGTGTGTTGAAAATAATGGAGAATGTAATTTAGGAGAGAGTCGGTTCACCCGAACCTTAGATGAGGAACTAGTTCCTATTCCTTAGGTAAGTTGTTCTAACTTCCCTATATGTGTGAAGACTATATATTCTCAATTTTAATGTGATTTAGGTAGATAATTCTGCAGAGGTAGTCTCCAGGTGGAGTCTCTCATCTGAGAGCTTCTTAGTTTCATTAATAAAATTGATTCTTGAGTTTTTATCACAAGCAAGCTCCCCAATCCAAATATTTCTGCACTGACAGTTATCTACTAAGGCTAGGATGATGTTTCGATCCAAACCTCTAATTTAAAATAGTCCAAGGTATGGCTTTGATTTTTGTTGTATATACGGATGGTCTACTCTTAACATGTAATGAGCCTCTAATGATCAAAGTAAGAGGGAGATGAATTTTGAAGCTTAAAATAATGAATCATAGCATGATGAATCGATTTATGAATTTTGGAAAAGAAAATGTATATTGCGAAGCTATTGAAGAGTTTTTGAAAATTTGAAATGTGAATATTTGGATGCTCCAATCAAATTTCAAGAAGTTGTGAAAGATATATTGTTGAACTTGACTTGGAAACCGACAATTGATTGAAGCATTGATGTTCACACACACCCGTATATATATATATATATATATATATATATATATATATATATATATATATATATTTGATTTGCATAGAACATGAGTGAATTCATGATTGAGTTGCTTCATACACATTGAGTTCCCGCCAAGCACCCTTCGAGATACTTGCATGGGATGATGTATTTTTGGTCTTAGACATTCTTCCTGTGATATGTGACTGCATAGATGTGTTGATGATGTTTGGGATCGTTATTGATGGGTGCATCTGGGTGTTGCCCTTGTATGATATTTGTAATGATAATTTTGGATGAAACTTTTGTAGCTTTAAGCGCGACTAAGGTTGAGTATGGTGTTGCTAGCATGGATAGCTATGAGGCAGGATGAAGAAGTTATTTTGAATTCCGTTTCAGAAATTTTTGGATGTGACATGCATACATTGTGATGAAAAAGAGTGGCAACTGATTGGCATAAAATCTTGCATGTAGCTGAGTCTGAGACACTTTCATTGAGATAGTGTTGTTGTATGATACAAGCTTAGGCTTGTGGTTGGTACCTCCTTAAGAGGGAGGATGACTATGGTATCCTTTTATGATATGTATATAATTTTTTAATATGAAATTTTATTTGATGTACTATATGAACAGGAGACAGATGCTATTGAGACATGATGATTACCAGATATGAGCATGATGATATGTTGTTGATCTACAGAGGCCATCGTTGATCGAAAACACTGAGACATCTCTTCCCCCCTATCTGAGATCCCAGGGTGAGGAATTGAGATAGATGGCTCTTGGGGTTGAGGGATCTCTAGAAAATATGGTCGTAGATTTTGCTCCCCTATCTATCACCCATAGGGTTGGAGTAGTAGCTCCCCTATCCTGGTATTTGTAGAGTATACCCCACTTGGCATCATACACACAACTTGGGCTTGTTGGTAATACCACTCCCCATCTGGCCAATGGGTTGAGAGTGTACTTGGGGTGTACAACCCAAGATGATTATGATGCAGGTGTTCTACCACATGACACTTGAGGGTCATTGTTGGGAAGATCAGTAGGAAATGGGATGGTTTGAGTAGTATCTCCCCTATATCACCTATTTATCAATATGGGGTCATAGACGTTTAGCTCTCCCGTGAGATTTTCGGTTCAGACTGAGCTTCCCAATGTGGTTTCAAGTTGAGATGTGCTCCCTAATGACATGTTCTCTGATGTAGATGTAGGTCGTATATTTGGTTCCCAGTTGATGTTTCATGGGTGGTAGCATTGGGATCCCCGCTAGAAAATATTGCAAGCGGTAGCAGTGGCTCCCCGATCGATAGAGGGTAGTATATTGAGCTCCCATCCAATAAAAAGTTCGTCTTCTTTTATATTCGATAATGTTCAACATGTGAGCAAGGACAATCAAGAGATAAACAAGAATAATTAAAAGATGAATCAAGATGAACAACGACGATATCTAATGATGCGATACTTGAGATAGGATTTTATTTGATGACAAGATGCACGTGACATGATGTAGGTGGAAATCTCCCTAGTTGAGAGGGAGTGTTAAAATATGAAATTGCAGTAAAATTCCACTTTGGATAACTCATTTTATGGAGATGATTATTGCATTGAATTCCTCTTTTTGAGAGGACCAAAATTGACCTAAAGATCATCTAATTTGGAAAAGGAAAGTGTATTTTTTAATTATGAGCTCACATGTGCATATTTGATCACATCAGCCCTAAAGAAAAGTGGACACCCTTGGAAGGCTATAAATTAAAGTGACCTTTACCTCATTTGGAGATCACCATGATACATTCTTCTATTCTCTTCTTTGGTTTTGGCTCGCACGGGTCTGAGGCAGGTTCGCGAAAGTGTTTGCCACAAGTTCGAGATTACAGGGTCTGAAGCTTGCGCATGTGTTCTAGGGTCTTTTTAATTGGTTGTACGCTTACCAAAGGGAAGATTCAATTGGTTGTTGGATTGTAGGCTCAAGGGAGTGACTGAAATATCCCAGTCGCTCGCATACCCACTTCCTCCCTGCGGTTGGGACCTAAAGTTTCATTTTTTCGTTGACCAAAGTTTTTGCCCATTGACCATGGGGTTCGATAGTTGACCGCAAATAGTGAAATTTCATTAAAGGATTTAGAATAAGGGTTTTGAGTATAATCATGATTGTGTTCATCTCATGAATATTTTTTAGGTATTTTTGTTGATTAGGTTTATTAATGAAGATATGGATCATTGTACTCTCTTTTGCTTAATCATTCAATGACAATTTAATAAGAAGAATAATTTGAAAGGGTTTTCCCCTGGTCTCCGATCAATCCTGGTGTCTCTATGTGTGAATTCATTTCTTCTATTGATCCTTTATGTTTCGTTGCATTCATGATCATGATATTGTTCTTTCTATATAGTTGCATATGTTGTTGAATAATGATGTAAATATGAATAATGTTATAATTTTATGGGGTGAATGTATTGTGTTAATGAAGAAATGAAATTATCAAAGAAAAAAAAATATCCCTTAGAAAAATCAACATGATTTCAGAGATGGTCTGAAGAAAATTCATGGAGATCACCCCTATGATGACATCGTTGATGAAAGCAAGAGAGGATGGTGGAGACCTAAAATAATTGTAGGGTTTGAAGATAATCTTAGCCAATATGTGTATTAGGCTTTGAAGGATAGTATGAGGTTAGGGCTTGGTAGAAACCCTGGTTTATGGAAGAGAATTAATATATGAAATCTAGAAACTCTAGTACGGTCAATGTGAAGATTCTCAAGCACTTGTGATAGATTTGATAAAATCCCTAGATGGGATAGTCTCTAGTAGGCCTGGTTATTGATAAATTTGATTGAAATATTGAAGGAAACATTGTCATATATACAATGGACAGTGATGGATCTTGAAGGCTGGTTCAAGAGGGAGATAATCACCTTTCAATGAAGATAATATAGTACTCCCTTACGTATTTACTTTTGTTTAGACTTATGTATCTAATTATTATTACTTATACTTCCCACATATTTTGATTACTTGTATGCTTCTAACTTCTTGATGAGATATGATAAGTAGATCCTTCCTAAGGATCATATGAGATGCAGGAAAGATGGCCAGTGCAGGAAGAGAGGAACTAGCATCAGAAAAGGTAAAGAGGCGCCTGATGAAAAGGTGAAAAAGTGCTACAAGCTACCTATGTAAAATAAGAAGGTGCACATGTATTTGAATGCTAAAAGGTATACATGTTATATTGTTTCAATGTTATGTTTAAGTTGTAATATTGGATGGCAAGGTAAGTCCTAAGGTATGATGATAATGGCTCATGCATATGAAAATGATTTGGATTCATGATTCTTATGATGAAAAGGTGCACTTGGTATTGAAAAGGTATCTTACTTCTAAAACATGATGATTTTTTGATTCTGTGAATCTGCTTAATAATTATCTTTGATATATTGGTATACTTTATGTTTGGCTAACACCTATCATCTTGGGTATCTTGATCTCATAAAGAAGGTTATCACCTTGATTCTAGTAGAGATGGTAATTTGATACTATTGATAGTGTTTGTGAAAATAATGGTAGCCATGATGATAGAAGTGTAACAATGAGATTGTCATTTAAAGATATTTTGTTGACCGTGGTTATGATGTTCTTAGTAATTATGGCATATGATAAAATTGAATGTCCTGACTTGATTGAGTTATGTAAACAAAGAAGTAATGTTGTGATCATGATTCTTGAAGTATACTCCTATTAGCTAGTTTACACTAACCCTTGATGAAAATTTGATATCATGATGAAATGTTGAAGTAGTTTATGCTAACATATATGATCGTGATGAATATGTGATGTATCATAACATTATGATCTAACAAATCTGTTGATGCATGACAGTATTATAGACAGATTGACGACTTGAATGAAATGGATTCTCCATAAGATCCTTACTCTTATTATCATTTGCAGTATATGTATTGAAGGCTCTCTATTATTGAAATATGATTTATGTGTATGAATAGTCTCATATCAGATATTGTCAATCTACAACAAAGTTCTGATCTAAGAGAGAAAGTTTTCCCTTACCTTAAGCCTCATTCACACGGATGCAAGCTTAAGGCTGCGACTGTAGCCTCCCAACTGCTAGTAGGAAGGCCTATGGGTGTGACTATTACTATAGGACATAAGAGTGGAGCTTTGTGCATAAAATCAAAAGTAAACCTGAAGGATTTCAGTCCTAGAGACATGAAGCAGACAACAAGAAGTTCTATGAGCAGAGAAGTTTGAATATTTGACTTACTATAATGTGAATATGTTGACTAAATTATTATATGCTAGTGATCGGGATATGCATATCGATATTTCATTATGATTTAACCATTGAGGCTTGTCTATGGCGGTATTTGATAACAGTTGCAAGGGTTTGACTAGATTTCGCTTATTAATATAGATAATTAGTGTTTGGTGTTTTGACTTGATGCTTGATAATGGTTTAGAACTTTGACTTGATGATTGAGATATGTTTTGAGCTATATATATCACTGTGATAGAAAATTTGGGATTTGACTTGATGTCTAACGATTTGATTTTTTTACTGATGATTTACCTTAATAACAACGTGATATGGGCATAGTGACTTTCAGTGAATTATATTGGTATCCTATCTTGACATCATTACGCATGACTCAATGATTTAAGTATTGACAGTTGTGATTTAGTATGAAGTAATCTCATAGTAAATGGATGGAACCTGCATGACTTATTCTTGCTGTATGCATTTTCATCTAGTGACTTATATTATGATCATGAGAATGACTTGTCCATAACTTGATATTTGGATATGAGCTCTTCCTGTCATCTAGTCCAAAGAACTTAATATAGTGATATTGAAGATTTTGATATTAGTTCTTATCTGGCTTCTAAACTTTGATAAGCTGACATTTTTCATTTGATTGTAGATTATTGATTTGTGTAAAGTTGAGCATGTTGGTTTGGTAAGGTGTTATGTTTCCAAAAAAAATTGCATGCAAGGTGTTGAAGATAATGGAGAATGTAATTTAGGAGAGAGTCGGTTCACCCAAACCTTAGATTAGGAATTAGTTCCTATTCCTTAGATAAGTTGTTCTAACTTCCCTATATGTGTGAAATATATATATTCTCGATTGTAATGTGATTGAGGTAGAACGATCTGCAGAGGCAGTATCCAGGTGGAGAGTTGCCCAGTTTCATTAATAAAGTTGATTCTTGAGTTTTTATCATGGTATCAGAGCTCCAGCGCTGGTGAGTCAAAGCTAGAGTGCTTTGATCCCTGTGTGAGTGTCTCCAAGGCTGGTGAGTCAAAGCCAAAGTGATTTTATCCTTGCATGAGTGTGTCCAGGGCTGGTGAGTCAAAGCGAGAGTGCTTTTATCCCCGAGTGAGTCTAGGTTGCAGAAGAGAGGCCCCTGGTGGCATGTGTGAAGATAGATTGTGAGGAGCCATAGTTGTTCTCTTTGTGAAAGTTGTTGGATCAACACTTATTTTGGAGGAAAAAGGGTGTTTATCGGCGCTGATACATGAGGCATAAAAGCGTTGATCAGTTGACACTCCTGAAAACTATCTTTAGTCTCTCTCAACACGAAGTAGGTTGTGGGAGTGATGTTACTCCAATTCAACATTGATAAAAAACGTGTTGTCGCCTAAGATATTACCGCAGCGGAAGCGTTGCATCATTTGATGGATTGCTGCATCCCTACCTTCCTCTTATTGATGTGGATCTAAGTGTGTCGATCTGTAAGGAGTGTTGTTGAGAGGGCCTCTTTTGATCATTTGATTGCTAGTGGAAAAAACGATTCTAGCTTATTTCATGCGAGTTGTTGGTCGATCGGTGAGCAAGCCCTTCAAAATCGATTTCATCACCGCTCTCAATGAATATGTTAGAATATGGAGTAGAAGTTGTTAGGAGAGTATGCTTGACATAGTTGGGTTCAATGGGTTGTGAGCACAGGTGAAGAAATAGAGAAGAGAGAGGTGTAACCTGGATTGAGCATGGGTGGATCCATCGGTGGATCTGCTCTACCATCATGGGTGGATCTCTGACGGTGGCCAAAATATAGCAGTGGGACATATGTGGAATGTCGTGGTAGCCCATGGTAGAGGACATCGTGACTGTGGAGCGTCATGGTAGTTGGCGAAGGAGATTGATGCCAGCTTCCATGGAGGTCATGCCTGAGAGCTATTTCTTGGTTGTGAAAGCTATAGGAGGCCATGGCAGAGGAGATTGTAGGTGGTGGAGCATCATGGCAGCGGGTGTGGTTGGGTTTTGACCAACCTTCACTGCATTTTTTTTTGTTATCATCGTGTCCCTTCGTGGTTGGGAGCAAGGGATAAATTCCACGTAGTCTTATTTTTAGTTTTCTTACTCACCAAAACTCACAATTTATTCTCCGTCTTATTGTGCTTCCCCAGAGCCAAAGGTGTAAGCTTGCCTTTAGATCACTGAAGCCATCGTTTCCTCCTCAAAGGTAACTTAAAGATCGATTTGGTTTGGTTTTTAGATTTTACATTTCCATTCTTTATATGCCTATTAGTGCCCAGTGAAGATCAAATATTAGATATATTTAAGTTGTTCAAGGTTGATATCCTTTGAATTATAATATTTTTTTAGGAGGAAAGGTGCTTGGGCAGCATTTGAAATGTTTTCTTTAAGAGAAAGCATTTATTTGTTTTCGCTATTTTTTTTGGATCTAGGGTAGATTCATGTTTCTTTTAAGTTGCTAGAGGTTGGAATATGTTTTTTTAAGATGAATAACCAAATGCCTGAAGCATACTTGAACGAGAGCAATAAGCTCGACGGTTCCAATTATTCCAATTGGAAATTCAAGTTGCAAACTTTGCTGGAGGGGAAAAGTGCATGGGTGATTGTAAATGGCGATGAATTGAAACTGATAGCTGCAGGAGGTGGATCAACTACAACAATTCGGGATTGGGAGAAGAGGGAGAACAAGGTGGAAGTGCTATTGAAACTTTCAGTGAAAGATTGCATTATCCCTCACATCATAGAGTGTAAATTAGCAAAGGAGATTTGGACAACCCTAAAGGATTTGTACAAGATCAGAAACACTACTTATCTATATTAATCATCCAAATCTAGTCAAACCCTTGCAATTGTTATCAAATACCATCATACACAAGCCTCAATGGTTAAATCATAATGACATATTGATATGCATATCCCAGTCACCAGCAAACAATAATTTAGTCAACATATTCACACTATAGTAAGTCAAATATTCAAACTTCCCTGCTCATAGAACTTCTTGTTGTCTGCTTCATGTCTGTAGGACTGAAATCCTTCAGGTTTACTTTTGATTTTATGCACAAATATCCACTCTTATGTCTTATAATAATAGTCAAACCCATAGGCCTTCCTACGAGTGGTGGGAGGCTACAGTCACACCCTTGAGCTTACATCTGTGCGACTGAGGCTTAAGGTAAGGGAAAATTTTCTCTCGTAGATCATAACTTTGTTGTAGACCGACAATATCTGATATTTGACTATTCATACTCATAAATCATATTTCAATAATAAATAGTATTCTCTACATATAGTGCAAATGATAATAGGAGTAAGGATCTTATGGAGAGATTCTCCCTCTCAATGAGAAGCCATTTCATTCAAGTTGTAAAGGATGATTAATATAGATAATAAGTGTTTCGGGTGGTAGTAGTGGCTCCCCGATGGAGAGAGGGTGGTAGATTGAGCTCCCCTTTGATAAAAAATACTTGTTCTTTTAGATTCGATAATTTTCAGCATATGAGCAAGGAAAATCAAGAGATAAGCAGGAATAAGTAAGAGATGAATCGAGATGTAGTAACAATACGTGATGATGAGATACTTGAGATTGGATATGATTTGATGACATGATACACATGCCATGATGTAGGTGGAGTTCTCCCTAGTTAAGAGGGAGTGTTAAAATCTACAACTGCAGTTAAATTCCACTGTGGACACCTCATTTGATGTAGATGATGATTGCATTGAATTCCTCTTTTCAAGAGGACCAAATTCGACCTAAATATCATCTAATTTGGACAAGGGAAAGTGTATTTTTGAATTATGAGCCCACATGTGCATATTTGATCATGTCGGACCTAATGAAAAGTGGACACCCTTGGAAGGTTATAAATTCAAGTGACCTCTACCTCATTTGGAGGTTATCATGAGACATTCTTCTATTCTCTTCTTTGGTTTTGGCTCACACAAGTCTGAGGTAGGTTCACGGAAAGTGTTTGGCATAGGTCTGAGATTACAGTGTCTAGAGCTCGTGCATGTTTTCCAGGATTTTGTTTCTCAGTTGTAGGATTACCAAAGGGTAGATTCAACTGGTCGTTGGGTTGTAGGCTCAAGGGAGTGACTGAAATCTCCCAGTCGCTCACATGCCCACTTCCTCCCTGCGACTGGGACCTAAAGTTGCATGTTTCCTTTGATTGAAATTTTAACTCATTGATCGATGTGTTCAGCAGTTGACCGCAGATAGTGGAAGTTCATCACAGGGTTCAAAATCAGGGTTTTGATTATAATCATGATTGGGTTCAGATCATGGATATTGTTTATTTGATTTTGTTGATTAGGTTTATGGATTAAGATATGGATCATTGGAATCTCTTTTTCTAATCATTTAATGACAATCTAATAAGAAGAATAATTTGAAAGGGTTTTCCCCATAGTGGGTTTTTCCTTGGTCTTCGACCAATCCTGGTGTCTCTATGTGTGAATGCTTTTCTTCTATTGTCCCTTTATGTTCCACTACATTGATGATCATGATAATTTTATTTTTACATATTTGAATATGTTGTTGAATAATGATGTAAATATTAATAATGTTATAATGTTATGGGGTGAATGTAATGTGTTAATGAATAAATGAAATTATCAAAGCAAAGAGAAATATGTACCTAAGAAAAATTAACATGGTTTCAAAGTTGGGCTGAAGAAAACTAATGGAGATCGCACCTATGATAACACTGTTTATGGAAGAAAGAGAGGATGGTGGAGACAAAGAACTATAGGGTTTGAAGATAACCTTAAACAATCTATTTAGTAAGGTTTGAAGGATATTATGAGGTTAGGGTTTCGAAGAAACCCTGGTTTATGGCAGAGATTTGATATATGAAATCTAGAAACTCTAACACAGTCAATGTGAATATGATCAAGTACCTTTGAAATATTTTATAAAATCCCTAGATGGGATAGTCTCTAGTAGGCCTAGTTGTTGATAAAGTTGATTGAAATAGTGAAGGAAACATTGTCATATAGACAATAGGCAGCGATGCCTCTTGAAGGTTGGTTCAAGAGGGGGATAATCACCTTTCAATGAAGATAAGTATTTTTTGATTTATGGTACTCCTTTATGTCTTTACTTTTGTTTAGACTTATGGCTCTAATTATTATTACTAATAATTCCTACATATTTTGAGTACTTGGATGTTTCTAACTTCTTTATGAGATGATAGTAGATCCTCCCCGAGGATCATCTGAGATGCAGGAAAGATGGCCAGTGTAGGAAGATAAAAGTTAGCGTCGAAAAAGGTAAAGAGGCACCTGATGAAAAGGTGACAAAGTGCTACAAGATGCCTATGTAAAATAATAAGGTGCACAGGTATTTGAATACTAAAAGGTATACATGGTATATTGTTCCAATGTTATGTTTGAGTTGTAATATTGGATGGCTAGGTAAGTCCTAAGGTATGATGATAATGTCTCATTCTCAAATGGATCATGCATATGAAAATGATTTGGATTCATGATTCTTATGATGAGATGGTGCACTTGGTATTGAAAAAGTATCTTACTTCTTAAACTTGATGAATTTATTGATTCTCTGAAGCTACTTAATAATGATCTTTGATATATTGGCATACTTGATGTTTAGATAAAACCTATCATTTTGGATATCTTGATCCCACAAAGAAGGTTAGCACCTTGATTCTAGAAGATGGTAACTTGATACTATTGATATTGTTTGTGAAAAGCATTGTAGCCATTATGATAGAAGTGTAATAATGAGATTGAATTTCAGGATCTTTTGTTAACCGTGATTATGATGTGCTTAGTAATTATGGAATACGATAAAATTGAATGTCCTTAATTGATAGTTATGTGAACAAAGGATTAATGTTGTGATCATGATTCTTGAAGTATACTCATATCAGTTAGTTGACACTAACCCTTAATGAAATATTGATGTAATGATGTAATCATGAAGTAGTTGATGCTAACCTATATGACCATGATGAATATGTGATATAGTCTGACTTTATGATATAAAAAATATGTTGATGCATCACAGTATTATAGACAGATATATTACTTGAATGAAATTTCTTCCCATTTAGAGGGAGAATCTCTCCATAAGATCCTTACTCCTATTATCATTTTCACTATATGTATAGAAGACTCCTTATTATTGAAATATGATTTATGGGAATGAATAGTCAAATATTTGATATTGTTGATCTGCAACAAAGTTGTGATCTAAGAGAGAGAGTTTTTCTTTACCTTAAGGCTCAGTTGCACAGATGTAAGCTCAAGGGCACCATTGTAGCATCCCAATTGTTGGGAGGAAGGCCTATGGGTGCGACTATTCATATAGGACATAAGAGTGAAGCTTTGTGCATAAAATTAGAATTAAACTTAAAGGATGTTAATCCTACAAACATGAAGTAGACAACAGGAAATTCTATGAGTAAGGAAGTTTGAATATTTGACTTAATATAATGTGAATATGTTGATTAAACTTGTGTTTTCCGATGACCAAGATATCCATATCGATGTGTCATTATGATTTAACCGTAGAGGATAGTGTATGGCGGTATTTGATAACAGTTGAAAGGGTTTGAATAGATTTGGTTGATTAATATAGATACGTAGTGTTTGGTGTTTTGACATGATGCTTGATAATGGTTTAGAACTTCGACTTGATGATTCTGATATTTTTTTAGCTCTAGATCTCACTATGATAGAAAATTTTGGATTTGCCTTGATATCTAACGATTTGATTTGTCGATTGATGATTTTCCTTAATAACAATGCTATATGGTCATACTTACTTTCAGTGAGTTATATTGGTATCCTATGTTGACATCATTAGCTTTTACTAAATGGTTGAAGTATTAACAGTTGTGATTCAGTATGAAGTAATCGCACAATAAATGGATGGAACCTGCATGACTTATTCTTGGTGTATGCATTTGCATCTATTGACTTATATTATTATCATGAGAATGACTTGATGTAATTCAGATTGATATTTCTTGGTAAATGACAACTTGTTGGAATGATAATAGATAAATTCATAACTTGATATTTGGATATGAGCTCTACCTGTCACCACATCCAAAGAACTTGATACAATGATATTGATGATTTTGATATTAGTTCTAATATGGATTATAAAATTTGATAAGCTTACATAGTTGATTTGATTGCACAATATTGATTTGTGTAAGGATGAGCATGTTAGTTCGGTAAAGTGTTATGTTTGCAAAAATAATTGCATGAATGAAAGCTCCCTGATCCAGATATGTCTGCGTTGACAGTTATCTGGTGAAGCTAGGATGATGTGTCGATCCAAACCTCTACTTTAAAATAGTCCAAGGTATGGCTTTGATTTTGGTTTTATATACTAATGGTCTACTCTAGACAAGTAATGAGCCTCTAATGATCAAATTAAGAGGGAGATGGCTTCTAAAGCTCCAAATAATGAATCATAGCATGATGAATTGATTTCTGAAGTTTGGAAAATAAAATATATATTGTGAAGTTATTGAAGAGTTTTTGAAAATTGGAAATTCATATCTTTGGATGCCCCCATCGAATTTCAAGAAGTTTTGAAGAGATATTGTTGAACTTGACTTGGAAACCAATAATTGATTGAAGCATTGATGTTCTGTTTTGAACACTCGTCTGTATATATATATATATAACCCGAATGAATTCATTATTGATACAATTCATATACATTGAGTTGTCGTTAAGCACCCTTTGAGATACTTGCATGGGACGATCTATTTTTTGTCTGGGACATTCTTCCTATTATATGTGACTGCATAGATGTATTGATGATGTTTGGGATCGTTATTGATGAGCACATCTCGGTGTTGCCTTAGTATGAGATTTTCCATGATATTTTTGGATGAAAGGTTCTTATATTTTAGCATGATCGAGGCTGAGTAAAATGTTGTTGTCATGGCTAGTTATGAGGCATGATGAAGAATTTATTTCGAACATTGTTTCAGAATGTTTTGGATGTGACATGGATACATTGCATTGACAAAGAGTGGGAACCGATTGGTAGAAAATCCTGCATGTAACTGAGTCTGACACACCTTCATTGATATAGTGTTGTTGTACACGACAAGCTTAGACTTGTGGTTGGCACCTCTTGAAGAGGGAGAATGACTATGGTGCCCTTTTATGATATGTATATTTTGTTCTAATATGATATTTGAAATTATTTCATATACGAACAAAAGACAGTTGCTATTGAAACATGATGATTACCATATATGAGCACGATGATATGTTTTTGATCTACAAAGAGCATTGTTGATCGAGAACACTTAGCCAGCTCTTCCCCTTCGTCTGAGATCCCACGGCGAGGAATTGAGATAAAGGGATCCTAAGGTTGAGGGCTCTATGGAAAATATGGTTGTAGATGTTGCTCCCCTATCTGGCATCCATAGGGTTGGAGTAGTAGCTCCCTATACTATTCTTTATAGAGTATATCCCAGTTGGCATCATACCCACAAGTTGGGATTATTGGGAACACCATTCCTCGTCTGTCCAATGGGTTGAGAGTGTACTTGGGGTGTACAACCCAAGTCGATTGTGATGCAAGTGTTCTACCACATGACTCTTGATATGGGGTCATAGTCGTTTATCTCCCCCATGAGGTTTTGGGTTGAGACTGAGCTCCCTGATGTGGTTTCAAGTTGATATGTGCTACCTGATGATATAATCTTTGATGTAAATGTAGGTCATATATTTGGCTCCTCGCTGATGTTTCCTAGGTGGTAGCATTGGGCTCCTTGCTAGAAAATATTTCAGGTGGTAGCAGTGGCTCTCCGATGGATAGAGGGTGGTAGATTGAGCTCCCCTCCAATAACAAATTCTTCTTTTAGATTCAATAATGTTCAACATATGAGAAGGGAAAATCAAGAGATAAGAAGGAATAAGTAAGAGATAAATCAAGATGAAAAGTGACTATACGTGATGATGAGATAGTTGAGATTGGATTTGATTTTGATGATAGGATACACGTGACATGATGGAATCATCCCTAGTTGAGAGGGAGTGTTAAAATATGCAACTGCATTCAAATTCCACTTTGGACGGCTCATTTGGTGGATATGATTATCGAATTTAAGTCCTCTTTTTGAGAGGACCAAAATCGACCTAAATATCATCTAATTTGGACAAGAGAAAGTGTATTTTTGAATTATGAGCCCATATGTGCATATTTGATCAGGTTGGCCCTGAAGCAAAGTGGACACCCTTGGAAGGTTACATTTTCAAGTGACCTCTATGTCATTTGGACATCATCATGATACATTATTCTATTATCTTCTTTGTTTTTAGCTCGCACAAGCTTGAGGCAGGTTTGTGGAAACTGTTTGGCACAGGTATGAGATTACAAGGTCCAATGATCGTGCATGTTTTCTAGGGTTTTGTTTCTCAGTTGCAGGCTTACCAAAGGTCCGATTCAACTAGTCGTTGACTTGGAGGCTCAAGAGAGCGATTTAAATCTCCTAGTCGCTCACATGCCCTCTTCCTCCCTGTGACTAGGACCTAAAGTTGCATTTTTTCGTTGATCGAAGTTTTCGCTCGTTGACAGCAGGATTCATCAGTTGACCACAGATAGTGACAGTTCATTACAAGGTTCAGAATCATGGTTTTGAGTATAAGCATCATTGGGTTCATCTCATGGACATTGTTTAGTTGATTTTTTTGATCAAGTTTATGGATGAATATATGGATCATTGTACTCTCTTTTGTTGAATCATTCAATGACAATCTAATAAGAAGAATAATTTGAAAGGGTTTTCCCCATATTCGATTTTTCCCTGGTCTCTGTCCAATCTCGGTGCCTCTATGTGTGAATCCTTTTCTTCTATTGTTCCTTTATGTTTCAATGCATTGATGATCATAATATTGTTCTTTCTATATAGTTGCATATACTGTTGAATAATGATGTAAATCTGAATAATGTTATAATGTTACGAGGTGAATGTAATGTGTTAATGAAGAAATGAAATTATCAAAGAAAAGAACAATATAGCCCTAAGAAAAATTAATAGAGGAGGGCTTGTTGAGCTTCTAGGCCGACCTTAAAAAAATTTCCAATGTGGGTTTCAACATCAAAAATATATTTTTCCTTGTCCAAATTGACTGCTTCAAAAGTCAATTTTGATCCTCTCTGAAAGAGGAATTTATTTCAATAGTTGCAATTTTTCACTGAGCTGCCAAATTAATGTTTCCTATAAACTAAGGAGAAATTATAACCACACCATGCGATCATCACAAGTATCCTGGAATTATTTCATGTGCATCCCTACTCATATCTACATGTCTCTGTCAATCTCATGTCTCTGTCAATCTCATGTTGAACACTCTTGAATCTAAAGAAGAATCGTTATAGGGAATCTCCAGCTACCACCTTGAATCTATCGCCATCGGGGATACTCTGCTACCATGTGGAATTATCACCATCGATGAGCCATAGCTACCATTCGAAACTAAATACAATGGGTGAGTTCAAACCTACCCCATAGCGTAGGGATAAAACTCTATCCCAAAGTCCCTAACAATAGGTGAGATCAACTTACCGGAGGTAAGAATCACACTCTACCCTATTTTCCCTAGTCGTCCATATTAAACCTAAAGAGTCAAATGGTAGAACACTTTCATCCACCAAATTGGGTGAGATCCACCTACTTCAAGGGGTAGGGATCACACTTTGTCCCAAGTCACTCATCCCATTGGCCAGATAGGGAGGTTATCTCGCAGAGTGGGCAATATGATAAATGGGGCATACTCTGACTAGGGGAGATCCTAGGTCTCTACACCCTATCAGTTATAGCTCTCTCATCCCCAGGAGCCCATCAGCTTCATTCCTCACCCTAGGAGCTCAACCAGGGGGGAGAACACTTCTCAATGTTCTTGATTAGCTAGGACCCTTACCTGAAAGGTTCATCTCAACCAGTCCAAGTTGCTCTATGAAGACCAAGAACTTCCCTTTCGAAAAATCCTTGGTGACGATATTGGATATCTGCATATATGCCAAAATGTGAAGGAGTCTTATAGCTCCTCTATGCACCATGTCTCAGATGTAATGATATTTGATCTCAATATGCCCATAATTTTTGTGAAACACATGATTCTTTGAAAAACAAATCCCACTCGTGTTGTTGCAATAGATAATTGTTGTGTCCAATACTTGCTCAAATAGTTGTCCAAAGAGATTCCTCAACCAAATTGATTCACAACTTGCTAGGGTGGCTGCAATATACTTGACCTCAGATGTGTTCAGGGCTAAAAAATTATGCTTCTTATTCTTCCAAGATATCATGGCAGATCCTAGACTAAAATAACATCTGGAAGTACTCTTCTTGTCGACAACACTGCCAACTTTAATCTCCATTTATATATCCATGTAGTCTAATATCTCTAGCGGCATATCTCAGTCCAAGGTTAATAGTCCCATGTAGATATCTCAATACATTCTTGGGAGCGAACCAATGTATACGGTGATGATCGGTCATAAACAGGCTCAAAGTGTTACCTACAAAGCATATGTCAAGACAAGTGTTCATGAGGAACATCATAGTACCAACCAATTGTCTATACTCAAAATGGTTTGCTATGTCTGGTCTGATAGCCTCTCCAGGGAAAATTTTAAAGATGGATATCTATTTGAAAGTTTAGAAGCATTGGCGATTATAAGTAATTTATAATAGAAAATTTGTAAAGTGTTTGATGATATTTTTGTAAGAATATCTAAAATTTTGATTATATTATATTAGTCTATATAATGTCTTGGAAATTTTTAAGGTAAAATAATTTCATACTATAAAACTCGGGTGAATTATTTTAAAAAAATGGAAATTGGTCAATATTGTTTTTGGAAAAAGTATTGAAAATTAGCCCACTTGTTAATATTGGCCCCTAAAATTTTCCCTGATCCTCTCTACATAGATTCTTGAAATTCATCTCCATAGGTGTAGGAAAGGACTTGCATTCAACCAAGCCAAAGCTCTCTAGCAGTTTCAAAAAATATTTTCCTTGTGAAAGGAAAATATCACTAGGCCTTTACCACATATTTAGTCTTGTTACATAATGCATCAAACCAAGATCTTTCATCTCAAATTCACAAGCCAACTCCCTCTTACATTCAAGAATGATAGGGTCTGCACCTATCAAGAATAATTCATCAACATATAATACCAAAATGAGAATTATACCTTGGACTATCTTGAAGTAGAGGTTGGGATTGACACTGCTTCTTGTGAATCCAAGCTTCACTAGGTAACTATCTATGTGGGTGTACCATGATTTATGGGCTTGCTTAAAGTCATACAATGCCTTCCTCAACCTAAAAATGTGTTCCTTCTCGTCCTCTACCTCAAATCCCTGTGCCTACCCAACATAAATTTTTCCTGTAACATGCCATGGATGAATTTTTTCTCCACGTCCATATGATGAAGAGTACATATTTGACTTGAAACAAGGGAAACTATCGAAATAATGGTGGTGTATCGGGCCACAGGAGAAAATATATCATCCTAATATTCTCCCTCTTTCTAGGATAATCCACTTGCCACAAACCTTACCTTATATTTATCGATACTTCCATCGACTCCATGCTTGATCTTGAACAACCATTTCAAATTCACCAGGGATTTTCACTTTGACCTCGACAAAACATCCCATATGTCGTTCTTCATAATTGATCTGTATTATTCGTCCATATCATCCTTCCATAATTTTTCTTTAACAATTTCTTCAAAGGTGGGAGGCTCAGCTTGAATCATATTACTCATCGCTATAACATATCCCTAGTACTTGCATAAATTCTTGCTTTCTATAAAGGTCCCTCTAGAAATAATTTTTCTCTTAGTATCCTATAATGTGTCACGAAGCCAAAGTGGCCTCTTCTTGGCATGGGGATCACAAGGAGGATCCAGTGGGTCCATGGGCTCCATTGGGTCATCAAAAATGTCTTTCTTGCATTCAGGCATAGAAGGACCTTATAAAATATTCATAACATCACTTTCCTTCTAAGGAGGAGGAGGCAGAGGAAGGTCCCTTGCTTTCCCAAGGGAAACATCTTCATTGAATGTTACATCCATGTTATTTTCAACCTTAATTTTACTAGGAATATATATTCTAAATTCTTTAGAATATTCACAATACCCAAAAATGTACCTTTTCTTCGAGTATCTTCCAACTTGTTTCTTTTTTCTTTTGTCACATGAAAATATACGGGGCATCAAAATATATGGAGGTGACCAATGTCGGGCTTGACATCTGTGAATACTTCTTTGGGAGTCTTACTGTCCAACGCTTGATGAGGCACCCTATTTTGAACATATACCATTGTATTTTTTGCTTCACCCCAAAGGAACTTTGACAACTTTTGATCATGCAGCATGGCTTGGGAAACTTCTATAATTGACTTGTTATTTCTCCTAGCCACTCCATTATGTTCAGGATTATAGGGCACAATCATCTCCTTCTTGATACCTTATTTCTGGAAAAAATATATGAATTCATTTGAAATGTAATATCCACCATTTTCATACTTGAAGATCTTAATTTTCTTCCCTATTTTATTTTGGACCAAAGCCTCAACTTCCTTGAACATATCAAAGGCCTCATCCTTATGCTTCAAGTAATATATATTACATGTCTTCCTTGAGAAATCCTCAACGAAGGTAATGTAGTATAGATGGCCACTAAGAGAATGTACGAGCATCATACCACATATTTTAGAATGAATGAGATGGAGGATGTCATTAGACTTGTTCTTGTTAGAGGGGAATGGTCCCCTTCTCTTCTTTCCACTGGCACATCCTAGACACACTCAATCATGATGGGCTTGAACATTAGGAATCCCAGATACCAAATTCTTTAATTTAGAAAGAGCTTCATAATGTAGATGGGCCAATCTATGGTGACATAGCTCACTTTGATGATTAATGTCATGTACCATTGTTAGAAGAGGTCTTCCAGTAACTCTATAGAGTCCTTTAAATTCAGATCTTGTTACACTAAAATTTTTCCCCACGACATTTAGCTGTCTATATGGGTTCATCATTACCTATTTATTGCTCCTTTAGAGGTCTAAAAACATAAAGTCCCTAAACCAAGTCTTGGAACTGGAGAAAAGCTCTTAAAAATCCTAAAAAGCCTAACTCCGCACTTTTCCTAGTCATTCCCTGCGGTAACGCGACTAATTGCTATAAAAACTATGGTAAATCCGGCACGTAGAGCTCATTAAAACTGCGGACCCCCGTAAAAAGTAAAATAAAGAGAAAAGTAAGTTCTAGAAACCCAGATGGTCGAATATTCTCCCATCTGGGGCCTTCTAGAAGCGTTATTTGGTCGAGCTTCGCCCCTTCCATTCATGAACCTTCATCCCTTCATAAATGGAGCTATCCCTTGGTTTTTGGAGCTGAAATCCCATGATGAGAGGGCTTTATCCCTTCCTTTTTGGAGGTGAAACTACCTCTCTTCAGCTATAAATTGAGTTCAAGTTTCAGTCTCAAGGGTACTTTTTGGTACTTAGTACTTGGTTTTTCATTCAGAGTGCTTGCTTCTTGCTTTGGAGAGAGTACTTAGAACTTAATAGTTTTGAGAGGAATTGTTGAGTGAATATACTCTCCATATTCTACATCATTGGCATGAGAGAGACTACAAACTCATAGCCATAGCCTTATGCTGATAAAGAGAGTCAGAGTCTAGTCAAACTGAGGGAAACGGATGTTCAGGACCTCGGAAGAACCTGTACGAACATCAAGGCGTAACAGTTGTAAGGTTTCTTCTTTTATATTCAAAGTTAATAAAAATGAATTCTATTTTTCTCATTGAGTTGTTCATCTATCTTCTAAATTATTTAATTCTTAGACTCCTTGATCACTAAGATAGATTATTGCTTTCGAATTATCATGTTTTGCAGATGCTTTTGATCTAGTTTGCCTGTCTTTGATTGCAGATCTTATATGCTGGATCGATAACTTCTAGAGCGACTGGAGTGAAGATCGAGCAAGCATTGGAATTCAGGTAGGAGTATCTATCCATAGTTAATGAGTAACTCTTAAGAAAAATAGTCTAGAGAAAATGGTCTACATCTGTCTATTTGTTTCTAGATATCCTTATCATACTAGGGAGATCGCTCTTGTCTGCAAGAGGGATTCGTCAATGTAACAAAATAACGACTCAGCTGGGGAGCATGGGTATATTATTCTAGCAGTAGATTATTTTACCAAATGAGTCGAGGTGATGCCTACATTTGCAGCAAATGGAAAAACTGCAACTATTTTTGTATTCAATCACGTGATTGCTCGATTTGGTGTACCCAAAGATATCGTTACCGACCATGGGATGGTTTTACCAGGCTTTTTAAATAGAATATTCCTTTCATTTGGGATGAGATCGCTGATCAATCTTTTGATGCTTTAAAACACGTGTTGACCCATGCACCGTTACTGCATCCACCAAATTATAGCTAGGATTACTTTTTATACTTAGAATCCTCTGATTCCACCATTGGAATGGTATTATTTCAGGAAGATGAATTCCACAACGAGCATGTGATTTACTATCTCAGTTAGAATCTAAATCCCACAGAGATTAAATACTCGCATGTGGAGAAATTGGCCTTGGCAGCAGTTTAAGTTGTCCAACGTTTTCGTCATTACATTTTGTTACGAGAAACAACTGTGATTTCTAATTGTAACCTGATGATGTACATTTTGACTAAACAATTGCTCAAAGTGGATAGTTATCCTTCAAGATTTTGATTTAGAATTTGAAAAATCAAAATCAAAGAAATCACTAGTGTTCGCCGAACTCATGTGTGACTTCCCAAATACGGAGACGGAAACTGTGGTAGAGCATCTGATCGCTGATGAATCTTTGTTTCTTATCAGTACATTAGATCCTTGGTATGGGGATATCATCATTTATCTCCAAACCCAAACTTTTCGGCCTGAAATTTCACGTTCACATCGACGAAAGATCTGTTACCAATCCCAGAAATACAATATTGTTGGAGACACACTTTATCATCGTGGTGCGGATTATATATTTCAACGTTGTTTAACTCATAAAGAGGTTGAACAAGTTTTGAATGACTGCCATTCTGGAGCATGTGGCGGTCATATGTCTAGGTATGCCACAACTCAAAAGATATTGCGCACTGGTTATTTTTGGCCTTCGTTATTTAAAGATTGTATTATTGCAATCCGAAAATGCCACAATTGTCAAATTTTTTATCGGAAAATGCGTGCACCACCAGCTCCTCTTCACCCCATAATTGTTGTCGGTCCTTTTGCAAAATGGGGCATTGATTTCATTACATGTAATCCTCACTCGGCCGGGGGGCATGGATATATTATTCTAGCAGTAGATTATTTTACCAAATGGGCCGAGGCAATGCCTACATTTGCGGTAGATGGAAAAAGGGCAGCTACTTTTGTATTCAATCACGTGATAGCTCAATTTGGTGTACTCTAAGTTATCGTTACCGATCATGGGAGCCATTTTCGAAACATTATGATGACCGAACTTTCTGACCAGCTTGGCCTGCGCCATGGTAGTTCTACTCCATATTACCCGCAGGCTAATGGTCAAGTTGAAGCTGTCAATAAAGTTTTAACCACTATGATTAAAAAAATAATCAGAATTCGTAAATCGAATTAGCATACTATGCTTTTCTCAACACTTTGGGCATACCGAACCTCAACAAAAACTGCAATAGGTTTCACTCCTTTTCAATTGGTCTACGGTTTAGAAGCTGTGTTACCGATTGAATGCGAAATACCGTCACTCCAATTAAGCATAGAGTTACTACCAGCTACCTCTGAGGAGGAAAAATGCTTTTTGTACCTGGCACAATTAGATGAGACTCGGCGCACCGCTGCATTGGCAGCCGAAGCTCATAAAAAACATGTTAAAGCTCAGTACGATCGAAGTGTTACACCTCGTGTTTTTTCAGAGGGTGACCTAGTATTGGTATATGACCAAGCTAATGATAAACTAGGTGCTGGGAAATTTGAACCTATGTAGCATGGTCCTTATATTGTCAAGCGAGTGCTTGCAAAATGGGCTTATGAATTGATTGATTATGATGGGGTCTCTTTAGTTAAACCTAGAAATGGACTTTATCTGAAGATATATTATGCTTGATTTTTTGTGTGAAGATCTTACCTTTAGATTAGTTATTTTTTCTAGATTAGTTGCTTTAGATTATATAAGTGTGTCTAGTTAAAAGTTTGCGTTGACTACTATCCTTGCTTATCTTAATTACTCTTGATATTGCAGATGTCGATGTCCCTTCAAGTCTACATTGGTTTTGCTGATGGTGCATGTCGCAGTACACAGAATATATCTTCCGCGACCTGGGTCATCTATTCACCCACCGATGAGTTAGTTTCTATGCATGGGGTAAGCCTTGGTCAAAAAAAATAATGTTGCAGAATATAGCACAGTGATTGAATTATTATCTGATGCCATTTAATTTGGCATTTAGCATTTGATTGTTAGGTTAGATTTTGAACTCATTGTATTACATTTAAACAGAGTATACGCAATTAAAAATCCAGTGTTATTGAGATTATTCTTGAAGGTTTGTCTCTTGGAAAGGCAGTTTGATTACATTGAATATCAACACATTTCGAGAAATTTAAATACATTGGCTGATGCATTAGCTAATAATGTTATAAATAGACATTTGCGACATTAAAACAATAATTTAAAACAACATTCGATAAGTGTTGAACAAGATAGCTATCGAAAGTAGTCATATCATAGATAGAGTTTGTGTTTCAAAAAAAATATTACATCGTCTAGGACCATAGGTTTAAAGCACCTAATGATCCAAAAGGCAGTGATACAAAAAGCAAAAATACAATGATCTGCGATGATCATCCACTATCTGTGGTGATGATCATGATAATACACTATCGCTCATGCCACTCTATGTAGATATCCTCGAAACTAGCCAAGAACACCAGCAACATGTATTTGGAGGCGTAGAGGAATATCATCCATACTAGTCTCTGGAATGTCTCTGGTTAACCTCTCCAAGTTCTACTCTAAATCAGTGAGAATCTCTAATGCCTGATTCTCTGGCGATGCAATAGTGTATGTTCGCTTCCTCTCAAAACGACGGAGATTGGTTGGTCTTCGTGGACCAACATCTGCATTTAAATTTTGTCATCAGTACTAGACGATTGAAAACAAAATAAAAAATTAGAGTTAAAAACACATCGAAATGATTAATTTACTTGACTCGTCCCACTGTGTTCTTGGAGGAAGAGGCATATCAAGGTCACCGCAGAAATCTATCCCAGCATACGTAAAATCTTCAATGGAGAAGATATGGTTCTGTAGCCAATGAAAGTATGAAGGTGTAAATCGAACTATCTTAAAACCCTCTCCATGGCGTCCCATCACTTGTACCCAGCGAGCCATCCGAGGCTCTTTGACTCTACCAGCATCAACCAAGATAAGCTGGGGGGCAAGAGATGAAATCCTCTCCAGAGCAAAAGAAACTACGATAGCTCCATATCCAAATTTTTTCAAATTTGTGTTCTTAGCTCTAGTCAATTGGCCTTTTACATTAGCCAATACTCCTTCACACCAATTGAATATGGTGCATCTGTAACATTCAAGCGATGTCTGCATCTGGGCTTTAGTAGCCACGTGTGGATCTGCACTCCCACATAATCTAGCCACTGTGAATGCAAGCACTTTGAGATCAAGACAGATAATGGTTTTTATATCAATGCGGTTGTATTTTAGATCAGCCTCTTCAATACAAAATTCTTGTTGATAGCTAGCTATAGACAGGCCACCTTGCCTAGCCCTAAACAGGGAAATAGGTTCTCCTCTTTTGGACAAACCTGTAAGGAAGTATATATCCTCCAGCTCAATTTTGAGCCGATGATCACTGATAATGAAACACTGCTCTTGAACATCCCAACTGTTCACCAACCATGCCAATAACTCTACTTGAGCCCTCATGCCTTGCATTGCCCAATATTTGTATAATCCACAGTTTTTCAAAACAAGTAATGTGGGTAAAATTCCAATAGCTGCCTCATCTACTGCCTCATGTTCACGTTCTCTCCATTCAAGCATTCTGCATACTCTGCAATAGACACATTGAAAGATTAGATCCAATTAGAATGGAAAATTTTGGCTTTATGTGAGAGAAATCATATTTTTATTTTGTTCACGGTGCCTCCATACTTTTTGCATTAAGATAGTGCAAGCTACCGCACGAGCTAAACACGAAAAGTGTGAGACCTCGATAATTTTCCTTTGGAAAATTATCGGGGTCCGCAAGTACTGTGTGTTTTACCTGCGGTACCCCGAGAGCGATTTTTTTAAACCTATTTTTCTCTTAAAAATGATCCTAAAGCCTAAAAACAGAATGTAAATGGACAAAAATGAAGAGAACTGTATTGTGGATTACCTGGAGTTGACGGTTTTGGATTTGGATGGTCGGTTCTTCTGATATCTCCTTCGGAACTTTTTCTACCAAAAGCTCTCAACTCTCACTCTGGATGAAAATGGTAAAAATGAATTGGTTAAACTACTTTTTATAAGATTTTTTGAATAAATAAATAATATTTTACTTATTTTCCACTTTGAAAGGTTGTTTTTCAAATAATTTTTACTTATATAAAACAGTTATGTTTAATTTTTTGGGTTTTTGTGCAGAATATAGGATTTTCAGGTGAAATAATCATTTTGGCAATGAGTATGCTTTTTGTCAATTTTTCAAACTCGTTAAAACTTACAAAAAAAGTGATACTATATGAGTACGTTTTTATCACTTTTTCGAACTCGTTAAAACTTACATAAAAAGTGAAATCATGGAGTCTTCTTTGAAGCCCTTTTCAAACTCTCTAAACATGAAAAGATCGTCAAGTACTTGAATATTTGAACTCGTTAAATGAAATGAACAGTCGTCCCTTCAGTATAAGTTTACCCATTTTCCGAATTGAAATGGACTATTTACGAAAAAGGTATACGTTGACTAAATCATGGTTAATAGAGTTCTCTCCTGCATTATTTTATCCTTTTTCGGGCCTGAGAGACTAAATTTATGAAAAAGTACACCCACGGAGTTTTCTTAAGTTTTTCTTCTGACTCCCTAAAACTGAGAAACACTGAATTTCACCTATACTAGACTCATTAAAATTTAATAGTAAAGGACCTGTAAATTATAAACAGGAACGAACCACTCCTTCTTAGGGTTCGATTTTAATACTAAGTTGGACTCATCCGAAAGATGAGCTTATATAACAAGCAAATGTTATCCTCCTCAAGCTCATCAAAAATAAAGAGGTACTTGCCAGAAATGGTGGGGGAAAAATAGAGAAGATGAATCCAATTGTCACACTTTGTTTCAAGAAGTTGAATACCACCCTTGAACACAACACTTTTGTCACATTCATGTATGGGTTGGGAAAATCCTTTGGCCAAAAAGTTAATCAAACCACATTAAAAGTCTTCAGTTGGTTTTTGGGTATTAGCTTTAGGTCAATCGTCACCATCTACAGTGTCGTTATGTGTTCAAGAGATCAGTTTAATAGACCATTCATTGCAAAAATTTGTCTCCATTTGCATTGATCATCCCTAAGTCAATCCTTGCTTAAAATTTCTTCAAAACTTGACCTAATGGTTTCGTGTCATGGGATTTCCTATGACGGATCACTTTCTATCGACAATAGCTCATCATCTATAAATTTGATCTAGAATCTTAACAGTACCTTGGAATTTGCATGCCCTAATGGCAGGTCTCTCACCTTCGATGATAGGTTGCATCATTGACCTTCGATCGAACGATTCTATGAAATGTTCGACTTCAGATCACAAATTCACATTTCATAGATTGTACTGAGTACTTTGGGAACCATTTTCATTATTGGTGGTTTCTCTCACACTTGTTAACAGTTCACATTATTGACTGGTAATCAAGTGGTTTCTACCATGTTCGACTTCAACACAATCAATCACATGGATAAAATCGTACTAGTTCGAGAAGCATGAATCAAGACCCTGGATCTAGTTTCCACCATCCAGGCTGTGAGGAATTTTATTATTCATCATACAGTAGACTACTTCTAACAGATGGTTGCATCCATACTGTGTCTACTCTTTATGTAATTCTAAAATCATTTATGTATTAGAACATGTAGTTAGTTTTGATCTGAGTATGGGAATGCCTACCTCAGCGATGATATATATATATATATATACTTGCATTGAATTTTTTTCCAAGGTTTCAACCGGTGTGCCTGTAGTGTGATCTTCATAATGATAAAACACTTCACTCCTCAGAACTCTTCAGAACTCTTCAGACTTCACACTTTAGGGGGCAATCTGTTACACTAAAATTTGTCACCATGACATTTACTTGTCTATATGGGTTCATCATTACCTATTTATTTCTCCCTCAAAGGTCTAAAAACATAAATTCCTTGAACCAAGTCTTGGAACTAGACAAAAGCTCTTAAAAATCCTAAAAATCCTAACTCCACACTTTTCCTAGTCATTCCCTACGATAGCACTGCTAATTGCTATAAACATTGCGGTACATCCCGCACGTAAAGCTCATTAACACTGTGGACCCACGTAAAAGGTAAAATAAAGAGAAAATTAACTTCTAGAAGCCCAGCTGGTCGAATATTCTCCCAGCTGGGGCCTTCTAGAAGCGGTATTTGGTCGAGCTTCGCCCCTTCCATTCATGAACCTTCATCCCTTCATAAATGGAGCTATCCCTTGGTTTTTGGAGTTGAAATCCCATGATGAAAGGGTTTTATCCCTTCCTTTTTGGAGTTGAAACTATCTCTCTTCAGATATAAATTGAGACCAAGTTTCAGTCTCAAGGGTACCTTTTGGTAATTAGTTCTTGGTTTTTAGTTCAGAGTGCTTGCTTTTTGCATTGGAGAGAGTACTTAGAACTTAATATTTTTGAGAGGAATTGTTGAGTGAATATATTCTCCATATTTTGCATCATTGGAATGAGAGATATTACAAACTTATAGCCATAGCCGTATGCTGATAAAGAGAGTCAGAGTCTTGTCAAACTGAGGGAAACGACTTTTCAGGGCCCTGGAAGAACCTGTACGAACATCAAGGCGTAACGGTTGTAAGGTTTCTTATTTTATATTAAAAGTTAATACAAATGAATTCTATTTTCTTCTTGAGTTGTTCATCTATCTTTTGAATGATTTAATTCTTAGACTCCTTGATCACTAAGATATATTATTACTTTCGAATTATCATATTTTGTAGATGTTTTTAATCTGGTTTTCCTGTCTTTGATTGTAGATCTTATATGCTGAATCGATAACTTCTAGAGCGACTGGATTGAAGACCAAGAAAGCATTGGACTTCAGGTAGGAGTATCTATCCATAGTTAATGAGTAATTCTTAAGCAAAATAGTCTAGAGAAAATGGTCTGCATCTGTTTGTTTGTTTCTAGATATCCTTAGGATACTAGGGAGATCACTCTTATCCGCAAGAGGGATTCATCCGTGTAACAGATCCCAACGGGAAAGCATCTCTCATAGAGGATCCAACAGGCCAAGTAAGTACTTTTCCTTTGATGAAAGAAACCCTCATTCCTTTGTCTTCCAAAGCAGATATAGATACCAAATTCTTCTTCAATCTCGACACATACATCACATCATGAAGCAAAACAGGTTCCCCAGAGTCCAAGTGAATTTTAACATACCCAAATACTTTAAGAGGTTCAGTGGAGTTATCTCCAAGAATAATCTTAAAACTTGACTCCCTCTCTACCAAATTAGAGAGAACTTCCTTATACCCATAGAAATGATGAGAGGCCCCACTATCAACTAGCCAACTATCCCAAGTATTCGAAGGAGAGGAACTAGAAAGTGCAGAAATAAGGACATATTCAGATTGATTAGTAGAATTACTTTCATACCTGGAATTTCTTGACCTATTTTGTGGATGATATCCTTCTTCACGGTCATCGGGAGAGTCTCTTCTTCTTCTATAATTCCTTCATCCATCACTTCTATCATATGATCTGTTGTTGTATCCATGGTTATTGTTGTAGGACCTTGAAGTATTTATTCTTGGAGCATGTCGCTTCTTAGGGAAATATCGAGCATAGTGACCCTTTTGATGGCAATTGTAGCATTCAACATCTCTATCTCATATTCTTGGGTTCTTGGAGTCTTGCTTGTCTTGAGGAGGTATTCTTGTAGTATATGGTTTTCCCTTTCCTTTCTTCTTATTATTCTTCTTCCCTTGAGCAACAAAGTTAGTAGGCTTTCCTTCATTTGGATTTTGAATTGTTCCCCTATATATCAATATTATTTCCTCTTGATTTCTTAGAGCAAGTATCTCATCAGAACAAGGGATCATTTCCCTATTTTTTATAGAAGTAATGAAAACGTACCATGATGAAGGAGGACCACTAAGAGTAGTCATCACCTATTCTCTATCAGTTACAATTCCTTGAGCAGTCTAGAGTTGATCCCATATTTTAGTGATTCTCAAGAAGAATGATTGTACAATCTCTCCTTTGTGCATCATAGAATCCTTTAGTTGATTTTTCAAATCCATAATGTGGCTCAGATTGTTCACTTCATACATGCCAACAATATTATTGTAAATTTCTTTTGATGTCTTCAAAGATGAAATATAAACAAGTAGATGATATCTTAAAGAATCAATAATGACCTTCTTAGCTTTAATCTCACCTTTCTTGTACTTGGACTTGACATCTTGGGGAGAATTTTTGGGTGGTGCTGAAATATTTCCTTCCACATATTCCAAGGCATCATACTCATTTAAGGTGACATTGATCTTGGTCGTCTAAGCTGTAAAGTGAGATGCATCAGCTAGATTTTCATTATCCTTGAAGTATGAGGTAGACATTTTTACCAAACCAATTTCTTTTCTTTTATTTTCAATAAGCTATTAGAAGATGGATGCTCTTGCTCTATGTCTCTTGGGCTTATCTTCACCTTAGCTTTGATACCATGTTAATTTTCTTCAATAAGTGTTTTATGTTGCAACTGCCACTTCAATAATTTCCAATGGTATCCAATTTAACAGAGATTTGCAATTCTTTTTCTATTAAATTGTTGTCAAATGTTCAACAGAGAGAGTACATCATCCTAGAGTCAAATTCAAGCTTTGACCAGCCAATATCCAAAACCAATATTCAATATCTAATCAAGTCAATATGTCAATAAATTATCCAAATCAAAGACGAGATAGAGAAAACAAAAGTCAACTCTGGTGCAACTGCAAATCCATCCAAGTCAATAGAAGTTGACAACATCAATGTGTTCCCGAACCAGTAACCGGTCAATAGTCAAAACAGTCCTCCAAGAGCTTGGTCAAGGGTCTTCCAACTCGGCCTCCTTTGTTGGTGAAAATTTGGTCAACACAATGATGAAGCCTATAGTCAAACTTGGCCAATGCATTGATGAAGCCTATGGTCAAAGTCTGAAATTAGTCCATAGTCAAAGTGCCTAGACTGCCTCGATTTTTGTGCCTTCCAATGCGGCATAGTCAAATAGAAATATCCCAAGAAAAATCACGATCAAAATCAGTCAAAATGCCCCTGGTCAACGTTGGCCAATGCCCTAAAATAGATCTGAAATTTGACCAATCAAAAAGAGACACTTGTCCATCACATGTGTGAAAGATTCATGTGATTCCTTAGTCGTATGAATCAATGAGATGAGGAGAGAGAAGAATGTGTTGTGTTGATGTGGTGCCAAGTGCGGAGGACTTGACTTATACTTATATGTGTTGGAGGAGGGCTTGTTGAGCTTCTAGGACGACCTGAACAAATGTGCCAATGTGGCTTTCATCATCAAAATATATGTTTTCCTTTTCCAAATTGAGTGCTTCAAAAGTCAATTTTGTTCCTCTCAGAAAGAGGAATTTAGTTCAATGGTTGGAATTTTTCATTGAGCTACCGAATTAACATCCCAACTCTCGCTGAATTCTCCATTGAGAAATACCTCCTATCTTCGGCCCTTATCTCTCCTCAACCTCTATTACTCCAAATCCTACTTAAGTTTTCCTAGGGATGCTTGCACAGTTCCAAAAATGTATAATTTCGGCCCCAAGAATTTTCTCAAACTTAGCCCTACTAATCATCAAAAAATCTCCAAATAAAATAATGGGAAACATCTGCAAATCCTCTGGTGTTCTACTCCTCTGTAATCGATCTCCCCACAAGAAAATCGAACCACTTGTATTCTCTAGAAGGAACACACACTAGCTAAAATAACCTACAAATACACTTAATTGAGATCCCGGAATTTTCCTCATTAAGGATACATGCAAAGTTCTCCGAAATGAAGGTGGAATTCCTGCTCGGAAATTTCATGTGTTGAACAACATGGGTTGTCTTGGCTAAGAAATTCAAGATTACTAGTGTTGAATTATCACATGATCAAAAGATATCCAAATGAGATCCTCCATGCTCTATTTATAATTGATGGCCCCCACATCCTTGGTGGCCCTAACTCTCCACTAGTTCACACTATTTCTCTTTTTCTCTCCTCCAAGAAGTGTGAATTTCTCCATTGGGTCGAATTTCCTTCTCTTCTGGCCCCCACCTTCCACTAGAGCTCTAATTCTTCGTTTTTCTTGAGTCCCATACACTAAAAATGTCTCCAATGCCCAGATTACAAAATTGTGTTATGCTTAGAACCTCCCTAATAAACTCTATTAATCCCCTCAAATGAAAAATAAAAATTGGAGATATTACATATCAATTCGTGTGTTATTTTGAAGCCAAGTTCGAGAGTTTATTCTAAATGTTCCAAATTCTATTTCCAAAGAAGTCATATCGTTGCTAAAGAAATATTGAGGCCAAGTTAGTGCAAGGTATGGCTGGATTTTAATAATTTTTTGAAAAATTGGCTTGACATTAAATATTTTTAAAAATAAATTCCCTACTGTCACATGTATAATAATTAATCGACAAATTGAGAGGACAAGTGGCTTGAAGGGTATGAATTAATTTCATGAAGGTGGTAAAACATTTTTGTAATAGGGCCAAGGTAAAGTCAAAAGGGGTTTAAATATTAATTTGGCTTAATTATTCACTTGGCCAATTATTTATTAAAGCCAAAGTTTTAAGAGGGGCCGCATTAAAAACTTCAAAGTGTCAAGAACAAATTCTCTGAAGAGGACCAAGAATCCCTCTGTTACAGTCCAAGTATTTCACATAGAGGCTGAGATATGGTGGGTCCAGTAGTGATTTAATGAAGGTGTGATGAAATGGAAGAGTTTTAGAAGGCCATAAAATTGTTTGTAAGCCATATCTAACTGCCAAATATAGGAGTCTAAGTTCTTTTTTTCAGAGGGAGAAAAACTCCGATTTATATAGTGTACCAGTACCACTACAAGGAGAAGACCCTCTAGCAGATGTTTTTGAGGAACCCCTTATAAAAATACCCCAGACATATGTTTCTAGCGGAGGTTACTAGAGGAGGTTGGCGGATGGAGGTGTTTGCGACTATATTTCATATGGTGCGCTTATCACCGTAAAACACACTAGTGCGTTAAACATGAGAAAGCACCGGTGCACACAAAACATTAGCACACCAGACACCATGCGCTCCGTACACACCCGCCCAGTGCGTTTCATTTTTGTAGCGCACTGGGCCTTTACAACACATCCTCACCGGTGCCTCATAAAAAGCGCGCGAAAAAATAAATCGCCCGGTGCGGAATGAATAAAACGCACTGGTGCTCCCATAAAACCCACGCACCGAAATGGGGTTAAATAATAAAAAAAATTACGGCCAAAAAACCACACAAAATATTGGCACACCGGACACTGTGCACTCCATACACAACCGTCCGGTGCGTTTTATTACTGTAGCGCCCCGGTGCTTTACACAGAATCTGCATCGATGCCTCATAAAAAGCGCGCGAAAATATAAACCCCCTGGCTCGGAATAAAAAAATGCATCGGTGCACCCATAAACCCTGTGCACCGTAACGGGATGAAATATAAAAAAATTACGACAAAAAAACCGCACAAAACATTGACACACCGGACACCATGCGCTCCGTACACACCTTCCTGATGTGTTTTATTACTGTAGTGCCCTGGTGCGTTACAGAGCATCCACACCGATGCCTCATAAAAAGCATACGAAAACAGAAACCGCCCGATGCGGAATGACGAAAACTCACTGGTACGTCCATAGAACCTCGCACACCGGAAGGGGGTTAAATAAAAAAAATTAGGGCCAAAAAACCACACAAAACATTAGCACACCAGACACCGTGCGCTCCGTACACACCCTTCCGGTGCATTGTATTACTGTAGCGCATCAGTGATTTATAGACCGTCCGCACCAGTGCCTCATAAAAAGCGCACGAAAACAGAAACCGCCTAATGCAGAATGAAGCAAACGCACCGGTGTGCCTATAAAAACTTGCACACCAGAACAAGGTTAAATAAATAAAAAATTACATCCAAAAAACTGCATTTTTCACTTTGGTCAGTGCTACAGATCTCTCAAGCACCGGTGCAATTTATCCTTGTCTGAGCTGCCCTGACATCGGGGCTCCCATTGCACTCATTGCACGCACTGTTGATGTGCATTTCCCACCAATCTCCAGCTTGAATTTTGCAAATTGGTGGAAAATTTTTATTTTTCAAATTCTACAGCCAATATGCCTCCTTGACGAGCAAATGTACGGGTATTTTTCTTGTTTTTCCATAATTAAGCCTTCTAGCAGATTAGAATTTCAAATAACCTTAAAATTAACCATTCAAAAGGAAAAAAAATTGTTGCACAGTGCGCTCAAGCAGTTCGGCTCGCACCGGTTTGCGGTGTTGCCTGTAAATTTATAAGCCGCATTGCACCCAGTGCTAACAGTATTCACACCGGTTCTGGGGCGGTACCAATAGGCGCACCATGCTCTTTTAAAAAAGTTTAAAAATTGGAGTGCGGTCGTTTACCAGGCCGCACCATTGACAATGTGGAATAGTGGCAACACAGTGTGTTGACTAAATTATCCGCCCCGGGGCTGGTAATTTTATCAACGCACCGTGTTTCCGATATTCTACATTGTCAACGATGCGGCCTGGTAAACCGGTGCTAACGGTATTCACACCAGTTCTGGGGTGGTACCGAAGGCACACCATGTTATTTTAATTCTTTTTTAAAAGTGCGGTGTGGTCAGTTATCTGACCGCACAGTTGACCTAGTGGAATAGCTGCGACGCAGTGCGTTGACCAAAATAGCAACCCCAGGGTGGCTATTTTTGTCAGCGCACAACTTTTTGTATTTCACCTGGGTCAACGGTGTGGCCTTGTAAAGGGCCGCACCATTCACTATGTCACGATGGCAAGAGTTCGGTTCGCTGACTTAACTATACGCCCCGAGGCGTAGAGTTTTGTTAGCGCACTGCCCTCCTGAAACCGCACATAGGCAACGGTGTGCTATAAATTCTTCTGGAGCACCGTCATCGGAGTGCTTATTATTAGGTGCACCTATGCCGATGCACTCCATAGAAAGACGCACCGGTTAATATTAGTGCGTGACTGTGTTTTCGGTGCACCGACTATTTTTTTATTTCGTTTTCAAAAAAAAATTATATATGTATATTTCTAAATACATGTCTCATTTAATAAAAAAATTGTGTTTAATATGTCAATCATTTAGAGACGTGAAAGGAGAGAAGAGGGGGAACAACAAAAGCAATAGACGGAGCAGTATAACATGGTTCGCCTGTGGGAGGCATGAGAGAGGGAGAGAGATGCGTACCCTCGCCCTATTACAGCAGCTACGCAGGGGCTCCTAAGGCGAGTAGGCCTCCTCAAGTTCTATGAGGAGGCTACTTCCCTAAAGGGACATAGTTTATTTTTGAGGCATCTTATCCGAAGGTGGAATGCCCAGCAACAGGCTTTCCGGGTTGGTATCAACCAGTGGTACACATCCACTAAGGAGGATATATACTTAATTACGAGGATATTGAGGAGAGGGGTGGATTTTCCCTCGTTCCCAGAGGTGCCGGCTGGCTGTGTAGCAGGGAGTCAGTTAGTTTACTCGCAGAGATACATTAGAGAAAATGTATTGTCTCTTGCAGAGTTTCGGGTTGCTGGTGGTCAGTTACGTATTGGTGCATTTGGTAGGGAGGAGGTGCAGTGTCTCTCACTTATCATTTCGACCATTTCGCACAACACCAGTGACGGGCAACGAATTAGTTGCCCGCTTCTATATTATGTTGATTCTTTAGTACAGGAGCCACGACTTGTGAGGTGGTCTGCCATTTTTTTGCGGCAGTTCTGTACAGCCTTAGATAGATATCATGCTCATGCAAAAGGAAGGGTGAACTTCCCTTTTGCTTCAAATCTTTTTTGTTTATTTTTTGAAAGGTTTCCAAACACGAGGCCTATTTTCTTCAGCAGCCTTGTAGGACGACGTTTGAGGCACGTATGCACATGTGGGGGAAGATGATGCTCAAGAGGGGTGAAAGTGAGTTTTTCGCGAGGATATTGCAAGATGCATTAGAGTTTCTAGCCAGTGTTGATGAGCATCCCTTCATTATGGTCCCTTTTCCTTACGCGGGTTTGGATTGGCGAGGTTGTGCCAACATCCTCTTCACAGTTGATGAGCCGCTAGATGATAGATGTAATATCACTGTTTTATATAGTTAAAGTTATTCTAGCATGTTCTTTAACTTGTTTTTATTAAATTGTGTAATGAAATTGTCTAATTATTGTTGTGTACTTGTATATATTTTGTAGACATTGGCTCTTTTGATGGCAAGGAGATGTCGGCACCAGTACCACATGATCCAGGTGTGGATCTTAATGATGATCAGGGCATGCTAGATGTCGAGGATCATTAGGAGGTTGGTGCTAGGCATGGTCGACATGATGCTAGATACCGAATGGAGTTGGTCGACCAACTCAGTGCATTGATTGTTGAGGCGGGCATCAGGCCCGCTCATTACAGAGACATAGAGGCCATTGATAGGCTATTAGAGATGTGGAGAGGCATGCCGTGTTACATGTACAACCTGATGCGGTATGTCGTAGGAGGTACGACAGCTTTTACGCGACTAACAAAGATTGTTGAACGTTATAGGCGTGGTCGTGACGTAGCAGGTGATGGACATTCCACGAGCAACGACTCTTCATCTCATGATAATTCACCTCGTGCCGCGTTAGATGAGCATGAGCCTCCACTAGCATCCAACAGAAGTCATCATGGAGATGAGGATGGACCATCGGCCACGTCCAGTCAATAGCCTGCAACATTCATCAGTACTCATGATCATGAGCAGGCTAGACCATCGACCGTCGAGGCTGCACCATTGACTGAGCAGGCCTCCAGTAGTACTGATATTGATGTTGTACTACCACCATCTGATCCATGACATTTATATTACAGTTGTATATTTTTAACATTATTCAGTTATATATATATATATGGTCCATGTATTTTATGTTCATGTTGCAGTTGTACTAATTTACATTTTGGTGATCATCATGATGTGTATATTGTTAGGTCATGTTAGATAGGTGCATTTAATGTGTATATGATGATAGCATGAGTTATTTGACATGATATGTATATTTGATGTTTGTGTTGTAATGAATATGTTAATATATAATGTTAATTGTGTTTTGTTAGATGATCATGATCACGATGATGTTAGCAATTTTGAATGTGTTTTTTAATCAAATATGATGTTTATACGATGGTTATCATGAACGTGATGTTTATTAATTAATTGAATACTAAATGAACATGATATTGTAAAATTGTAATATTTGTAATTCTAATTGTATGTAAAATTCTAAAATTGTAATTGTAATGGTATATATGTAAATTTGTAAAATTGTAATTTTTTAATTTGTAAAATTGTAATTGTATATATGTAAAATTCTAAAATTGTAGTTGTAATTGTAATTGTATGTGAAATTGTAAAATTTCAATTGTAATTGTAACTCTAATTGCATGTAAAATATTTGTAAAATTTTAATTTTATTACTGTGAATTGATTGTAATTGTAAACTTGTAATTGTATGTAAAATTCTAAAATTGTAATTATAATTGCATGTGAAATTGTAAAATTGTAATTGTAATTCTAATTCTAATTCTAATTTTAATTTTGATTGTATGTAAAATATTTGTAAAATTTTATTTGTATTAATGTGAAATGAATTTATTAAAATTTGTAAATTTTAAATAATTGTAAAATAATAAATCTAGAATAATATGATTTATTGTAACATAATAAAGTTTAGAAAATAACGCAAATAAATTCATGTACTTTAGAATTATCATTAGTTTATTATGAATTTAGAAACAAAAAAAGAACTAATTTATACAGTACGCCATTATTTTTGAGATCAACATAATTGCAAATAATTATCAAGTTAATTATTGATTTTAACATTAATACAATGCAAATTACCAATTAATTCAAAATACATATTATAATGTTTTGAAAAAACCATCTTAAAAATTACAAATATTTATGAAATAACACATGTACCATATCACTCTCGGTTCTCATGACCACCCTCATTATCTTCCAGCTCGCATGGCATGATAACACTATTGTTCTCAAAAATATGTTTTGATCTAGGGTCATGTGTCAATACGAACCACCAATTCCTATCCAACACATTTCGGTAAAAAAACACTTGGTTGCAGTGTTTAGGGAAAAGATAGGCTCCTTAGTTTCATCCCACATCTTTCTAGAGTTGATACATATCAGCCTACTATCGCGATCTTCCTTTACATTATTCCGATCAAAAGTGTCCCACCACTTGCACCTAAAAATAACACATTAGAAAGAAAAGAAATCCACTTTAATGATCTCTTTTATCTTTCCGACGTAACCTAATGTCCCTCGTACTAGATTTTGATCATGGTGTCTAGATCAACTAGATTTATCGAACTCGACTTCCACTCCATAGTCTTGTGTAATGTTTCCAGCATCGACATTTTCTATGCGAAAATGGTGCCCATATGCCCACATAGATGGGAACAAATGCACCTATTATAAAAAAGTTTAAAAAATCAGTGTCATGTGTCTTATAATAACCCATTAGTTAAAATATGAAATCTAGATGTCTTAATATAAGTTTAAAATTTACATATAAATTAAAAAGATTATTACCGAGTTGCTGCACCCAATCCCTACATTTAGTGCATCCTCTTCAACACGCGGGTAACGACCAGTAGCACCATATTTCTCTCTAACTTGGTCAGCAACCCACCTTTTGGGGCATATTTTGGTATATTTTCTTTTAAATGATTGGGATAAGGCACACTTATACCATTCAACTGTTTGAATTCTTTCCTATCACTATCCCATTTCATCCTCTTTTGTTCTTACAATGCGACCCACAGTTGTGTCGCTTTAGAATTGTAAAGAACGAATTTATTGATTGCTTCAATTTTTGCATTCACTAATGAAATCAAACCAACATTATATAGTACTTAGAGATCAAAATATACATTATATCAAAGTTCAACATGAATATTAATTACCTTTTGTAAATTTGAAAAATTATAAGTCGCTTACTCTTTATCAAGCGCTTTTTTACACTCGTTTGGAGCAACTCCCCTTCTCTTTTGTCTTCATCCCTTTCATCGCCCCAAATCACCGCACTTGGTCTATTGTCGATCTGCTTTATGTACTCACTGGCATAATAGAAATACTCATACGATATGTACCCCTTTGCCATATACCCCTCAGGTTTTGCCCTATGTTGAACAAAACCTTTCAATTTCTTCATGTACCTCTCTAAGAAGAACATCCAACGACAAGAAACCACCCCAACTAATTCAACCTCATCTACTAGGTGGATTATAATATGAATCTGTAAGTCCATGAAACTCGTCGATAGTTCATTCTCAAACATACAAACAATCTCAACTATCTCTTGACGCCACCGTGGAATGCTAGCCACATGAATCTCGTTTGATGTGATCCAACGTACAAATGCAGATAATTTAGATATGGCACGTCCTAGGTCATAAGGGAATTCATGTTTCACACACCCATGCATGAACAAAGGATAATGACATTGCAAAGTTATAAACACATGTAATAATACACAAAATTAGTTATGTTTTATGATCCTCGCATGGGATAAAATTTATTAATATAACAAATAATAAAGTCATGCTTTTGAATTTATACGTACTCTTAGAAGATTCAAATGGTCATGCGATTTCAACCCCGACAAATGGTCATCTACGGTGAAGCAACACCGTAGTGAAGACTCGTATGAAGTTGGCACCCTCACATCCATTATAACTTCCTTTGCCAAAAATATATCATCTTTTTTAAAAATCCATGGGACATCACCTTCTTTGAAAAACCGTGAATTAGAGGGACCATCGCCTGCCTCTGAACCCGTACTTTCCAATCGTATTGGCCAATGTTTTGTTTTATTTTTTGAAGTAATAAGATCTTTCCTAACAGCCAATGGGTCACTTTGTTTCGATGATATGTGCCTCCATAAAGAAGATGAAACATTTTTAAATATATGCATAAGATCTAATAAGTGGGTAATCTTAAGATGCTCCCAATATGGGAGGTCATAAAAGATAGATTTCCTTTTCATCCCAATGGGCAATTTCTCAACATAGGTGTCGAAGAAATCTGGATCATTGAACATAGGCTCCCCATTTGAATCAAACATTTCTATGAACTCCTTCTCCTTCTCTCTCTCATATGCTCTAAGCCATTCAGCTGATGTTATTATTGGAGGCCTTTGGGTTATCTCTCGTTTACCATTGAAAGCGGATGTTTCTCTTCTGTAAGGGTGTTCTTCTGGTAGGAATACCCTGGAGAAATCATACACTGGATTTCGTAGGTCCTTGGACCATCTAGCGTTTAGAGAAGGTCCACAACATTTACATCCATAATACCCTTTTGTTACAAAACCTGCGAGATTATATTTGTATACATTAATTAATATGCATGGCACGTTAAATAATATCATGAAGATTAGAACAAATATTACAAAAAATTAAATAACTAATATGTGAAAGAATATTGTTACGTATATAAACAAATCAATAAATTAAACATGTAATTTACCAGAGCAAACTCCTAAGCCTGGATAATCATGTGTCGTGTAAGAACATATGCCATACAACGTAAAAATCCTCTCTGTTGTGATGGGTCTTGATACATCATATACATTTATCCCATCCCATAACTCCTTCAATTCATCTACCAGTGGTTGTAAGTAGACATCAATATTCTTCACTTGTCTTCGACCAGGGACTATGAGAGCCAACATAAGATGTTCATTCTTCACGGACAACCATGGGGGGACTTTGTTATTGATCACTACTATAGGCCAAATAGAATAGTTGGTGTTTTGGAGGGAATATGTGTTGACGCCATCCATGGCTATGCCAAGTCATAGACTTCGTACTTCATCCTTGAATTTTTCAGGCCATGTATCTCTATATGCTTCATGGTTATTGAATCAGGTGGGATTCACATAACTCCCAACTCACTTCTGTGTGAGGCATGCCATCCCTACAACATAGCTAATTCTTTGCAACGAAAGAGCCTTTTAATCCTTGGGATTATAGGCATGTGCCTCAATATCTTAAAAGGAGGACTAATACGTGATTTACCCTTCTTTTTTTATTTATCATACCTGTCATGCCCACATTTCAGACACATCTCTTTGTTTGCATATTATCCTCTATATAGAATACAATCATTTGGACATGCATGATATGATATGTACTCAACACCCAATATTTTCAACAATTTTTTTGCTTCTTCGCAGCTACCGGGCAAGACATTATCACTCGGAAGAACCTTATCTTTGAATAACCTGTAGTTGGTGATCATGGAAAAATATACTAATAAATGTACATTAATGTCAATATAATTATTAACGTTCATAAATTTTACCATTTGTAATGTTCATTGCATTGTACTGATTATATTTCAAACTTATATAAGGGAGTAATTTATGGTAACTTACCTCAAAAGTTCCAAGAAGCATGCATTCGACAAGCCAAACTTTTCTTTCAAGTCATACAGTAACATCGTTGTCCCCAACTGGGTAGAATTTGACTGACCGTCAGGTCTAAAGAGAGGGGTGGTGGAAGAAAATTTAAGGCTTTTGAAAAAGGTGTCAGCGATATGAGCATCATCCCCTAGCTAATCATTGTTTTGGAATGCATATAACAACATTGTCTCCATTGCAATCGTATTCCTTAAGTAATCATCCATACCAACCTCTATTTGATTGCCTCCATTACCAGCTTGTGAAGAACTACTATTGTTGTAGTCATTCCTAATTGGTGAATCTGGACGTAGCGGGAATTGAATCGGTGGTTGATTCAACCATTCTTGGTATCATTTCTCTCCGATTTTTTCTCTTAATTTAGTCTTCTCTCGATTTGACATTGTCGTGGGGTGCAACGGAAAATGGTAGGTAGGTCGTTCATCATCACTAGAATCTTAATAATTAAAAAAAAATATTTGAACATGATTAGTACAAAATATATGATATCCATTAGTAACCACGTTGACAATATTGCATGATTATAGATTGGTTTAACATTGAAATAATTACATATTAATCAACATATATACCAAACAATTATAATTATAATTACCATCATTGTCCCGAGATTTTGGCTAGAAGATGTAATATTGTTATAATTGGCAGGGTGAAGCGTCTATCCATTTTCATCTACCAAATGCGCCTTGCGGTATGCAGCTCCTGATAAGAACTTCCGATGTTTTAGAGCAGTTTGAATATTTTGTGCATCTGAACTCGATGTTGAATCTGCATAAACCTGCAAATTTGTATACATTATAAATTTAATTAAGTTGTGCATGATTGACTACATGGATAAAAAACAAAAAATCAATTAGATAGTGAAAATATAAAACAAATCTGAAGTAAATATTACGTCTCGAGATGGATAGAGAGAATTCCATCGACTTTGAGAAATATTATGGAATGAGATGGATTTTGAAGAATTGTCCATTCCATATAATATATGATATTTCTCCTTGCATTTGAGCAAAACAACAATAAATTTTGGTGCACACACCTAAATGTAATTTTGGTGCATAATGTACAGATAACTGCACCGATGCGTTTTTTGTAATGTGCACCGGTGTTGTTTTATACTCCGATGCACCGGTGTGGTTCAATTAAGGGATGCACCGATGACAAATAACCGCAAATAAAAAAAGCGCAACTCTATTTTCTTTAAGTGAAAAAGAAAAGTGGTAAATTGATAAATGTGCGGAAAAATATTTTCGAAAATCTAATTTCATAAAACATTTCTTCAAATACTAAACACTTTTTATCATTTCACTATTTTTGCAAAACAATTCAGCCAGAGATTTGCAGGATACATATCTGGAGCAAACAGAGCATGGGAGCACTGTGGAGCAGGGAAACGTTCAAACAGAAGTATTCAGAAAATCAGAATTCCAAACCTTTGGTGATTCAAACCTTGTACCATAGAATTTCAAACGATGTGAGTAAAGTTTATTATTTTTTTTTTTACTTTTTCTGCAGTTTTTTTTTTACTTTTTCTGCAGTTTTTTTTATGCAGTAAAAGAAAAAATCAAAGTTTATTGTTTTTTTTACTTCTTCTGTAGTTTGTTTTATGAAATAAAAGAACAAAATCAATGTTTATTGTTTTTTTTATTTTTTTCTGCAATTTTTTTTATTTTTTCTGCAATTTTTTTTATTTTTTCTGCAGTTTTCAGAAACAAAATAAAATTAAAAAATCCATTTTTAGAAACAAAACCCTAGATTCTTTTTGTTTCTACCCTTTCTTCTCCCTCTTTCTATAATTTTAGAATTAGGGCTTTTAAATTTAGATTTATAGGATTTGTATATTCATAATACATCCAACCCACGGGATGAATTGCATAGTTTGATCCCAATCCATGTCGACCCTTACGTGAATTTTAAAAAAAACTGATTTTTTTTCCTCAGTGCGCCCTGCGTAACATAGCGCACCGGTGTGCTCTGTTATACCAGCACACCGCGAAAGTACAGTGATAAAAAATAAAAAATAAAAAATATGTTTTTATCAGTGCACCATATGTAACATATGGCACTGGTGCACTATTTCATTATGGCACACCGCGAACGTGTTGTTTCGCAAAAAAAATCCATTTTAAAAACAAACCCTACATTCTTTTTGTTTCTACCCTTTCTTCTCCCTCTTTCTGTGATTTCTTGAATTAAGATTTTTCAATTTATATTTATAGGGTTTGTATTGTTAAATATAAGCCTAAGACATCCAACCCACGGGACGACTTGCATAGTCGGATTCCAATCCATGTCGGCCCTTGCATAACTTTTAAATATATATATATATATATATATATATATATTTCGGTGCGCCCTGTGTACTTGAGCACACCGACGCGCTCTATTATCCCAACGCACCATGCAAGTACTGTGATATTTCTCAGTGCGTCATTTGTAAAATATGCATTCAGTGCGCTATTTCATTATGGCGCACCACAAACGTTTTGTTTCGATTAAAAAAAAAAACTTTCAAAAAATACAAACCTTACATTCTTTTTGTTTCTGCCCTTTCTTCTCCCTATTTCTGTGATTTCAGAATTAGAGCTTTTCCATTTATATTTATAGGGTTTGTATTGCTAAATATAGACCTAAGACATCGAACCGACGGGACGATTTGCATAGTCGGATCCCAATCCATGTCGGCCCTTGCGTGAATTTAAAAAAAAACAGATTTTTTTTTCATCGGTGCGCCTAGCGTAACCTAGCGCACCGGTGCTCTGTATTGTACAAGCGCACCGCGTAATTAATGTGATAAAAAACTAAAAAACAATTTTTTTTAATCGGTACGCCATATGTAAAATATTACACTGGTTTATACTACAAAAAATAACACTAGACAATTTTTATTATTTTATCATGGTTAATCGGTGCGGTGATTGACATGTAATGCACCAGTGCTCCTTGTTGAATTAAAGCACCGTACAGTCTATTATATTTTTTTTGTGGTGCGTTTCTAAGACACCCACGCACCGACGTCGGTGCGTTAACCATGAATGGCACACCGGTTACTTGACATTTTTTTTTTACTTGAAAAGTTGACAATTTATTTATAAATATATTAATGAATGATATGGTACAGGTTTGAGACTAATAAAGAAATGATTGACAAGAGATCAAGTAACAAAAATATTAATACCACATCAAGAAAAACAAAAAATGCAAGTTCTTTATAAATTCTTTACAAAAAATATCATTTTTGAACTATATGTAAGTTTAACTAATATGTATTGTTTACTGTGTATCATGCAGAGTCACAAAATGACGAAGCTCAATAAGATTATTTTTGATCTAGGACCAGAAGAGCCTAAAATCTTAATGAAAAAATTTCAAAATGATGAATTAGGTGAATGAAAAAATACTATCGATCCAACATGAGTTTGTTTTTTTAGTTTTCATTAATAATATAATTAAAATTATTAGATAGCATGTGTCAAACATTCTATTAATTCACATCTGTTTAATGTTCTACAGGGACCAACAACTCAGAAAATGAACGTTGTGCTAAGAAAAAAAAGAAAATATAACATGCAAATGAAAATGAATTGCTCCTTAGCTCATCTGGAGTGGTGTTGGAGGTTAACGAAAGGGGGAAATTTTTTTACAAAAGTTTAAGGGATCTAGTGGAACGAATGTATAGATGTTCTTTCCACTTACAATACAAAAACCAATCCAACAATTTCAAGATTCAAATTTTATCTAAACTACAGGAAGAGTTTCCAAAGAATTGATCAATGAGACATGTTAGAATTTTAATAGCAAAAACATACAACAACAAAAAAGAAGGAATGAAAAAGTAATATTCCTTTAAATGTTTGTCTAGATTATTTATAAATATCACTTTTGTTATATTTACTTTTCATATATTAATATAAAAATTAAATAGTTTATTGTCATGTTACGTTTTCAAGAATATTATGAAAATATCAAAAAATGAACGAGTCGATATCAAAAATATGCCAGTGGGAATGTTCAAAAAGGTGTACAAAGAGATGGTCAAAGAAATGGACAAAATTGCATCACGGGAGGAGCCATCTCAACAACAACATGATTCAAATGTAATATGTAATCATTGAATTTTTCGACCATTAGGTACAATAAATAAATAATTTAGCATTAAATATTAATTTTCAAGTATTTTCTTGCAGAAAAGAAAAGAAAATGGAACCCATTCAGCACATAAAATAAGACAACAAGGAAGAAAACGATTGATATCTAAGTTTTTGAGTAATTATTACTTCCTTATTACAACTTAACTAGATTTCATTTTTGTATTTTTTAAGTTGTTTTACAAAAATCATCATTGAATGTTTTCAAACAGGTGCTAACATACAAAAAATAACCATCAGAGGAATTGATTGAAATTGGGTTAAATATGGGTTGTGAGTATATGTTGGCATATCAAAACTTAATTGTGGAATTTGTAAGCATATATCGATCTTGTTTTACTTAGCTCCATCTATAATTGATAGAAAAAATATATCTTTTATATTAAATATATGATTTGTTATGAGGTATAAAACTTGCAGGAAACAAAGTATGGAACTGCGCCAATAGATGAAATCTTGAAAGATGGCATGTTACATGGTTTTGAAAGAATGTGTATATTTTATGAGTCAATTGTTGCAATGGTACGTCATTTTTTTTCAATTTACATTGATGTATATTATTTAATATTGCAATTTTCATTATTCTGACTAATGTATATACACTCATTACAATTTATTTTTATGTTTGTAGATGGAAGGTGAAGAAGAATAAAACAATCAACACCGTGAACAAAACATACTGAAAATAACCCCCGTCATAGAAGTAGCTCTAGCAGTGACAACAGTTCAAGCGAAGAATGATTATCACTATGCTTGGATATCAAAGCAAGGTGTTGTATTTTTTGAAATATGTCTGTGAAATCAAACATTTTCTTTAATGTAATGGATGTAGTGTCCCAATTGAAAGACAAAGGGATACCAATAACTGTCCCATTTTGTATGACAAAGAATGTCTTATTCATATATATATATATATATATATATATATATATATATATATATAATAAAATATTTTTTAATTTTTTCTATTGTGTTCTCCATTGTCGTTCTCAAATGCACTAATAAAGATTTAATTCATATGAATATTGTTATAAGATATATATGTGTTGACTTTTGATGAATAATGAATTTTAAAAAACCACTATAATTATGATATGATATAACAAATTAATTCAAACATCACATTCAAATGCATTAATAAAAATTTAATTACTATGAATATTGTTATAAGATGTATCGACTTTTGATGAATAATGAATTTAAAACAATCACAATAACTGCACTGTCACAGGTCGATGTTTCTAAAAAATACAAAATGAAAACCAGTGCGTGTCAGTTACTATACACCAGTGCGTCTGTATTCTTAAGTGCACCGGTGTGTTTTTACGACCTATGGGCACCGCTCAAATGCCAAAACCAATTAAAAATATCGAGGCGTTTGTGCGGTACGACGCGCCGGTGCGTTTATGTGTCTATACGCACCAGTCTCGTTTTACGACTTATGGGCACTGCACGAATACCAATACCAATTATAAATCTCGGTGTGTTTGTGTGATACTATGCACCGGGGCGTTTATGTATCTATACGCACCAGTGAATTTGTACGACCTATAGGCACCGCACGAATACCGATACCAATTATAAATCTCGATACATTTTTGTGATACTACGCGCTAGGGCGTTTAAGTGTCTATACACACCGGTGCATTTGTACAACCTATGGGCATTGCACGAATACCGATACCAATTATAAATCTCGGTGCGTTTGTGTGATATTGCGCACTGGTGCGTTTCTATAATTCTACGCACCGGTGCGTTGATACGACCTATGGGCACCACACAAATCCCAAGACCAATTAGAACGACCCCGTGCATTGTATCACCAACACTGTTGGGGTTCCCATGTTTTGGCCAGATTGGCAAGACCAAAAGATGAGACAACATCAGAACCACTTTGGGGCCCTAAGATCTAGCCCTCCTGGACCCGGAGAGGGATCTCTCCAATATAGAGCAAAGAATGGTATATCTTTGAAGCTCAAAATGAGATGTTAGGCTAGGTATGAAGCACAAAGGGGGGTTTAAAATGATTTGGTTGGTTGGTTGCTGGGTTGGTCATGAGATCATAGACTGAGAAAGTAATGGGAGAAAGGAAACAAAACATCAGGAGGTTTCAACAAAGAGGATAGGTCAAGAAAGTGCCATCCATTGGGCTATGGAGTCATGAAAGGTAATTACATGCAACAACTAGCCAAAGCTTTCAGAGGGCAAGTCATCTAATACTAAAGGGTCTTTTAGATTAGATGGTGGGATGGAACATTAAGGACTAAAAGTGAAAGAAGGAAAGCAGCCTAATTTCTGTCTATAGATCAGGTCAGAGGTCATTTAACTCCAAGCCTGCTTGGACATACTCATAGACAACTTTCAATGGGAGGATGAAAAGGTAGCTTATAGATCGGACCAGAGGTCATTTAACTCCAGGTCAGCTTTAGCGTGCTCCAGGGAAAACAGAGATAAGTTTAACAGAGAGATCTTAGAAAGGCCAGCTGGTCCCACAAGGATCCTAGTGGACAGGGCTAACTCTAATCCCCAGTGTCCCCAAATCTTCTAGCTTAAACCCAACAAGAACATCTAAAGACAAATTCATTTAATTCATACATCAGCTAGCAGCATAAGGAACTACTACACTAGTTAAATTAACTGAAAACCACCCTTAGATAACACATTTAGCAGAAAACATAGAAGGCAAGGAGAGCAGAAGCATAGGGTACCTAACAAGGGTAAATCCTATACCATATTTCTGATGCAAGCCAGCTAAAAATGAACATTATGAAAATGTAATAAACAGAGTTAGAAAAAACATCACCAATAGTAATAGACCAGGATCCTGTGAAATGTGCTTTGAGTAATTGATGCAAAACCAGTCACATACACTGAGCTCAATGGCTGTTATAGTCCCAACTTATCCTCCCAACCTACTACAATACAAACTACTCTGCTACTTTCTCCCAGAACTGTTCTAACAATCAAAACTGAATCCCTCTAACTACAACGGCAGCAGTCGAACAACAACCCTTTACAATATGTTCTCGGGAGTTCTTATAGGAGAAAGAATAACAATGGTAGTTGTAAACTTGAATGCGGTATTAAAACTCTGAAGCAGTAGGAGAGCCGAGGCTCCATTCGGTTTTAATTCTAAGCATTTATCTTCTGCGCTTTTCAGATGGAAGAGTGATCTTCGTCAGGCTGCAATTTACTCAAGGTATGTCTTTGATGTACTTGCCGTAGCCTTTTGCAGAATTCTAGTGAATAAATCGAGGTGTATGAGCAACTGTGGGGTTTTCCATACTATATAACTAATGCACTGGCAGCATAGGACTATCGTCGGGGCTGGAAAACCTCTCTAGAACATGGCATAGGATGAGAAATGTATGGGCACCTTGTCCTTTTATGGAGGAATGTTATGCTGATATTAAAACCCTACTAATATGGTTTTCTGTGCATTGGACCGTCTGAGCAATCCACAGGGTCTTTGATTTTGGTACCTCTGCCTTCTAAACTCCCTGAAGAGGCCCAAAAGTCTTCTATTTCTTGCCTCGAGCTCTCTGCTGCTTCTCGTACTATCTTTGCCTGTGCAATTCGAGCTTTAATGGCACCGGAGAGGGTTTGCAGAGTTTAACCTCTGTTCTTTGATGAAATCTATGATGCAGACACCTTTCCGGATAGTTTTATGTGAAATCAGGCTCTAAATTCAGCTCCTCCTGTGCACTGCGCCTTAATAATAGCACGTATGGACCATGGCAGGTTTTACCACCTAATAAGCCTGCAAAACACGAAAATAGTTACTAAAAACATGTATGGAGGTGGTGGTATGGATGAAAGTGACAGTGGCAGCGTGGCACGGACGAGGATGATGAATGCAGGGGCAATAATGGAGGAAAACATGACACAGTGGAGAATGCATGAGAAAACTTCGAGGCAGACATTTTAACGTAAAAATAATGAAATTTGACCTTGGGACGAACATATAGAATGGGGGTGGGCGAATGTACGGAGGAGACACGTGGAATGGTGACGTGGAGGGACCGGGCGATGGCAGAATAGTCAACAGCGGGGGAAAACAAATCTGGACCGTCCGATCTCGGAGGAGATCGACGGTGGAAAACACGTCGGAGGGTGATGGACCGTGGGCCAGGGGTACGGTGACCATGGATTAAACCACGCGCAGCTTCGTTGAGCGATGACCGTCAGATCAACTGCCCCAGATCGGACGGCTCACAGTGATATCGCTACGCATCCGCGGACGAACGATAACGTGCGATGAGGTAGCGGTTTTGAAATAGTGCGCCTGACATGCGTCGATCGATGAGTGGAATCATTGTGCAATGGGAAAATATTGCCTACCTCTGAAAGGCGGTGCGATAGAAACCGGGTGGTTTATGAACAGTTTTCGCGGCGGGGACCACCAGGACGGCTGTACTGCGGACCATTGATCTGCGGTTATATGAACGGTGGATCAGCTATCGGAGAGGTGAACAGGGGAATCCACGGGTGCGACGGAGCCAGCAAATGATGTCTGATCTATTTAGATCAATGGTGAAAAATGTTTCCGATACATACTCTGCGGTAAATGCCTTCCGGGCTGGCGGGTGGTTCTACCACCCGGGTCATGTGGAGGGGGAAAGTGCAGGGGCTTGGTCGAAAGGGGCTAGGCCCCATATACATGGAGAATATGGTTTTTTAACACATTATTAATGAAATTAAAGGCCAAAATGGGTAACGATAGAGGGAATAAGGGGTTATTAAACCACACCAGGGGTGTGTGTATGGTTTAGAGGGGATTTTGGGAAGGTTGAGAAGAATTAGGGGGAGGATTTCGGGGGTGAAAAGGGGGAGTTTAACAAAGGGAAAAACAAGGGTTGAAAGAGATATTTTGCAGGGATACAAGGGATAAATGGAGGCCTTTGGGAGCACAATGATGTCACAGTCAGAGAGACCTTATAATGGGAATCAGCAGAAGGGATTTTATCAAAGGCAAAGGCACAAGAGACTTCAAGGATGATGTGTCTTCAGGGGAGATGCATTTCTTGAAAGTCGAAAAAAAAATTTAGCCCCATACTTTTCCTGTCAAAAATTTACAGGGGGCTAACAGTGGCTCCACATGGGGACGACTTCTTCTTGAAGGAGTCAAGAATTCAGAGAATAGATATTTGGAGTAGGCCAGTTGCCAGCTGCTTGGCACATCCCTTTCTTTCTTTAGATCACCTGCCACAAATCCTGAAGATATTATATCAGCAGAAACATTTCCAAACAATCTACCTACCCAGACTATAATCATAGCATTTTTCTTTTAGGGTGCATTTGGACTAGAATACCCCTTACATCATTTATTTCATAAACAGAAAATAAACCTATTCTATTCCTACCCTTATAACTCCATGAGACCAGATTAGAATGTTGGTCTCATATGCTTCTCTACCTACACTACTATCTGCTAGGATTAGACTGTCTAGCAGATTTCTTCTCTACATTCTAAGACAGAAATTGAAAACAGTCAAGCTAGGATTAGACTGTCTGACTTGTTGGACCTTGCAGAAATTAAAACAACTAACTACATGCTCACAGACTGAGCTTATTTGAGATTTTCCTACCTACCCTACTCTAACTAGAATATTTACAAGTCTAGCTTACGAACATTGTCTTCCAATGTAACCAGTCCATCAAATGATCCCATGACTGGTCTCTCTTGCTCAACTCCTTAAGCAGGCTAGATAGGCAGGGCAACTCCCACTCTTTTTGTTCCACAACAGTAGCTACCAAAATTTTTCTTGTTGTCTGCAACATGCTGCTCAAAAATACCTTTGATCCTTCTTCAAATGTGTGCAGGAAATGTACATAAGGATCATGAAATGATACCTGGTTATGAACATCTAGCAGGCAGGCTTCAACCAGTATTTCCTCTTCTTCCACTGGATCAAGAATAAAACTCTCTTGAGAAAGATAATCTCCCTCATTTTCTTCATTCTATTAACTGGAGGACTCATCATATATGGCAGTGTTGTCCTCTTGGAGCTCTGATGTATTCTGCTATGAGGTGTTGAGCTCTGTGAAGAGATCCATGTATTCTTGAGCGGGGGTTTGATCTATTTCTTACTCTTCTTCAAGAGAAAACTCCCTATTTTCAATCTGCTCAAAAATTGCTTCCTTGTTTTCCTCTTCATCTTCTGAGATGAATGGTTGCTGAACTCCAATCATGTGAAAACCATTACTGACGAGTTGTAATGGAGTGAAGCCAAGATCTAGATATCCTTCACCCTCTTATGCACTCTTACAACTTTCTTCACCAGTATCATAAATAGCCTGCACTGGCTCATTACCTTCTGGAAGTAAAGGGAACTGATTTTCCTCCCATAAATATACTAATGATGACCCTACAAGATCATCTTCTGTTTGGAGAACATCATCATCAGATAGATCAGAAATAGGAAAATCATGAATGTAAGTAATGCTACCAATCAGACATACTAGATTATCAGCAGATTTTTCATCACTCTGATTTACATGTGAGCTTTCCAACTCTGTACAACAAAGCTCATCAGATGAATGGGCAAGGATGTCTGATCTGTAAAACGATTCAGAGACTGGCTGTCTATTGATGATCTGATTTATTTCTTCTTCTGTCAAAGGGGAAGATGGTCTTGTGTTCCTTTGTGCAGAAGTGCAGCAGATCTCTGTCTCCTCTGAAGACTGGATTTGAGGCAGGATGTCATCTTGAGCCTCAACTATAAGGGATGATAAATCAACATCTGAGTTTTTAGGAATATCTTAAAGAATTTCCACAGTCTCTTGACTGTTTTCTTCCTCAACTGATTCATCTATGTTCTTGTGATAGCTAGGATGCATATGAAAATCTTGAATGACTGTTAATAGATCTTCAGGATGCTTATTAACCAAATCCTCATCAATACCTAACAGATACTGTATGATATTCTGAGATTGATCACAACAATCCCATGATAAGGATGGAGAGCTTCCTTTATAATTCTTGTAAAATACTTGGTGCATGTCCCTTAAAGAAAACAAACCTTGAGGTTCTAACCATTCATACCAGACCCTAGCTTTTCCTTCTAATGTTGCCATGAACATTTTCATTAGGCAGTCTTCATGCCATTCAACTTTAAATTTCCACACATGTATATGAAACTTGATGAGATGTAGCAAGGGGTCCTCAGTGTTTTCACCCTGAAAGATCGGCAGGTTTTTTAACCAGTCCACTTGAGGCATTTTGTGTGGGAATCCAGGGATATGCTCCCTTCTCGTTGGGGCATATCTTCTCTGTATGTGTGGAAGCATTTTTTTAAATCAGAAAGAGGTCATTGTATCTTCTCAACCAGTTCAGAGTCTTCTACCAGTGGAGTCATTAGGTCTTTGGATCTTAGGGAGTGTGGAGTGTGGAGTCGCCAGGTGGATGTATATGAATGTTTGAAGCAGGATGATGTCCACCATCAGCAATTGAATTCCAATCTAACCAGAGATCTTGGGTCTTTTGAGTGCTTAAGAATGTTTAAGGTGAAATGCACTCAAGTTTCCCCAGCGGAGTCGCCATTATGTTGGGGTTCCCATGTTTTGGCCAGATTGGAAAGACCAAAAGATGAGACAACGTCATAACCACTTTGGGGCCCTAGGATCTAGCCCTCCTGGACTCGGAGAGGGATCTCTCCAATATAGAGCAAAGAATGGTATATCTTTGAAGCTCAAAATGAGATGTTAGGCTAGGTATGAAGCACAAAGGGGGGTTTAAAATGATTTGGTTGGTTGGTTGCTGGGTTGGTCATGAGATCATAGACAGAGAAAGTAATGGGAGAAAGGAAACAAAACAGCAAGAGGTTTCAGCAAAGAGGATAGGTAAAAAAAGTGTCATCCATTGGGCTATGGATTCATGAAAGGTAATTACATGCAACAACTAGCCAAAGCTTTCAGAGGGCAAGTCATCTAATACTAAAGGGTCTTTTAGATTAGATGGTGGGATGGAACATTAAGGACTAAAAGTGAAAGAAGGAAAGCAGCCTAATTTCTGTCTATAGATCAGGTCAGAGGTCATTTAACTCCAGGCCTGCTTGGACATACTCATAGACAACTTTCAATGGGAGGACGAAAAGGAAGCTTATAGATCGGACCAGAGGTCATTTAACTCCAGGTCAGCTTTAGCGTGCTCCAGGGAAAACATAGATAAGTTTAACAGAGAGATATTAGAAAGGCTAGCTGGTCGCACAAGGATCCTAGTGGACAGGGCTAACTCTAATCCCTAGTGTTCCCAAATCTTCCAGCTTAAACCCAACAAGAACATCTAAAGACAGATTCATTTAATTCATACATCAGCTAGTAGCATAAGGAACTACTACACTGGTTAAATTAACTGAAAACCACCCTTAGATAACACATTTAGAAAAAAACATAGAAGGCAAGGAGAGCAGAAGCATAGGGTACCTAACAAGGGTAAATCCTATACCATATTTCTGATGCAAGCCAGCTAAAAATGAACATTATGAAAATGTAATAAACAGAGTTAGAAAACACATCACCAATAGTAATAGACCAGGATCCTGTGAAATGTGCTTTGAATAATTGATGCAAAACCAGTCACATACACTGAGCTCAATGGCTGTTACAGTCCCAACTTATCCTCCCAGCCTACTACAATACAAACTACTCTGCTACTTTCTCCCAGAATTGTTCTAACAATCAAAACTTAATCCCTCTGACTACAACGGCATCAGCTGAACAACAACCCTTTACAATATGTTCTCGGGAATTCTTATAGGAGAAAGAATAACAATGGTAGTTGTAAACTTGAATGCGGTATTAAAACTCTGAAGCAGTAGGAGAGCCGAGGCTCCATTCGGTTTTAATTCTAAGCATTTATCTTCTACGCTTTTCAGATGGAAGAGTGATCTTCGTCATGCTGCAATTTACTCAAGGTATGTCTTTGATGTACTTGCCGTAGCCTTTTTCAGAATTCTAGTGAATAAATTGTGTATGAGCAACTGCGGGGTCTGCCATACTGTATAACTAATGCACTGGCAGCATAGGACTATCGTCATGGCTGGAAAACCTCTCTAGAACACGGCATAGGATGAGAAATGTATGGGCACCTTGTCCTTTTATGGAGGAGTGTTCTGCTGATATTAAAACCCTAATAATATGGTTTTCTGTGCATTGGACCGTCTGAGCAATCCACAGGGTCTTCGATTTTGGTACCTCTGCCTTCTAAACTCCCTGAAGAGGCCCAAAAGTCTTCTATTTCTTGCCTCGAGCTCTCTGCTGCTTCTCGTACTGTCTCTGTCTATGAAATTCGAGCTTTAATGGTGCCAGAGAGGGTTTGCAGAGTTTAAACTCTGTTCTTTGATGAAATCTATGATCCAGACACCTTTTCGAACAATTTTCTGTGAAATTAGGCTATAAATTTAGCTCCTCCTGTGCACTGCGCCTTAATAATAGCGCGTATGGACCATGGAGGGTTTTACCACTTAATAAACCTGAAAAACATGAAAACAGTTACTAAAAACATGTATGGAGGTGGTGGTATGGATGAAAGTGACAGTGGCAGCGTGGCGCGGACGAGGATGATGACTGCAGGGGTAACAATGGAGGAAAACATGACACAGTGGAGAATGCATGAGAAAACGTTGAGGCAGATGTTTTAACGTAAAAATAATGAAATTTGACCTTGGGACAAACATATAGAATGGGGGCGGGCGAATGTATGGAGGAGACATGTGGAATGGTGACGTGGAGGGACCGGGTGATGGCGGAATAGTCAACAGCGGGGGAAAACAAATATGGACCATCCAATATCGGAGGAGATCGACGGTGGAAAACACGTCGGAGGGCGATGGACCGTGGGCCAGGGGTACGGTGACCATGGATTAAACCACGCGCAACTTCGTTGAGCGATGACCGTCGGATCAACTGCCCCAGATCGGACGGCTCACAGCGATATCACTACACATCCGCAGACGAACGATAACGTGCGATGAGGTAGCAGTTTTGAAATAGTACGCCTGACACACATCGATCGATGAGTGGAATTGCTGTGCAATGGGAAAATACCGCCTACCTCCGAAAGGTGGTGCTATAGAAACCGGGTGGTTTATGAACAGTGTTCGCGGCGGGGACCACCAGGATGGCTCTACTGCGGACCGTTGATCTGCGGTTATATGAACGGTAGATCAGCTATCAGAGAGGTGAACGGGGGAAGCCGCGAGCGCGATGGAGCCAGCGAATGTCGTCCGATCTGTTTAGATCAATGGTTAAAAATGCTTCTGATACATACTCTGCGGTAAACGCCTTTCAGGCTGGCGGGTGGTTCTAGTGCTCGGGTCACATGGAGGGGGAAGGCGCAGGGGCTTGGACGAAAGGGGCTAGGCCCCATATACATGGAGAATATGGTTTTTTGACACATTATTAATGAAATTAAAGGCAAAAATGGGCAACGATAGAGGGAAGAAGGGGTTATTAAACCACACCAGGGGTGTGTGTGTGGTTTAGAGGGGATTTGGGGAAGGTTTAGAAGGATTAGGGGGAGGATTCCAGGGGTAAAAAGGGGGAGTTTAACAAAGGGAAAAACAAGGGTTGAAAGGGATATTTTGTAGGGATACAAGGGATAAATGGAGGCCTTTGGGAGCACAATGATGTCACAGTCACAGAGACCTTATAATGGGAATCAACAGAAGGGATTTTATCAAAGACAAAGGCACAAGAGACTTCAAGGATGATGTGTCTTCAGGGGAGATGCATTCCTTGAAGGTCTCAAAAATAATTTAGCCCCCTACTTTGCCTGTCAAAAATTTATAGGGCGCTAACAAACACTACGCTCGGTACTGTTTTATACCTTAACGGCCCGGTGCATTCTCCTTCGATCGCCTCGGGGCGCCAGCTATAGGTACGCACTGGTGCATTAAATCCTGAGTAGCGCACTGATGAAAAAAACATCCATAATAACCTCTGGCCACCCATTTTTTTTAGTTGTGTTGAATTTCCGTTAAAAGCTCTGCCAAAACCTCCGTAACCATAAATGGATGTCGTAGCAAATGTTTTTTTTGACAATTTTAGCCAATTTTATAACACTAAAAACCTCCTTTATAACCTCCGCTAGAGGGCCTTTTCCTTGTAGTGTACAGTTCAGAAAAACCAATATGTATCCAAAGTTAAGACTCAACATACAGTCCATGTGTATACAAAAAAGACTTAAAAAGTTAAAAATATAATCATACTACAACATCAAAATGTCCCTATGAAAATCAAGTCGATGAAACATATCAGCTTGTCCCTTTTGTTATCATTGAAATACAAAAATCAAATATATCAGATATCTACTGGGAACCATCCAGCCATGCTAAGGAATCAAAAACAAAAGCATTGATTATGTAGTGGATTGATCTGGTGTGCTAGGAAGCAATCCCTGTAAAACCTCAGGGCCTATCCTCCAGTGTCAACCAAAAGCTCAAAAAAATGTTACCGTTCTAGAGGCCCTGACCCCAGAAACATATGTCAAAGTGTAATGCAATACTCTGAACACGCACTCCAGTCCCTTCTTCGACAATCTATGTGCAGTAGTATTTTTCTCCAGGTAAATATGTGTATAGGATATAGTGAAGAAAGTCCTACTGAGCTCATCGATTCTTTCCAACCAGTAATTGAGGTTCCCTGGTGCCAATGTGTTGCAGTGATTCATGTAATATATGAGTACTTTGGAGTCCCCAAAGGCCCAAAGTTTGTCTATGTAGAGTTGTCTGGTGAGCCAGAGGAGTCCCCAAAGTGCCAACACCACAACCCTTGTATTGGTCCCCAATCCGTCGAACAAGTGGATCTTGTAATGACACGTGGGAGAGATCATGATCCATTCTCCACAACCATAACGATGTTGTTGTGCTGCCCCATCAAAGAAGCCTGCTGGATAGTGGTTCTCCAAATTTCTAAGCATGCGTGAAAGATATTTTGGTGGCCCATCTATAATCTTGTGTCCCCTCCAAGTCATAAGGATTTGTCCCATAGCCCATTGAGGTGTGAATTGTTTCACTTTGAAAACCCCCTTGTTTATACATCACCAAATCCTCTAGTGTGCAATGATGGGAATGTTCCTAAGGTTATATCCTTTCCCTAACCACTACATGAAGCATTACTGGGCATTCGAGTATAATTGTTCTTCAAATTTGAATGCTATCCTCAGGTGTTCCCAGATGGATCTAGCGAAAATACACTGATAAAAGAGGTGATCATTATCATCTTCAGCTTGTTTGCATAGACAACATATTCCCGGTCCACTCCAACCATGTTTCCTAAGATTCATCCAGGTCAAATTTCTGTTCTTACTTACCAGCCAGAAAAATATGATTTTCTTTTTCTGCGCCCTCGTTTTCTAGATGTCCTTGATCCAGCATGTCACAGTGGGCTCCCCATTTTGTGTTATCAGCAAATTATAAGTGTCCGTTGGCCTAATGATACCTTCATGCATTCTACCTCCCCATGTAATATAATCACCAGTTTTGTTATAAGTAAAACCCATGGACAATAATCCCCTCGTAAAAATCCTCCATTCCTCAGCTAGGTGTTCTTTAATTAAAATATCATCAGTGTCCATCCACTTCGGTGCGCCCTCCTACCAACATTTTATAATCTGCCCAAGGTAAAAAAAGAAACCCTTATTCTTTAAGAAGTTGTTCAGCTGAAAGTTGGTATGGTTGATGTCCGAATGACCTTTAATGCCACCATTTCCGATAAGGATCTTCCTACCTTTCCCAAAAGACCATTAAATTTTTTTTGCCAGGATAGGCCAGACCTTCCAAAAGCCAGACCAAATATATGACCGCCCACGGTCCTTTTCCTAGCCATCCACCAGTATGGTTTCTAAATTCTGTGATCCAATATATTTGTATCGGATGATATCTATCCATACCCCAGGTGTGTGAAAGAAACTCTAAATTTACTTAATAAGAAGGGATTTTTCAAAGATGTCAGTGTCCAGAATGCCCCACCCACCTAGCTCCTTTGGCTTCATGATTTGATCCCACTTAATCAAATGTATCTTCCCATTTCCACAGCCCGCCAGATGAAATTAGCCATTAAAGAGTTAATTATGTGGATGATAGTCTTAAGAAGGAGGAAAAGATGCGCCCAATAAATGGATAGTTGTTGTAGAACAGCTTGCGCCAAGACCAACTTAGCCCCCTTCGACAGCCATCTCGAGGACCAACCGTTGATTCTCCTCTTGTATTTATCAATGACCCAAAACCAGTCATCCATACTATATTTGGTGGGTTTTAGTATGAAACCCAAGTATGTTAACCCATCCTCAATGTGTCTAGTCCTGTAGTTAAAAATTTCTGCCATTTGATCTCTAACTGCTCTGTACCCCCCGGAAAATATCAAACATGACTTCTCTTCATTGGCCAGCATGCCAGTAGCTGCACAAAACCTAAGAAAAATGTTCTTAAGATTGTTCCAAATCGAAAGGATGAGCATACCTAATATCAAAACATCATCGACAAAAAAATTGTGTGAGATATCACGGTGTTCAGTGATCTTTATCCCATGAAAATTTCCTCCCACCACATCCTTGTTGATCTTAGTGTTGAAGGCATCCATCACAAGTATAAACTATAATGGAGATGAAGCGCAACTTTGTCTCATCCCTCTTCCAGTTCTAAAAAAATTCGATGCGTTCCCATTGATAATTACAACCATGTGAACATTGGAAATGCACCCCATAATCCAGTCTGTCACATCCCTGCCAATCACAACTTTAAGAAGAACCATCCTTAGGAAAACCCAGTCAATACGACCATATGCCTTGCTGAGGTTATCTTCATGATGGCCGCTTCCATATGCCAACTGTGAATTGTATGTAGAATCTCTTGTGTTGAAGCGACAACATCGTGAATGATGCGATTGTTAAGGAAACCAGACTGCTCTCTGGTGATATGTGTGGATAGGACTTCCTTTAGTCCATCTGCAATGAGTTTTTTGATGACTTTATATAATGTATTGCGTAGGGAGATAGACTGACAATCCTCAAACGTCTTCATACCCTTACTTTTAGGAATAAGTGCCAAGAAGGTAGTGTTGATAGCCCCATTAACGTGTCCTGTGTTACGGGCTTCTTCAACCAAATCTGTAATATCATCTAGCAAAAATTCAGCAAAATGTAAAAATAATTCGGGCATCCACCCATCGGGACCCAGAATTTTGTCTAGTGAGAAGGATCTCAAAACTCCTTCCACCTCCTCCTTGCTGACCTCCCGATTGAGTCTCTCTCTGTCGATCTCTGTAAACATGTTTGGATATTCCTCGACCACCCACATATGTTCTTCCAAGTAATCCACCTCCCTAGCCTTGTACAACGACTCAAAATGTTTAACCGCAACCATCTGGATGCTAGTGGTGGACGAGTGTTCATGCCCATAAAACTCAATATTCCAAATAGTGTTTTGGTTCTTCCTAACATTTGCATATTTATGAAAAAAAAATTGTTCTTGTCACCCTTTCTGAGCCAGATAGCTCTATTTTTCAGTCTCCATGTCTTCTCCTATATGAGCAGGAGCTTCCGCTTTTCTTCCTCCAAAGTGTTGAGTCTGGACCAATCCCCTCCAGATAGAGAACACCTGTCCATGCTGGTAAAAATATGTCACTGCCTCATGCAAAATCTCCCGCAAATCCTGTAACAACTTCTGTTTTTTCTCCCTTTCCCACTCGCGAACCACCCGCTTAAGTTTCCTCAATGTTTCCGACAAAAAACACATGGCCGAAGTCCCTTCTTCCCTCCTGTGGCTTTGAAAAAATAACCTAACCATTTCATTGAACTCAATATCCTCAGGCAAAGTTCTATTAAACTTGAATGGGAAGCCCTTGATCTTTGTTCAAACTGCCACTCCAGAGTCACAGGTCGATGGTCTAAAATGTGCAACGCTTCCACTCGAGACTTAGTTATACCAATACTCTCCAGCAAGGCATCATTTACTAAAAAAAGGTCAATCCTTTTTGCTATAAAATCATTAGCATTACGCCCGTTATACCACGTAGGACTATCGTTGTCAGGCCTCAGATCAATGAGGTTCACACTTCTGAGCAAGTCTCCGAGATAGTCTGCAAGAGGATCTCATCTTCGGCCATTACCCCAAATTTCCCCCATCTCCAGTGTGAAATTCATGTCACTTGCAAAGATGGAATTTTTAATGGATAGAACTCCACTAGATTCCATCCTACCCCAGAACAATTCATGCTCCCTGTAAGGGGCATATAGATTAATCAGATGAATAATCCTATGCATGTGGCCCCAAATAAAACTTGTCAAAATAATACCCCTGAAAAAGCTGAATGTTAAGTCCCTATATTAATAGTGTAGTCCTTTATTATGTTAGTGTATCCCCACTTATTGTTATTTTTGTACCCCTGTAACCCCCATATTGTTATTATTGTGCCCTTACATTATTATTGTTAGGTCGGCTAGGGTTACATTGTGGCCCCACTAGGATTACATTGTGGTCCCATGGACTCCTATATATATAGAAAGGAGGTTTTGTCATTTTTATCATTCAAGAATTGTTCATTCATGTAATTTATTGGAGGTTTCCCCCTCGAAGTGGCTTATTTCTAAGGCATTGATATCTCTTTTCTTCTATTTTTGGAGTTGGTTCCACAACATTTGGTATCAGAGCTTTGGATTCTAGGGTTTCGATGCTCCAAACAGGTCATCGTGGAATTTTTGCTATAACGTTTTATCTACGAAGGTTCAGAAGTTGAAATTTTTAGAGTGCAAAGAAAAAATCCTAAGGAACATTTTCACAAAATTTTAGAGCTTGGTTCGCAATATTTTTGGAGATATGATGTGTGGAAGGTAGGGCTTTTTTCAAGCTCCTGAATTTCACTTAAAAAGGTCATCATGAAATTTTTGCTATAAATTTTTTTCTACGAAGGTTTAGAAGCTGAAATTTTTAGAGCGCGAAGCCGAAATCCTGAGGAACATCATTGTAAAATTTCAGAGCTTGGTTCGCAACATTTTCAGAGATATGATCTGTGGAAGTTAATTTCATCTCAAAAAGGTGATCGTGAGAAAATATTCATAACTCTCTCTCCGAGCATTGGATTGGAATTCTGTAAAAATCGACTGGAAGTACACGGACTATAGTTTCCTTTCTATAAATTGTAGAGCCAACAGAGCAAACAATGACACGTGGCAAGTCGTACAAATTCACTCTACTGAACTAGTCCATAATTAGGTCATTGTGGGAGAATGTAAATAACTTTGCCTTGAAGAATCCAAATAAAGTCAGACCTGTAGCATTTGAAAGAAGCTTCAGAGGACTACTACAGGGCCGAATTTCAGATATTGAGGATCTGCAAGTATAGAGATAATTCAATTTCAATATCGAGCTCCTCAAAAGCAAGAAAAAGGTGTGTATTTGGTTTTTAAAATTGCATATTGTTTGTTTGAAAAAACAGTTTGAAGTGATTCCAAGGGCATATTTTAGAATTTTTAACAGTGTTGGGTTCTATAATGCCTCCAAAAAATAATTCCACACTCATTAAGCCCTCAAAAAGCTATACTATGACGCATGAAGAGGAAGAATTGCGGTATGAGATACCAAAATTACGGTACCAAGTGCAACAAATTTCAATCTTACGAAGAGCAACTGAAGATGACATAGATGGTTTAAAAGCATAAATGGAGGCTAATTTGGATGGTTTTAAGGATCAAATAATAGATAATATGGATGATAAATTAGTGGAAGATCACATCGAGCATCAACAACAAGTTCTCCAACTCTCAAAGGATAACCTAACTTTGGTGCAGAATCTAATGAAACAACAAGAAGATCAACATCACAATGAAAGAAGTTCTGAAGTAGTCACAAAACAAGAACTCGACAAGTACGATCAATTTCAGAGTATCTCAACAAGTGGAAGAACTTTCTTGTAGAAGATTCCACATGGGAGGATGGGAATTTTATACAGAAGCATCAAGAAATAGTCAAGCATTGAGGACAACACTTGTTTGAAGGAGAGGGGCATGTAAAGTCCCTATATTAATAGTGTAGTCCCTTATTATGTTAGTGTATCCCCCCTTATTTTTATTGTTGTACCCTTGTAACCCCCATATTGTTATTATTGTGCCCTTACATTGTTAGGTCGGCTAGGGTTACATTGTGGCCCCACTAGGATTACATTGTGGCCCCATGGACTCCTATATATAGAAAGGAGGTTTTGTCATTTGTATCATCAAAGAATTTTTCATTCATGTAATGTATTGGAGGTTGCCCCCATCGAAGTGGCTTATTTATAAGGTGTTGATATCTCTTTTCTTCTATTTTTGGAGTTGGTTTCACAACACTGAAAGACATGATATTCACCCACCTTGGGTCCCATATGACAGTCAACCCTCCAGACCTCCCCTCGCCGTCCTTTACCATGACATGTCAAGCTGGGAACATGGCGCTAAAATAGGAAAAAGACTTATAGGTTGTCTTCATCGTCTCTTGAGAACAAATAAGAAAAGGGTCCATGCATCTACAAAAATCCTGCAAAGAAATAAATTTGGCCCTCCCAAAAAACCTAGGATATTTAGTGTGCGACACATCATTAAGACCCGACTCGTTCGGGCTCCAGGGCTCTAAGGACCCGATGAATAACCTGCGAAATAGGGATATCACAGAAGTTTCTAGGTTGTAAGTCAATGTCATTTATCTTTATGCCAAAGATCGCTTCTTCAGACACGGACAACCTTTGCCCTTATGGATGGTAACATTGGAAGTAGATGATGGGCTGAGGTGGATGGGAGGGGATAAGGGTCGAGATGATTAGACCTCAATCGACCCCAGGTCAGCCTTCAGATTATGTAGTAGGAACCTGATATCACTACCCATGGAGTCTTGTGGAGATGAGGGCATGGGGGGGGGCGCGAGGGTAGGGCAGAGGGTTCACGTTATGGATCGTCCAATAGCAGAGGAGGAGGCACTGCAGGGTCACTCAACACCGGAGACAGGGTGACATGATCAACATCCAAGGCATGCAATAGGGGAGAGGGAGACTGGGAATGGAATCTAGGTCTTCCAGTGAACGAGGCCTCCTCTCCCTAAACAAGGAGACATCAGGGAGAAATAAGGGGATACGATCAACACATCGACGAGACATAGAGTGATAATCAATCCCGATCCTAGACCTACCCCCCTTCTGGTTAGGCATGGTCCAGAAGTGAGATTCTCTACCCCCATGAGAAGCCTTCCCCTTTCCCTCATGTTCAAAAGATTTCAATGAGTAAAGGGGAGAGTGTGGTTCAATTGGCAACATATCGTTTTTGAGTTGTCGAGAGGGCATCCTTGGATTGAAATTTGTCTTCGAGCATTCTTGATTAGATTCCCCAGGCTTCATGTAATCCCTAAACCGCGTAGTCTACACACCCGACCCATTCTCACATGAACTACGCAAGTGGCCCATTTGATGGCAGTGATGGAATTGAAACAGAACCCGCCAATAATCTAAAATCTGTCTATGGAGCAGATTATCCCAAAAGAGGTCAACATGTGGAGGAAGGCCCCCCACGAAGGACACCTCGACCAAAATCCAAGCCATGCGCTTTTCAAAAACACCCAGGCTCTTTGGGTCGAAAAATTGACGTCTCCTAATACAATCCCCAATTTCCATGAGTACCTGAGAGGTCCAAAATTCCAGTGGAAGACCAGGTAACATGACCCAGACCAAGTGGTTTTGAGGTGTGTCATAGTTTGGGTTGAATCTGGCATACCATCGGTGCAGAGACAAAAAACAATGTCCTACCACCCACGACCTTCGCAAAACCTTGCCAATTTCCGCTAGATCCATAAAATGGAAGTTGTACCACCCCTTCGGCAACTTACAAATCTTTGCTGGATATCCTGACAATTTATTCCAGGAATCTAATAACCATTGTGTCATATCCAAATCTTTGTCATTCACAAAATTCCAGCGACCCACCAGTGCCCTATACTAAAGGCTAGCCGAATGGTCCCACATCAAATCCTGACCGAGGCTCAGAATTATACCATTGCATGAAGGCTTGAAGGGCTTTTCAGGTCGAACCGATGATTTCTGTTGATCCCTGTATGTAGAATGTAAAAATCCAAGGGATGAGAGCACATAAATGTTGCCGACGGGGATAGAATAATTTCGTTGGATTGTGTCTCCCTTTCGGGTAGTCAAATGGTCATGTTGTGCCAGTAGATCGGTCACTTTACCACGTCCCTCTGCCACCTCGACTACATGCAGATACATGTCAGGTTGTGGGTCCATTTCTAATTCTACCAGGAACGCTTCGAGTCAGCCATGATCGCAATCTCACGTTGTCATCATCTAGTATGATCCTAGTAAATGCCCAAAACCATCACCCCCCCCAATTCCCAAGGAAAAGGCCTCCTAACAATGTTAACAACCGGAAATTAAAATTGTCTTAAAGGCGCGTAAATCCTCCAAATCATAACCGATCCCAATGAAACAACTCCCCACGGGAAACAGTACCACCCGCCGAAATTCTCAATCACAACGATAAATTGTCAGTAAAAGCCTATTAATGAAAATGACTTCACTGAGAAGACCTGCCACCAGACCTAACCTCCCTCCTCGGTGAAGTGATTTAAATTTCCTGAAAACTAGAGGTAAAAAAGATTCCGATCAGAACTTAACCAGAATGTTCAGTCCGACACTTCTAGTCACACAAGAAAACATAGAAGACTCCCAAAAAAATAGACTCCAGAAAACCCCGTCGCAAGATGAACCTCCCCCCAAAACCCAATGCAATGGCTATCCACAACAACAACACATACATCCACTGATGTCCCACCAATGTTTTTAGAAATGTATCTCAGCACTTTTGCAAGGCTTCGTTAATGTGATGGAAAAAATACACTTCTCCCAGTATGCAGAAAAAAAGTTAACCAAGGTCCCCCGTCTTCCTGTCGCAGTCTGGATGTGCGAGGTTTGTAAGATGGCCCCATATAAAATGACCCATATATGTATTGGAGACCTTAGTTTATGCAAATCCCAGGAGGTGCCACCACACCCATTGAGCATAATCAGATAAAACACAAACCTCTTATAAATTCCCCAGTCTCAAAACCACCTACATTCAATGGCTTACAGACAGAGACCTCGCACTGTGTCAGCTCCAAAAACTTATAATTCCCTCATTCTCCGTCGTGAAGACATGCCCAACCCATCCACCAGAGAGAGAGATTTTTTCCAGAGGCTAAGTTCTTAATCCAAGGGAGGTCATATTCAGTGAGGAGGTCGAGAAGCCATTTTTCTTCCACGATTAGAAGCTGAATCTAATAGACTAAATAAGGTCATGCTTTTCTCCAATATGGACCAAGGGTTCTAGTACCAATTACCATGAAGCGAGAGGCAAATTTGTAAGAGAAAGGGGCCAAATTTATTTGTCTCAACAATACTTACAAAAGGTCGAATCATTATGTATTCTAGAAAGGGTTTCAAGACCAATTAGTAGCACGATGTAGAGAGGCCAAATTCCATTATAAGACTTAATTTATTATTGTCTACTTGTGCCGCAGACCTATTGTTCCAAGGGTGTTTTCAAGCTGCTCAAGTCCCTCCTTAATTTTTTTGCAAGGGATTAACCAAATATAACAAGGGTTGAACCTTAATTTCCAAGGGAGTCGAGTGGAGTTTGATTGCAGAACGTTGGTGCCAATCATAGACTAAGAAAGGATCGGATTTTAGGTTGAGGGTGACTAATTTCTTGTGTTCTAAACTGAAGTTTAATTGTCTTTGCATGAAGTAGCTTGTTTGTTAGAAGACCGAGGCCATTGACTTGTTGAGGCCATGAACCATCATCAGTCTTTTATGCAGACTAAGACTAAATTTTTAGAAGGTCGATTTCCCTTTTGAAGGAGTTGATTTGCATTAAGGAAAGTTGATTCCAGTTCTGGAGGCCAAAATTGGCTAAAGCAGGTCGTAATGTTGTAGAAAGGGCCAACTATGCATGCAAATTAAGGAGGTTTTATTTCCATCTGTGATAATGGAGGACTTGATGCAGATTGAAGAATGTTATACATGGAAGAATGCAACTGCCAGATCAGGTTTTCGGGAATTATATCATGTGCCATCATTTGAGTTTGTGACAGTCAACAAGCCATATCAACAAATCGAGTCACGGGCTCAAAATTTCCTGTTCGGTAGACTCAGTTGGGTGCATCACCTAGAAACTCTTCAAATACCAGCATCAACTTCAATAATGACCTGATCACGTTGGAGTTTATTCCATGCACGTGTAAGTAGATTTTTTTTATTTACTCTCTGCCTTTACAATTAAAAGTGTTGCAATTTGGGAGGCCGAAAACTTCAATCAAAGCCCCCCACCATGCATGAAAAATACAATAATTATCACAATAGAATTACGTTATTGATGCTGAGCTTTGTAGTAATCATAACATCAATTTGTTATTGAAAGTGTTGTGAGTGAGGGTCTGCAATAAGCACAGTATTTTTGGTGTATGTATGTGTGTTGAGAAGCGGAAGAAGTCCCCTACAACAAGTGAGTATTTTCCCGACCAAAGTCCCAATTAGAACATTTTTTTCATTTAAATGGCCATATATTCTTTGGAATTAAAGCCGAGTTTCTTGTACTAACTTAAGCTAAAAATTTAAAATACATCGAATTAAAATAATAATAAAAAACTAAGGAAAATATATGACATATTCTAATATTTACAATTATCTAAAAATAAATAAACAAATTGTTGAATGAATGATATCAATATGAACATCAGGAAGTAGGATTCATTTGAACATAATAAACCACATGAAATATCATGTTTATTAAATCCAACTAGATTTTGGGTCGAGCTAGCTACACAAATAAGTTTTGGTAGAGTTTTTATACACTATATATATATATATATATATATATATATATATATATATATATCTTATTTAAACTAATTTTTATGTGTTTTCTGGAATAAATATGCATGTGTTGACTAAAAAATGTAAGAAATAACTTTATCTCGAAAGTGAAAGCAATTAATATTATATATTTTGAATATCATATTTCAATCATCATACAGAAATATAAAAAAATTAACAATTCATAAACCTTTGCTGATAAATAGATCTAGACTATAACATGTTCAAAGAAATGTTTGAAACAAAATAACCAAATATTCATTCATAAACAAGTATGCACAAGCTAAAGAGAAATACCAAATGCATCCATTAAGGAATTAAAAAGATGACCACACATTAATCTCATAACTCAAAACACATTTAATTCTGAAATTTGTCTTCAAAAGAGTTGTAACTTCAAAATTGATTAAAAAATGCAAGTTTTGGCTCTTCACAATTTATTGACCCTCACTCCATTAAAAAAAGAAGAGAAGTTTGTATGACAAATAACAACATAAAAAATTGTAGATTTTAGGCTTTTGCGAATAGTATTTTGTGTTGTAGTGTTTTCCGGGTATGTCGCATCCATGTTTTTCATTTCGACGTTTTGAACCAAACCACCATGGTTCATCTTCAGGAAAAAGATCCATGAGTAAGTAAGATCTCACATGAGGTATAAATAGGATAAAGGGAGAGATGAATGGAGGGGAAAGGAATGGAAGCCAACTTTGAAAAGTAATGTGTTGATATTTATTTTAAAGTCAGCTTCCCTTCCTTTCCCCTCCATTCATCTCTCCCTTTATCCTATTTATACCTCATGTGAGATCTTACTTACTCATGGATCTTTTTCCTGAAGATGAATTACGATGGTTTGGTTCGAAACGTTGAAATGAAAAACATGGATGTGACATACCCAGAAAACACTACAACACAACATAAAAAATCATAAATATTTTCTCTAATAAATAAAAAGTTCTAAAAATAAAAGTTTCGTCATTTCAAATTGATTTTTGAAAATTGATTCCTCCTGAAAATTTGATCAGCTGTTTATATTTCCTCCTCTTTTTCAGAGTCTTTATCTTCCACTTGAGTAGAAGATGTGGTGCATGAATTTGAATGTGATTCACCAATTGTGAATACACCTAAGTAAGAGTTGAGAAATGAATGGGATGAAACTGATTAATTTTGACCTAGCAATCTAAAATGAAGTTTTGAATTGTTCTTTTCCTCTTTTGATATTTATTCCCAAACTTAGAAATGATTTTTATTTGTTCGAAAGGATTTTTGAAAAATTTTTTGGGACCATATTCTGATCTCACGTATTTCCTTTTGATCTTTGATGATGATTTCTTAAGATGGTTGCTCCAATTCTCTTGGAATTACTTCTTTTAATGGCTTTGAACTTGCAAGATCAAAATTTTCAATAAAGTCAATCCCCTTTTCCCATATGATTAAACATTGCCCTTGGGCATTTTTAGCCCATTCTCTGACTTCCTTAGATTTTGTCTCCCTATGACTCAAGGATGAATTCATCATTATTTTATCATTTTTAGAAATTTTTGGAATTAATTCAGACTGTAATCAGGATGGACGAAAATCTAATTTTTATGTGTTTATCCTCCTTTATTAAGGAATCAATATTTTTAATAACATTTAAAATTTCTTGATGAAATCTTGAGATTCTATCCATGTGCTTATAAAACTTGGATTGACCTTTTCTTAAAATTAAACAGATTTGTAAATCTTGTTTCTTGAACATTTATACATTGAATTAATGTTGATTAAGTTGAAACTGAAGAGAGTCTGACTGCTCTTTTAGAGTTGTGGTCATTACTTCAGTGTTTCTTTCAGCTTCCTCTTTCAAAATCTGAGTTTGATTCTCATGGGATTCCTTCAAATCCTCGATATGTTGAGTATGTTTTGATTTTAATTCACTCAATTCCTAAATGGAATTGACTCTGAAGATTTTCTCTTTCTATTGTAAAACCTTAGACAAGAGTAGCATAATACTTTTGGTAGTTCTTCATTAAACAATTTTCTCTTTTCCAATTGTGTTTCCAATGCTTTAATTATGTGTAAATTATCTTCATATGATGTTTCAAGCTCATTGATATGATATTGATTATAATTTACAAATGCTCCCAAAGCCTATGAATATTCTTTGGCATTCTCTTTAACATCACCCTAGGCATGCTACCTATGTTCAGTAACAATTTCTAAGGAATCAAACTTTATTTTCTTGTTTTTTCTAACCACTCCTTTGGTTTGGGAATTAAAGAAATATTTTGTGAGAGAAGTAACAGTATCAAAAACTATTTCTAATTTAGAAACAAACTTAAACAGAAAATAATCCCAAGGAATATTGGTGGAAATAGGTGTCATAGAAGTATGGGGAGATGTCTGAATAATTGAAGATCTATCAATCTTTGTTTGTTGTTTCATTGTTTTTTAATCCTTCTCAGAAGAAATATCATAATATATATATATATATATATATATATATATATATTATCTTTTTATATATCAATCTCCATTTCTTGACCTGTGATATTCCCTTATTGTTTCTGTTCGGTGTCTTTGGGAGAAATGATAACAATGACCTCATGATCATGTTCCATTTTCTTGTCTACTAATTTGACTATTTTCGAGTCTTCCTATTTTTTCTCATGAACCTCTACAGTTATGACATATTTTGTGCTATGTTGATCCTTCTCTATTTCTTTCCTTTTGACTTCTTCTTCACCTATAATAGAGACATCTGTTGTTTTTTAGTTTGAATTCCTCTTTCTTGAGAAAAAGAGGAAGGATATGAATTAATTTGTTTAAAATCAAATTGAAATAACTCAAGGTTTTTTAGTTCTTCTACAGAGAGATTGACATGGAAACTTTTTTCCCTTAATTCTTGAAATTTTGTTTTTGCTTCAATATCTAATATTTTTCCTCTTTCATAAACCTGCTGGAAATCATCAACGGCTATGAAAACTTCATCAAAAGGAGGATCCTAATGAATTAATATTTTCACATAGCTTATTGTTTTATAATGAATACCAATGATTCCATGAGGTTCATATTAGTAATGGGGTAAATAATAAATCCAAACATCTTGTAGCTCCTCTCTTCTTTGAACGCATGTCCCTTGTCCTTGATGTTTGTTTCTCCAAAATTAATTGAGAAGACAAGCCAAAATTTCTTTTGCAATTTGCTCAATTTTTGTTCCTGGACATACATAGCAGCTTGATTTGCTACTTCTCTCATAGCAAGTCTTTTAAGACTGTATTTTGATAATAGATGGGGTCCAACCTCACTCCCATAAACTCTTATATAAGAAAATAATTCTTTGGCAAACAATGGCCTATTGATTCCATACCTTCTTTGAGATTCTCACTGATTCTAGGAGGGACCTTTCCAAAAAGGATTTCATGCAAAGGGATCATAAAATAATGACAAATATCAAAAAAATGGAATTTAAAATTTCTCTCCCAAAGGATTGAAGCATAGTTCTGAATGGATAGATGTTGGTTAGCAAGATAGTTCCATTTCATCAAAGAATTCAAATATCTCCCCCCACTTCACCGTACCTACTTTTTGAGTTTTATCAGTGCACTAAAAGATGAGAGAAGGGTTGAGGTTGTACTCCTATAGTGCCAAATTATCTACCTCTTTCAACTTTCCTTTAATTTTCTCCATGACTTGTTTCATAGTATGTGACTTTCCTTTCTTTCCCATTTTATGACCTGCAAACAAAACCAAAAAATATGAGTTATCTCTGGTAAAAAGAAGCCAAGTTTTTGCTTTTGGATTCTACTAAACCATTTCCTTGAGGGTAGAAGTTAGCAAAAAAATTGATCTTGGTACCTTTATCTAGGCAAAATTCATTCATCTTAAAATAAGAGAATTATGAAGCATTATCAAACAAAAAAATTGTTGGAACTCCAAACCTTGTGATAATATGGGACTCTAGGAAAGATCGTACTTGTTCATCATTGACTATTTTCAAAGGGATTATTTAGGTCCATCTTGTGAAATAATTAGTGTTTGTAAGAATATATTTATGTAATTTTGAAGATTTTGGAGTCATCTCACCAATGATATATAATCCACATTGCTCAAACGATCCTTCAACTTCAGCAAGTTTAAAAGGAATAATCGGTCTTTTTTCTTTTCATGTTTTTGTTTGACATTATTTACATCTCCTTGCATATGCATAATAATCCTTGAATAGAATGGTCCAGTAATATCTTGCTCATCAAATTTTGTGTGCAATGGATTCTCCACCAAATTTCCCACCGGAAGGTCCATCATATTACTCTACTAAGACTTTTTCCGCATCATATTTATTAAGGCATCTTATTAATACATCATCATATATTTTTATAAAACGAATGCCATCAATTAATTAATATTTGGAACATTTCAGACGTAGCGGCTATTTTATGCTTAAATGATAAGTGATCACGAGAAGTACCATGAATTAAAAAATGTTTTATATATGCATACCATTTGTTTTTTGGAACATGTACATAAAGGATTTCTTCTTGATTCATTTCAAATTCATTGTACCATCCTATTTCTAGATTAGAATTTTAATCTTCATGTGAGTGATATCCTTCTAATTCTGCTAATAATTTACAAAGACCTTGTCCTTTGATGACTTTAGATGGTTTAATATCTAAATCATAATCTTAAAATGCAGTCATCCAGTTTGCTCTTTTCTCTCCTAAATCTTTCTGAACCAACAAATTTCTAAATGTGGGGTGGGGAACTATCACTTTAGCATGAGATTTCAACAAAAAAGGTATAAAGTGTTTAACAAATTTATAAATAGCATAAGCTTACTTTTCTATTTCTAGATAGTTTAATTCAGCTCTTTGAAAGCCATGAAAGAAATAGGAATTTATGTATCTTTAGAATTTTTCTGAGTGAGGAATGTTGCATATGAAACACCAAAAAAAAATGTATATAATAAAAACTCTTTATCACCATTTGGGCTTATTAATGCTAGAGAAGTAGCAATAGCCACTTTATTTTTTTTTCAAAAACATCTTTTTATAATGGTTCCCATTTAAAAAAATGATTTTTTTTAATCATATCTTGCATTGGTGTGATTGTTTTAGCAAAACCTAGAATAAATCTTTGAACAAAGTTAATCTTTCCTAAGAAAGATTGTATAGAATTTTTATTGTGAGAAATAATTTGCAAGATTTATTTGATTATATTTGGATTAATCACAATACCTGTTTTAGAAACTATAAACCCCAATAATTTACCTTCGCTAATAGCAAATATATTCTTGTTGGGTTTTAATGAGATTCCATATTTTCGACATCTTTCAAAAATATTTGTTGAATGATCAACATTTTGAATTCTTTTCTTGGAATAAATTGTAATGTCATCCATATATACCACCATGAATTTATTAATAAGTACATTGAAAGCAATATCCATGGCTCGTTGAAAAGTATCTCCAACATTGATTAATCCAAATGGAATCTTTTTATAAGCATATGTGCCCCATTTGGTTTGAAAAGTGGTTTTAATTTGATCTTCTAGGGAAACCAAAATCTGGTTATAACCAAAGAATCCATCAAGAAGAGAGAACATCTCAAATCCTGCAACTGATTGAAGAATTTGTTCCATTAGAGGAATAAGAGAATTTCCTTTTCAGATTATTTATTCATGAAGATAATTGAGTTGCCCTTCATATACAAAGAAAATCCTTATTTCAAACATCCTTGGAGAAGATCATCCAAGAAGAATCAAGGAATCGTCAAGAAGTCATCATCAATCATTATCAACAAAGGCATCAAGTTTAAGAGTTCATCTTCACTTGACAAGTAAGTATTTTTATTTCTATGACTAAATCTAGTAAAGTGACTTCATTTTCCAAGGAGATCAACAAGTTGGTTGGGTCATCGAACTTCCTTGCATGGAAAAGGACGATAGAATTAGTCCTAAAATAAAATGAAGTTATTTATCATGTCAATGGAAAAGTATCTAAACTTTTGAAGGGAAAGCACTATCTAAATATATGAAAAAGGATATAAGGGTTCAAAGGTTTCTTATAGAATCCATCAAGGATTCCCTCATCCCCTATGCAGTAGAGTTGGAGTATGAAAAGAAATATATGATAAGATAGTGGAACTATTCTCTAAAAACATGACAAGAAAATTCATATTGCTAAGATCTAAATCATACAAGTTGAAAGCATAACAGGATGAAGGGATATCTATATGTCTTACTAAAGAATCACAAATAAGGAATTAACTTCAAGATATAGGAGGGATGATATCTTATAATGAAATGATTACCATTGTTCTAAATGATTTAACTAATGAGCAAGGTAACCTTGTGTCAAAGGCCCATGAAGAGAAGAAATTTATCCCATTCAATAATTTGTGGTCACTATGAAATATTGAAGAAAATAGGTTGAATTCAAGAAGTAATTTAGGATCAAATGATCAAGTTCAAACATTTTTTGACATGTCAAGAAGAAAAGATAAATTTGGCAAGTTTTGTCCTCAGAAAAAGAAGAAGATAAATATGTCACATATCCAATGCTATAGATGTCGATAATATGGGCACTACAAGAGAGATTTTCCTAAGTTCGAGAAGCACAACAACAAATGAATAAGGGAATAAGCCCATATCACTGACGAAATTGAAGAAGTTGAAAAGAATAAATCCAAGAAGGAGGAGGTGAAATATCTCTATTATTATTGAGATAAGTCTTCTCCACCTAGTTCTTTTCGATTTTTGTGAAATATAACTATCATGGTAGGAAGCATTAGAAGCATGATAGGATGCATCATTTTAGTGAATGGCATAATAGTAACATAATTAAAAACAAGAACTCATGACATCATTATGAAGCTTGAAAGATAGTTGAAGTCTATGGCAATCATTATTAAGGAAGTAGCTCTTAGTAACCTCATTAGAAGCATAAGTAGTACTTATGGGTAGAAGTGAGTCATCTAGTATGGATCTCATCAAACATTATTAGGAAGGAGCATTTGCAAGATGAGGATAATCAAGATCCTCTACTGGAATATTCATTAGAATATTCATCTCTTGAAAGATGTCTCGCGTAGAATTCCACTTTGGATGGGATTCATTATTTGAAAAATTATGGTATGATGACAAAGGAATGCAACATGTCAAAAATTATTAAATTACTCTCAAGGAAAGGAAGCTGGTAAAGGAATCCTATATGACCAAAGAAGAAAATATGTATGTATGCATATTTTTAATGATTTAAGTCACGTCATTATATATTTTCAAGATATCAAGGATGCATGCTCTACTTCATGAGTATGATTAAAGGAAAGGGATATCTCTCACTAAAAGGATGCATAAAGGCATGGTTCACATATTTACTAGATGAAATCAACACAATATGTCCTCATATGGAATATGAGGTGGTTGAAAAAGATGAAGGAACTATGATCGGAAGCTCTTGAAAAATGATGTGCGTATAAAGAAAGGAATAGATCATGAAAGATGAAAATATGGAGAAGGAAATAAACATCCAATCACTAAAATATTTGACTATGATATCTCCGTGGGAAAGATATGAAGACCCTAATGAAGTCTAAAAAATAAAGAGACCCTTGAAATTGTATATCTTGCAGATGTGCCAAATATATGTGTAGGATGTTGATATTGCAAGCAAAAATATGTCATGATGAAAGGCCATCATAAAAGGTAACTTTGATTTAATACCCATTTTGATTTTTGAAAAAAAACATCTAGTTGGTTTAATACATGGCTACTGAAAGAGATTCGTAGATGTCACCTACAACTAAGCACTCATGTGGTTTAATAAAATATCTTAGAGGAAACATGACGTGGAAAAGGTAGTTGTATAGAGAAAAAGGCGAGATGGGGACTAGAAGATCACTTTCCAACAGAAAGAAGGGTGACATGACCAATAAAGGAAAGTGATGGATGGTCGTTGCCCTAAAAAGATGAAGGCTCCATAATATTAAAGATAAAATTCATATAATTGAATGGAGGAGCGCTACAAGCAACTGAAGTACACTGTTAGAAATAGGTCTCTGGTTAAGAGGGCGCCTGGAAGCAAGTTTCTAACTTGGTAGAAAATTGGAAGAAAGTCCCCAACTAAGAGGGATCTTGTGCACATTACTTCAATGGAATAGGTATATCCTCCCTAATTGAGAGGGAGAGATAGACACATCATTATTTTCTTCACTTGGGAAGAAAATGATGGAGGATTGGGTAAGCATCTGGCATCTAAGGTTTCATGCTCAAGATAAATTATTTTATATGTCAAGCACCCATTGTGTGCTTCTAGGTTTTTCATAAATTAATTGAGTCATTGTCATGTATTAAAGAAACATTTGGGAATGTTACATATTGTAAAATAAAAATGATTGAGTCAAAATACCCTCCAAGGCCTCGTCATGGCACAAAGATCAAGTTGACCTACATGAAGAGACAAGTCCGCCTAAAGGAGAAATTCAACCCATTTAGAAGCCTATATAAAGAAGACTTTGGCCTCATTTCGAGATACTTCACACTCACCCAAAATTTCAATCACAAGGACAAGAAGAAGTGTGAAGAAGAGGAATAGAGAGAAAGGAGAAAAAATCAACTTATTTTGGATTTGTTTTTGGGCTACTTCTCTCCACACGTGCGAAGGAATCAAGGCACTATTGTTGCAGTGAATCCAAGTTGCAAAAATAAAGTTATATCATCAAGAAGAGATATTTTTTTAAGACAATTTGTTTAGAAGGGAGAATCCACCAAAAGAAGTGAAATTGTAGTTTCCAGGCAAGTCAAAGTTGTAGTTGTTGGGCAAGTCGAAGTTGCATTTTATGGGCAAGTCGAAGTTGCAATTTCTAGGAAATTTGAAGTTGTTGGAAGGAGAAAATATTCAAAGAGGAAGAATTTACTTGGTCTTAGAGCTGTTCTTGGTCAAGGGTCTACATCTTGGAGTCTTCATCAATTGAACATTCTATAAGAAGAAGAATTCTAGTGGGTTTTCCTCTCAAGTTGGAGAGGTTTCGGCCCTAACTAATCGCCTACAAATTGTTTCATATTGTCACATTATTCTTTATGGTTTTGATAGTTGTTTGATGATATATAACACAAATTATAATAAATGAAAGAAGAAGTAAATAAAGAAAAGTAAATATACATCATAGGTATTTATCATCAAGAAGAGAAATCTCCTACTCTTGTTGCCTCTAGATTTCTCAACATGTGGCCCTGTTAGCACCAAATTGTTGAGAGACGAAAGAAGTCCTCCTGCAACAAGTGAGTATTTCCCCAATTATAGTCCCAATTATTCCATTTTTCGTATATATGGTTGTATACACTCTGGAACTAAGGCTCGATTGCATGTACTAACTAAAGCTAAAATTTTTAAAGATATGAAAATTAAAATAATAATAAAAAATAGGAAAAATATATGACATATTATAATATTTACAGTTATCTAAAAAACATATAAATAAATTGTTGATTGAATGAGATCAATATGAACTGCAGGAATTAAAGGATCCATTTGAACATAATAAAACACGTGAAATATCATGTTTGTTTAAATTCGACTCGATTTTGGGTCCATCTAGCCACACAAATAGGTTTTGGTAGATTTTTTATATAGAAAACTAAAAAAAAAAAATATTTGTCTGGATTTCATCCTATTCAAACTATTTTTCATTTGTTTTCTTAAATAAATACACATGCATTAACTAAAATAAGTAAGAAATAACTCTATCTCAAAAATTAGAGAAATTAATATTCTATCTTTTGAATATCATATTCCAATCATTAGACGGGAATATGAAAAATATAATAGTTCATAAACTTCTACTGATAAATAGATCTAGATTGTAACATGTCTAAAGAAAGGTTTAAAACAGAATAATCAAATATTCATTCAGAAATATGCATGCACAAGTTAAAGAGAAATACCATATGCATCCATTAAGGAATTAAATAGATGACCAGACATTAATCTCATAGCTAAAAACACATTTAATTCTGAAATTGGTCTTCAAAATAGTTGTAACTTCAAAATTGGTTCAAAAATGCAAGTTTTGAGTCTTCACAATTTCTCGACCCGTACTCCAACATAAGAGGTCATATAAATACTTACAAACAAGATAAGCATGTTTGAAAAATAACAACTTAGGATATCATAAAGATATTCTATAATAAATAAAAAGTTTTCAAAATAAAGTGTCATCCTTTCAAATTGATTTTTGAAAACTGGTTCCTCCTGAAAATTTGGCCAATTGTTTATCATTCCTCCTCTTCTTCAGATTATTTATCTTCAACGTTGAGTAGCAGATGTGATGCATAAATTTGAATGTGATTCACCCATTGTGAATACACCTAAGTAACATATGAGAAATGAATGGATGAAATTGATTAATGTTAACCTCGCAACGTGAAATTAAATTTTGAATTGTTCTTTTCCTCTTTTGATATTTTTTCCCAAACTTAGAAATGAGCTTGATTTTTTTGAAAGGAAACTACATGAATTTATGGGAACTATGTTGTGACGATATTCTGATCTCACTTATTTCCTTTTGATCTTTGATGATGATTTCTTCAGATAGTTGCTTCAATTCTCTTGGAAATACTTCTTTTAATGGCTTTGAACCTGCAAATTTTAGAATGGATTCAATTTTCTTTTAGCCTATTACATTATCAATTGAATCTACGTGTATTTTCTACATGGTATCAAAGCAGGAATCACTATAGAAGAGAAGAATATGATTTTTTTGTAACAAGTGAATCTAATTTGCAGCTATATTCTTCAGGACTAGCAATAGATCAGGATGTCTTTCTATGGAATTAGGCTCAAATATTCCCTTGAGCATAGTTTTAATTACATAGCTAGGAAGGACTATATGGAGGCATTGTTGGAGGAAAATGGGTTGAAGGAATTCATAGACAGTGATATTCCTAAGCCCGCAGCAACAGATTCTCAAAATATTGATGTATGGAATAAAAATGTAGCAAAGGCAAGAAGGATTCTGTTAGGATTTTGAGATCATATTGTATCGAACCTCCATGTAAAGGCAACTCCATACGTTGTGTGAAAGGCCTTAACAGATTTTTTTCAAAACAACAGCGACCATAGGAAGCTGGCGCTGAAGGACAAGCTCAGAAAAATCAATATTGGAAATGTTAGGTCCCTTTATTAATAGTGTAGTCCCTTATTGTGAGCTTTGTATGCTTGTAACCCCAATATTGTTATTATTGTGCCTTTACATTATTCTTGTTAGGTCGACTAGGATTATATTATGACCCCATGGACTCCTATATATAGGAGGAGGTTTTTTCATTTGTATCATCCAAGAATTGTTCATTTATGTAATGTAAAGGAGGTTTCCCCCTTGAAGTGGCTTATTTCTAAGGTGTTGATCTCTCTATTCTTCTATTTTTGGAGTTGGTTTCATAACGTTCGGTATCAGAGCTTTGGATTCTAGGGTTTCGCTGCTCCAAATAGGTCATCGTGGAATTTTTCGCTATAACATTTTTTTCTACGAAGGTTCCGAAGCCAAAATTTGTACTACTCAAAGCCGAAATCCTGAGAAACTTCGTGTCAAAATTTCAGATCTTGGTTCGCAATATTTTCGAATATATCATCTATGGAAGTTAGGGTTTTGCAGGCTCCCGAATTTCATCTAAAAGAGGTGACCTTGGGAAAACCGTCATAACTCTCTCTCTGAACATCATATTAGAATTCTGTAAAAAGTGACCAAAATGAAATGGACTGTAGTTTCTTGTGTATAAATTTCAGATCCAAAGAAGGAACCAGTGACACGTGGCATGTCGTACAAGTTTGCTCTACTGAACTAGTCCATAATTAGGTCAAAGTGGGAGATTGGGCATAACTTTGTCTTGAAGCATCCAAATCAGGTCAGATCTGTGGCATTCAAATGAAGATTCAGAGGAATACTATAGGACCAAATTTCAGATATTGAATATCCTAAATCAAAAATATAATTCAGTTTCAATATCAAGCTCCTCAAAATCAAGAAAAAGGTGTGCATTTTTTTTCAAATTGCATAAGTCTTGTTTGAAAAATCAGTTTGAAGTTATTCCAAGGGCATATTGAAGCATAGATATCAGTATTGGGTTCTAAAATGTCCCCTAAAAAGAATGCAACACCCATTAATCCCTCATAATACTCTATTATGACTCATGAAGATGAAGAAGTGTGACATGATATATCAAAATTACAAGAGCAAGTGCACCAAATTTCGCTCTTGCAAAGAACAACAAAAAATGAAATTGAAGTTTTGAAGAAAGGTGTGGAAGCTAATATGGATGGTTTGAAGAAGGGAATGGAATCTAATATGGATGGTTTGAAGAAAGACATGGAAGCTAAGAATGATGGTATAGAAGAAAAAATTAAAGACAACATGGAAGACATGAATAATGATCTAATGGAAGGTTTGACAAAGTTGATACCAGAAATGATTCCTAATGGCGAAAAGATAGTAGAGGAAAATCATGATGAGAACAAAATAAATGTTAATCATGATTTCATAAACTCGAACGTTGGATGGAAGACCCACCATATTCCAAAGATCGATATGAAGAAGTTTGATGGCAAGGATCTCGTAACATGGATACTACAGATGGAGCAATATTTTGATCTCAATAATGTGCAAAACACACAAAAGGTACGCATTTAAACTTTATATTTAGAACAAAATACATTTATATGGTATCAATGGTTTTGCTCCCACAAAAAAATTATCACTTGGTCAATTTTTATGGAGGAAATGATAGCACATTATGAGGATACAAAGAGTAACACCTTCTTTACCCATTGATAAATCTCAAACAAAAGGGTTAAGTGGTGGAGCACATTGAGGACTTCCAAAAATTGAATATAAGGGTAACTAATATTCTAGAGGAACACATGATTGATGTATTCATAGGGACTTTAAAGGATAACATCCAACATGATGTTCTCCTTTTGGAACCTGATTCATTGGAAAAGGCATTCAGGTTGGCAAGAAAAATTGAATGTAAAATTATGGTGACAAGGAAGCCTACCACTCACATCTATAAATATGGAAGTGTTTCTACTCCTAGACTTCCACAACCTACAAGTTTGAAACCACAACAATTGGAAGAAAAAATAGCAAAAGGGCTTTGCTACATTTTTGATAAAAAATACACTAAAGGTCATAAGTGTGCTGAGAAGAAATTATTTTACATAGATTGTGAAGAGGAAGAAGAAAATGAACAAGAAACTTCAAAACAAGAGGATATACACCAAGAACCAACCCTAGAGAAACAAGAAATGAGGCCTGGACAGACTGTATGGCTATACACTATTACCTCAACTTCAAGATAAAAATAATATACACAAAGAAATAATAGTGTTGATTGATTCGGGTAGTACTCATAATTTTATTCATTAAGGTAGCTAAGTGAATTGAATTGTTTCCTATACCCAGCACCAGAATGTCAAGTGATGGTTGCAAATGGAGGAACTATAAATTTCTCTGGAAAATTCCATAATATCAAGATAACCATGGGGGAATATGTATTTAATAGTCCAATGCTTTCCATTCCAATGGGAGGTGTTGATGTTGTACTAGGAATAAAACGGTTACAATCTTTGGGGACAGTAGATTTTAATTTTCAAGAACTTTTCTTGAATTTGTTTTCAAGGCATAAATAAAATTATGGAGATTTTATAGAAGCCAAAAATATAATAAGTTTGACCATGATAAAGTTTATCATGAATGAATGAGGTATGAATTGCACAATTGTGTTCACTAGAAACCAACATCAAAATAATTATTTATCCATATCTCCAAAAATGGACAATTATCTGGGTCTGGAATCAAAGACTTCACCTATTCATGTAGATCATGACTGTGTGATTCTTGATTCCAGAAGGTTCTCCAAACATCAAGCCTTTATGAGAACTCTTATGTCCAAGAGAGTAATTTAACGTATAATTATAGAATAAATAGCTGTGATAATTCAACTATTCAGTTATTTTCTCAGGTCATAGTAATTGGTGCACAAGAAATATGGATCATGGCGCATGTGTCTGGATTATAGGGAGCTCAATAAGCTCACCATTAAAGATAAATTTCCCATTCCTGTGATTGATGAATTATTGGATGAATTACATGGAGCAATTTATTTTACCAAGTTGGATCTTCGTTCAGGATATCATCAAATTAGAATGAAGACTGAAGATATTCCAAAACAACATTTTGAACTCATGAGGGTCATTATGAATTTTTGGTCATGCCTTTTGGCCTTACCAATGCACCTTCTACATTTCAAGGGTTGATGAATTCCATTTTCAAACCCTTCCTTAGAAAATTTGTTTTAGTATTTTTTGATGATATACTAATCTACAATAGGTCTTGGAAGGATCATGTTCAACATGTTGATAGGGTGCTCAAAATATTGGAGGAGAACACTGATGGAAACCTCCAAACAAGCTTGTATGGGAGTACAAGAGGGTGAAATATCTGGAGTCATATTTATTCTCACAAGGGCAGGCAGACCTGAACAAAATTGAAATGAGATGAATGGAAAACTAAATTCATAAATTGTTATTTAGATTTCTCAGTTACAGTGTATTACCAAAGTTTGTTAAGAATTATGGGAGAATAGCGACACCTCTAACAACATTATTGAAGAAATATGCATTTTCATGGAATCCTGAAGCAACTAAGGCCTTTGAACATCTTAAAGAGGCAATGTGTCTAGCACCGGTCTTAGCTACGCTAGACTTCACAAAAACAATTATTGTGGAATGTGATGCCTCAGGAAATGGAATTGATGTTGTTTTAATGCAAGAAGGAAGACCCATTGATTTTGAAAGCCTTCCAATCAAAGGAAAGTATTTACATAATGTTATTTATGAGAAATAAATGCTGGAAATACTACATGCACTAAATAAATGGCGACCTTACCTAATGGGAAGACACTTCAAGGTAAAAACCGATCATGATAGTCTTAACCACTTTTTGGAACAAAGACTATCTTCAGAAGAGAAGCAAAAATGGGTCACAAAGATGTTGGGTTATTACTTTGAAATCATCTACAAAAAAGGAAAGCTAAATGTTGTTGCAAATGCACTCTCAAGAAAGGATGAATAGGTGGAAGCATTGCTTTGTGCCATTTCTATTATCCAACCAGATTGGATAACCGAAGCAAGGGATGGATGGAAGAAGGATGAAGAAGTGTGGACACTCATTCAAAAGTTACAACAATATCCTAGTACATTTGATAGATTTAGTTTGAAAACTGATTCCTTATGGTACAAAGATCTCTTATATCTTTGTAAGAATTCCCAACTAAAACAAATATTCTTTTGGGATTGCACACTCTCCTTTAGGAGGACACTCAGGATTTTTAAAAACTTACCACAAGGTGAAGAAATAATTTTTTTGGGATGGCCTTAAATATGATATTCAAAATTTTGTGGCAGAATGTTTTGTTTTATAGCAAAATAAAGTTGAGACAATTAAGACCCCGAGTCTTCTACAACCTTTATTTGTTCCAAGTCAACGTTGGGAGGATATTTCAATGGATTTTATCATAGGTTTACCTAATTCCGAAGTAAAGAGTTTCATCATGGTGGTAGTTGATAGACTTACCAAGTATGTTCACTTGTGTGCATTATCTCATCCATTTAAAGAAAGTACAGTTGCTACTACATTTATGGAAACAATTCAAAGTCTACACGGAAACACAAAGATTATTGTAAGCGACAGACATCCCAATTTTACTGGAAATTTTTTGACGAAATTATTTTATTATTTGGGTACTTAAATAGCTCATAGCTATTCTTATCATCCTCAATCCGATGGTCAAACTGAGATAGTGAACAAATGTTTGGAAGGATATCTTCATTGTTTTGCATCTGATAAACAAACACAATGGTTCAAGTGGTTACCTCTAGCTGAATGGTGGTATAACACTTCGTTCCACACTGCAGTAAAAATGACCCCATTTATGGCACTTTATGGGTATCATCCACCATCCATCACATCATATTTAAGAGGAAATTATAAGGTTCAAGGAGTGGAAGATCACATCGAGCATCAACAACAATTTCTCCAACTATTAAAAGATAACCTAAATTTGACACAAAATCTAATGAAACAATAGGCAGATCAACATCGCAGCGAGAGAAGTTTTGATGTAGGAGACTAGGTATTTTTACAGATACAACCATACAAACAAATTTCCCTCAAAAAATCTAAGAAGGATAATAAAGTATCGCCAAAGTACTATGGTCCTTACAAGGTGTTGCAAAATATTGGTACTATGGCATACAAATTGGAGCTTCTTGCTTCTTCGTGAGTGCATCCAGTTTTCCATGTTTCGTGATTAAATAAGGTCATAGGTGACAAATTTCCTATTCAAACAATATTTCCAGAAATTGATGAGGAAGGAAAAATCATATTGGAGCCTGAAGTAGTCACGGAAACAAGAACTCGACAGTTATGAAATCGATCAATTTCAGAGTATCTCATCAAGTGGAAGAACTTACCCACTGAAGATTCTACATGGGAGGATGAGAATTTTATATAGAAGAATCTAGAGCTACTCAAGCATTGAGGAAAACAATTTTTTGAAGGAGAGGAGCATGTTAGGTCCCTATATTACTAGTGTAGCCCCTTATTGTTGTTAGTCTAAACCCCTTATTTTTAGTGTTGTACCCCTATAACCCCCATATTGTTATTATTGTGCCATTACATTATTATTGTTAGGTCGGCTAGGATTATATTGTGACCTATGGACTCCTATATATAGAAGGAGGTTTTTTCATTTGTATCATCCAAGAATTGTTCATTTATGTAATGCAAAGGAGGTTTCCCCTTCGAAGTGGCTTATTTCTAAGGCATTGATCTCTCTGTTCTTCTATTTTTGGAGTTGATTTCATACTAGAAAAGGGTAGCATGATACCAAAATACTTGACAAAATTCACTCAATATAAATATTATCTTGGAATTTTTGGTGTGACAGTTGTCGAGGATGATCTCGTGAGCCTAGCACTTCTAGGCCTTCCCAAGATTTGGCACAAATACCAGGATTCATTGAATGGGAGAGAGAAACTACCAGAGTGGGAGCGATTGTGGTTTGACTTGGTATAAGAAGAGATTAGACGGAATACCATAGATGGATCATCATCAAAGATTGATGATAAAGAGAATTGTGCCTTGGATGGAAAGGAAAATAGTGGGAAAGGGAAGGCATCCCATTCCAAATCAGATTTTGGTCAGCTACCGAAAGAAGAAGGACTTGTCGAAGATAAAAAAATTTCGTTGTCATGAGCTTGGACACTATGCTACAAAGTGTCCGCACAAGAAGATCGGTAAGAATACCTTAGGAGGAGCGGAAGGTGAAGCACGCACTTCACAATTTGAGTTGGATTTTACTCTCATTGCATGCATGGTGTCATCAAAGATAGGTTTTTTGTGGTACCTAGATAGTGGAATTTCACTCCATATGACCAGAAACAAAGAATTATTTAGTAACTTGGAGGAGAAGGATCTAGAGATGCACATCGAGATGGGAGATGAATAGAGGTATAGGAAAATCGACATAGGTACAATTACCTTTCATAGGGACTCTAGTACTCCTCTCACATTAAAATATGGTATGTATGTTCCTGGTTAAAAGAATAATTTAGTTTCAGTTTCTATGTTGGAAGACCATGGCTATGATGTGATATTAAGCAAAGGAAAGGTGTTCCTTCGTCACAAAGCCACCGAACAAGTGAAGAATATTATGGTTCGGGTAAAGAACCTTTACAAATTGGATGTAGTATATTGTGTTTCCTTGAGCATGAAAGCAGAGAAGGTGCAGAGTCGAGAAATTGGTGAGTTATGGCATAGAATATTGGGCCATCTACACCATGGTGCTTTGAAGATCATGCAGAAGATTTCTAGAGGACTTCCCAAGGGTGCACTTGATCAATGAGATATATGAAAAGGGTGTACATTGGGGAAGTACACAAAATCCACCTTTAATGGTAAGGAAATCTAAGCAAAGGTGATCCTTGAAAGAGTTCACTCAAATATGTGTGGACCGTTCACGATAGCCTCCAGAGAAAAACACAGGTATTATGTGATTTTTGTCGATGATTTTTCATGCAAGTGTTGGATATTATTCATGTGGAAGAAATATCAGATGTTCTCAAAGTTTTGTGAGTTCAAATCACTTGTTGAGAAAGATATAGGGAAGAAGGTGAAGGCTATAATGAGTGAAAATAGTGACCCAATATGACTCGAATGAATTCAAGAACTTCTATGCTTTAGAAGTAATTTGACGGGAATTTATAGAACCTCATAACCCACAGCAAAATGGGGTTGCAAAAAGGAAGAATAGAACTATTATGGGAGCAACACGAGTGATGTTGCATGATTAAGGCCTACCATTACATATGTGGGCTGAAGCATGACTCACACATCAGTATTTGTGTAGAACAAAAGTCCTCATCGAATACTTGGGATGAGTACACCAGAGGAGGAATTTCCAGTTAAGAAACTAGATGCGACGAATTTTAAAATTTTTGGTTCATTCGTTTATTGACATGTGACCAAAGATGCCAGGAAGAATCTAGAGCCAATGAATAATTTGGGAATATTTGTGGGGTACACCAATGCAGATCACAACTATCGGGTGTACTTTCTAGCACACAATATGAAAGTGGTCAGAAGAGATGTGAAATTCGATAAAGAGAAGGCCATGAAATTTTCCATTGAGAAGGAGCTTCAAGTGCACGCAGTTGAGGAGATCTTAACTCCAAAAGAATAACCTTTAGATGTGGAACAACCACAAGAAAAGGACAAAATATTGGAAGCACCTAATCATGCAGAACCATCCAGAGATAGAAGGAAGCATGCTAGAGAGGTTGACAGGTTGGTGCTTGATGTTAGAGAGAATGTGGAAGCACCTAAATCACAACGTAGGTAGAGAAGGTCCCTAGAGTGGTACACTAGCTACATGGATCTTATGAGTGAGAGTGTAGATATAGACCCATCCTATTTCAAGAAGTAGTGCAACAACCAGTTTGGTTTGATGCCATGGTAGAGGAGTATGACTCCATTATTAGAAACAGTGCATGGGAATTTGTCCCAAGACCAGAGGGAAGTCAATTGTAGGATCCAGGTGGATCTATAAGGTGAAGCATGCAACAGATGGGAATGTGGAGAAACAAAAGACTATATTTATGCCCAAAGGTTTCTCTCAGGTGGAGGGAATTGATTACGAGGATACCTTTGTACTAGTCTCAAGGTACTCGTCAATTAGATCCATCCTTGCACTTTCCATGCAAATGGGATGGAAGATACATCAGATGGATGTAAAGACAACCTTTCTCAATATAGTAATTTAGGAAGAGGTGTACATTGAGCATCCGGAAGGTTTTGAGACCTTTGACAGAGAGTCACATGTGGGCAGACTCAATAGAGAGTTGTATGGATTGAAACAAGCACCCTATGCTTGGTACACCAGGATCGATAGCTACTTCACTAGGTTGGGCTTCACCAAGAGTCAAGCATATGTGAAGCTTTACCATATTGTGGTAGAAGGTAAAATTTTGATCATTGTACTTTATTTCGATGCCTTGATACTTAGAGGTGATGAGAATCTAATCAAGTCTTGCAAAGAGGATCTTGTAAGAAAAATTTAAATGAAGGATATGGGGCTCTTTCATTATTTCCTAGGATTGGAAATTTGGAAAATATATGGGGATATATTTGTATCTCGGGGAAAGTATGCCAAGGATATTTTGAAGAAGTTCCACATGGAGGGAAGAAAAACCATGGAGACTCCTATATCAGGGAACTAGAGGAAGGAGGATGCTACTTCAGGTGAAGTATTAGATGCTACCATCTACAAGTAGCTTGTGGGTACACTCATGTATTTGGTGAACACACGACCAGAAAAGTGCTATGTTGTTAACCAAATTATTCAAGCTATGGTTAATCCTACCAAGATATTTTGGAAGGAAGGAAAGCATGTGTTGAGATACCTCAGAGGCACTATAGAGTTTAGGCTACTGTACAATTAGATAGAGGGAGTGAAGATTCAAGGATTCTAGATGCAGATTTGGTAGGGAGTCCATCCAACATGAAAAGTACATCAAGGGCCATATTCACCATTGGTTTAGTAGCAGTTTCCTGGTACAACACAAAGAAGAGATCAACTAAACTCAATTCAACAGAGGCAGAATACATGGTTGTTTTTCAAGTAGCTTATGAGGCCATCTAGATGAGAAAGATACTTTTTAGTTTGTTTTGTCAACAAATGGATTCGACGATGATTCATTATGATAACCAGAGTTGCATCAAACTCTCGGTTAGTCCAATTCTTCATGACAGGTCCAATCATATCTATATCCAGTATCACCATCTCAGATATTGTGTGCAGAGGAAGATTATGTCATTATAGTACATTCCTATAGAGGAGCAAGATGCAGACATCTTGACGAAGACATTGTCAAGATGAAAATTCGAGTCCCACAGAGGTAGGATCACGGTAGCAGAGAATCCCTTTCTTGTTGAGAGGGAGTGTTGAAATTGGCAACAATAAGAGGCTTCAAATCTAATTTTCATTTAATTAAATTAGGAGGAAATTGTAATTCCACATCACATGACAACTTGTATGAGTTAACTGAGTTGGGAAGACTTGGTTAGCTCAGTCAATTCGTTTTGAGGGTCAAATTGGAGACAGGTAGAGTTCTCTCTAAGTTTTAGGGTGTCTAGTTGCAGTTTATTTTGAGTTGTAATTTTTTAACTTAATTATTTGAGTTAAAATCAATTTAACTAGTTCTAACTGATGGAGGAGCTAGTGAGAGGTCCAATGAACTAAATATAATTTAATTCACATGCATTGATAAATCCTATAACTCATAATTCACTATAAATATTTGTTGCATGTTAGTTCTAAGGAAGGCCTAGTTGATATTGGAGTTAAAGGGAAGTATATTATTAGTTGTATAATTAGAAAATTGTACAGGTCATGGATGAGGTTAACAAGATGACTTGGATGTATTGCACAATCAATTATTGGGAATTTACTAATTAATAGGAGCTAAATTTCCCTAGGGATTTCACAAGCAATTATAAGCATCCAGAGGCAAGAAATTGGTTAATTATTGGATCAAACTTTCTTGGATCAGAGTGAGACAATTAGAGATAGTGCAGGGAGCTCTCAAGCATGAGAGAATCATTGTTTTGTTTCATATTCTTGACTTAATGAAATATACAGATAGCAAGGTTTTTTAGTTGAGTCTTTCCCCTAAAAAATCTTTGTATTTTGCAATTGAAATTATTTCTCTTTCTTGTTCATGTGATTGTGTGATCGCAATTGGTTTCCACAATTTGTAGAATAGATTCAAGTGTTTTTCTTTAGCATATTACAAGATTAGTTTAATATATTTTTATTTTCTACAAATTGAGTGAATGTCTCCTCATAGTCTATGCCTCCCTTCTGTGCATAACCCTTGGCCATGAGCCTAGCCTTTATTTCTCCATGCTGCCATCTACAACATACCTGATTTTGTAGATCCACCAAGAGACAACTAGCGACCTATCCACTAGTTTAGGCACGACCTAATAAACATCATTGAGCATTATGGAGTTTACTCCTCCGTCATTGCATCTTTCCACACTTAATGTTGTGCATCCTCCTAATAACTAGAAGGGTTTTTGTCAATGACCTCTATCACCAATTCCTTGTACTTGTTTGGTTGTCTACACTATCTAATGCTTTCCCTAGGAGCTCCCACAAACTTCTTTTCATCCTTCATGTCTTAAGAAACTCCCTCTTGCTTCTTATATTAGTGGTGGTTGAGCTTCATGCTTCTCATCCCTCCCATGCTGCTCCACTTTTTGTGAACTCATTGGACCACCACACCTGAGATAGTTTTCATATTGGTAATAATGTTTGTGTTGTGTTATCCTATGGTTTTTTCTCAATCCTTGGATCTTATAGTAGCCCACTTTGATCACACGTTTGCAACTCACTAGATATTCTGAAGGTTTTCTCCTCCTAGAATTTGAGATCTCATCTTTTGATTATCCTCCTACTACTTGGAATGTAGATCGTGTATGGCTTGGAAGTTTTTTTGTAGTTAAAAAAATAGCCCATCTCTGAAATTTGATCCAACAATGTGAATTTATCAGCTGACACATGATAATAAGCTATACTGCCAAATATTATGAAGTGTCCAACCTCTGGTTTCTTCCCTGTAAATTCCTCCTTTGGTGTCAGCTTCTCCAATGCTATGTGAGGAACCCTGTTCTAAATGTACACTATTGTACTACATGCATATTCACACAGAAAATTGGGAATATGATGGTCATATAACATCACCCTTGCTACCCAAACTATCATCTTGTTCTTTTGCTCTGCAATATCATTCTGTTGTGGGTCGTATGGAGTTTTCCACTCTCTTCTGATGTCCTCCTTCACACAAAACCTCGTGAAGGCCTTATTTTTATACTCGCCTCCATTATCCCTCTGATGTACCTTGATATTTCTTCTTTTCTTATTCTCCACAAGATCCTTAAACTCTCAGAAGCCATTGAATACTTCGTCCTTTTTCTTCAAGAAATAGATACAAGTTTTCCTAGATAAGTCATTGATTAAGGTTCTGAAATATTCATAACCCGTGAGAAATATGGTAGAAAATGGGTCACCAATATTTGAGTGTATTAAATAAAGCATACCACTAGCTCTATTTTCACTCATTGGGAATGTTACTTTGCAAATTTCCCTAGAACACACCCTCTGCACACACTGTCATGTTCGGTGTGTTAAATTTTCCTTGAAATGCAACGATTGTAATTAATTCTTCTAACTGATTAATTATGTAGTTTATTTTGTTATGGAAAAATAATGAATTAATCACACAAAAAAATCTTCACAATAAAAAACATTGCGGAAATAAAATTCTATAAACTGAGAAATATAGAGGACACACACAAATATGAAACTATTATTTTTGGATAATTATCCTTGGAAAAACCTAATGCAGGGAAATTGGTGCAACAGATGAGGGTTTTATTATTATTATCCAATAGAAAAAAAATTGGTTACAAATCTAGATGCCAATCTGGCTATCCTCTAGAAAAATATATTTCCAAAATTATTTGGAGGAAATTCCTCCCTTCTGCAACGAAAATTGGCCCTTTTGGTTCTGCACGCACTTCCTCTTGGCAACTCGCACTAGCCATAAATATGCAATTCTTGGCCCAAATAATTCATGCTACCTATGACTTGGCTCTGAATGAGTCATCCTAGCTCCCTCTGGCCCTGGAAGTGTCTCGCTATGCTTTCCGGTTGATCTCCCGGCCTCCTACAACTGAAACGATCACTTTTTTTTCACTTCGAACTAGGGTTTTTAGTTGCTCGACCTATCTACAAAAATAATTCAGCCTCCCAACTATTCTTGCTTTTCTGCGGAGAAAATATGTTGAAAATGAAATTTTTTCTCCCTTAGTCTCTGTCACTCAATCACTAGCTCGAATTATTCTCTAGCTGAATTTTATTCTCTGAGAAATTTGATCCTCCTTGCTCACTAGTGTTTTTTTCTCCTACACTTGCATCCTTTCTTGCCAAAAATTCTCTCACTACTTTATCTCTGCAAGTGGGTATATCAATCTACCAAGGGACTCATTACTTCTACTCTATTGTTGATGCAATGTCCCTTCTCGATCAAAATTCTCTCCCTTGATCGATCTCTGCAACTAGGCAGTTTGATCTGCCAAGGAATTCGCACTGTTGGTGTGTCTTGCTCCAACCCCACCGATATCCTCTTATAATCTCTCGTTGGCTCACCAAAGGCCATTATTAAATTCCCATCAACAACTAAGATCATCTTGGAGTTGATCCATATGATTTTCTAGATAAATCTCACCTTTCTTGATTAATTCTTGTTAATTAATCATTTTTCCTAAGTTAGACTTAGGAAAAAATTAATTAATGACTCATTAACTTAATTGAGCCATCTCTAGGTGTTTTCTCCTTAAACGTTTTTCGGGTTCTGGAGTTCTAGTGATTTTAAGCCTCTCAAACCAAAATTGATACTAGAACACCTATTTGATGCTACACAATCATCAGAAAACTAACATTGTGATCAATTTTGGAACTCATGTCATAGTTTCCCTCAGCAACTTGAGTGCTTCATTATGTAAGTGTTTCATCCTCTTATGCCATAGATCCTCCAAGCCTCTATTATTTCTACTTTTGTTTCCAATCAGTTCCTTTGGAGAATCAAACTGAAACTTGTACAACTTGGTTCTTTGAACCCCAATATGTTTGACTTTATTCTAATTCTAGTGTTTGATGTACACCTTCTGCCCCACAAAATAAACATCATTTCCCTTATCCTATAGTGCAGAAACTGAAATTAGGTTCATACCTAAACCTGGCACGTGCAACACGTCTATAACACTAGTACTCTTTCCTGACTCTCTTTGAATGTTGATGGTACTTCTCCAAACTGGAGTACATTTATTCTTGTTTCCCATCTGCATCTGGAATTCCATCTCCTCTTCCTTATAACTAGAAAATTATCCTTTAAATATCATCATATGTGTTGATGCTCCATTGTTGATATACCATAAACCTATAGATTTAGAGCTAGAGAGGCAGTCTATGAGACTGAATTTGTCCTCTATCCTCGAATGCAAATCCCCAATGTCTGTTGAAGTCGTTGTCTGCTTCACTTTCTTTCCTCCCTTTTTTCAATTCATACATTGGGTGACATAGTGTTGTAGATGATAGAAACCAAACACTTGATCTTGCTCAAGTCTTTCTTCTTATTTTTTCCTTTTCATTTTGATCCCTTACTGGTGTTAGAGTCGGTCTTTACAGCCCTCCGTTAGAGATCATTTCTCTATTTGCATTTCATTGTTTAGTGTCTCATTCCGCTCATTCATTTGCATTCCGTTAGGGGCATGCCATTAACTGACGGAAGGGTTTAGTTTTCTTGTTTCCCTCATGCTTGTACCTGCTGGGTTAGTCAAAATTTCTCCAAAATCGTCAAAGTTCAGTTCATGTCATTCACAGTCATAAATGATTATTTTGGTCAAAAAGAGTCTTTTGGTTTTTTATTCTAGGGTTTAGTCTTTTGACATGATCAATAAATGCCCACAGGCCATGAGGAGTATTTCAATAAGTTTTCAATTTAAAGTTTTTCATCATCAGATATATTTGGGGACATTTCTTGTTCAAAACTCTGTTTTGAATAAGAAATTGTCGAATTCATTTTTTGTAATAAGATGTATTTTTCCCGCCTTGAAGATTTCAAAGCAGGATCTGGTTTTCCTTTGCCAAACAACAACGCCAACATCCCTGCAAAAAATCAAACAAGTTCATCATTTCAAATTTAGAAAGTCAGTGAAAAAAGCCAAAAGACAGAGTTTCATTAAATGATAAAGTGCCAAAATAAAAACATTACAAAATGGGTTTGGAGGAAGAAAAAATAAAAGCCATCTCTTGCAAGATATTTCTCAAGGTTATTTAACCCATTTTCCTCAAGAATCATTCACAAAATCCAAAGGAGAAGTTGAATTGAAAGTTGGAAAGACTAGAGTTTTGCAGCACTTGTTGGGATCCTTGTGGCTTCTGAGTTTTGATGATGTTCTTCTCATGTTATTGTAAGTTTGATTAATGTTATATGTATGCAATTTCGCCTTCTCTATGCTTCTGAATTAAACAAATGAGTATTTGAGGTAGAATTCATTGATTTGCTGGTGCTCTGCCTTAGACTTTTGTTTAGTTTTATATGTTTTCGTCAGTTTGAAGAGGATCCTTGCACTCTCTTGCCCTCTTCAGCTCCTCAGTAGTCTTTTCCATCCATTCATTCGATCCAAGACATCAAAGTCGTTGCCTACCCTGCCCCAACTTGAACTCTGCAAGATTTGGCCTCATCCCCAAGCCCAAAAAGTGATTTTCCCTTTTTCCAACAAAAACCCTAAAAACCAAAATCAAACCCTCCTATTTGTTTATCTATCCTAAGATTAGTTGTTTTTTTAGTCATCTCAAGCCCCTTTGAACATTTTTATTGAGATTGACTCGGAGAGAGCCCTCTCCTGTCCTCGTAGGGATAGCTACGAGGCTGAGTGTGGTTTGGTGTTGTCCTTCTTCTGCCTTATTTCAGCCTGAGGTGGATTTGGGAACTAACAACTGGAACCCTTCTTTGCCTTCCCTTTTCCTTTTAGGGCTAAATTTTCCTACTCCATCTCAACCTTCATAGTTTTGTCACTATTGTTGCTACTACCATTAACCAAGTTGACCCTAAGCTCCTCCTGAGTGAAATCACTCCATAGGCGATCCCATCCTGGTAGTGTATCTCTCCCATTGATCACTTGAATGAACACATTCCACTCCTTGAAAACCCATTTATATTTATTTGCACCATCTCATCATCACTTAGCTTATCTCCTATTGCAGCCAACTCATCCCTAGCAAGTTGAACTCTGGTGAGGTAGGATATTACGTCTTCACCCTTCTGCAGCTTGATGGTCCTCAAATTTTCTCTTAGAATAAATTTCCTATTTTATGTAGCATTTTGGTACATATTTACAATCACGTCCCACATCTTCTTCATTGTATCCTTCTTTGTGATATGAGGGATGAGGGACTATATGGTCCTTGACTCCATAGAGGATAATCCTCTTGCCTTTGGCATTCTCCTTTTTATAGGTTGTCATTTGTCGTGGATCTATCGATACAGAAATAAAATTCTCTGCATACTCCTTCAATCCATACTCATCCAATAAAAAATACATTTTTTCTTTCCAAACGCCAAAGTTGGAGGGTCCACTCAATTTGTATTGATCTCACAAACCTGTTGCATCCATATCTAAAAATATGGAAATATAGTGAAACCCAAAAACATAATAAAAATAACATGGGTTATAAACCCTTAGACTTCTCTTCTTGTGCCCTGCGTTGATTTACTTTAGAAAACCCTATCACTGATCTACTCTGATACCATATGAAATTTTTTTAATTTCAACAAATGGAATTAAATCTCCTATGTACTACAGATTATTTGTCTTAAATTCACTTACGGAAAATAATAATTAATTTACTACTGAAATTTTCACAAATAATAACAGGAACTGATAAATAATGCACACACACAAAATAATTTACACCCGTGTTTTGGAAAAATTGTCCCTGGAAAAACCTCAAAAGGAAAACCATATCTACATATGAGGGTTTTATTATTAATCTTCAGAAAAAATTGAGAATTAAAATTTTCTTGCCTCTCACTCGCAAAGCTTCGGAAAATATTTTCTTTGCTGGAAAAATCAATAGGAAATGCAAGTTTCCTTTTGAAAATACAATTCATCCTCCCTCAACCTATTCACACCTCCTCCTGTTTCTCACACTAGTAATTACAAATGTGCACAATTTACTCTAGGAGATTCTTTTAGCCTCTGTAAATTCATTCTAGCAAATACACTACCTCTTGCAACACTCTAAATCAACTCGTAACTCCTCTAGTAGCTAACTCTAGCACTGGAAATTAAATTGTAACCTCTGCAACTCACACTGGATAAACATGCAATGCGAACTAGCTGAATCATCCTCCTTTTTGCATAATAATTAGGCCTCCTTCCTTCTCTCGGAATGTAAAAATATATATGGATATGGATAAATTCTCTCCTTAACATTCTCTATTGAAACCCTTATTTCTATGTCTCCCTCGCTCAAGTTTCACCCTTGCTCTCACTACAACTGGGTAATTCAAACTCCTTGATGTGTGTCTCCAACTAACCCATCGATTTTCTCTTATAATATATCATTGATGAATCAACTACCATTATATAATCACAATCGATGGCTAAGATCATCTTGACACCATCAAGTGACTTTTCTAGAAGTCTCTAGAGAAAAATCGATCTACCTCAATTGATCTGATTTAATTAACCAATCCTAAGTTAGACTTATGAAAATATTTAATGATTGGTTAACTAATATAATTAAGGAGTTTTCCTTAGAAACATTTTCTAGGTCTTGGAGATAATTATCCTCATGTGGTAATTAGCCTCTTAGACACCAATAGTGACTAGAACACTTGTCTGAGCTACTCAAAAACTAACACTTTTAATCCTAGCACACTTCAGGATGTTGTTTCCAAAACTAGAGATATGGAAGATGTAGTGCCTAAGAAGGAAACAACCAAATTCATTCCCCCACAAAATAATAAAGAGAATAATCCCTAACAATGGAATAATCAGGTGGAAGAAACCAAGGATGGTTTAAGGAGGAAAAAAAGCTTTGCTACAACTACAAGGAACCTTGGATCCCAAGACACATGTGCATGGGAAAAGGGAAGGTTCACTACATAGAAGTGATGTTGGACACTGACGAAGAGGAAGAATATGTAGTGGCTCAAGAGGAGGATCATAGCAACAACAATAGTGATGAAGAGACACCAAATAGGAATCCATATGAGGCTACTATAGCCAAACTCTCATGTGTTCCCAAGACCAACACTTTTAGAGTAAGGGGAGTCATAAAGGGGAAACGGTCCATCATCCTCATTGATGGGGGATCCACTCATAACTTCATCAATGTAGCCCTGGTAGTAAGAAGGAACTTGGATATAGAGGAATTTGAAGGTTTTGACATAGAAGTAGCAGGAGGACGTAGGATAGCTTGTTTGAGTAAAGTTCCCCAAATGGAATTGAAGATGGAAAACTACACCCTAGTAAATTAATTCTACTTAGTAGAGCTTGATGATACCAATGTGGTATTGGGGGTACAGTGGCTCATTACTATAAGAAGGCACTGGAAATATTATCATACCATGTAAATGGAGTGGGTCACAACAGAAGGACAGAGAGTGCTTCTAAGAGGAATTACCACAAATGGTCCAAGAGTAGTCATAACTAAGAAGATGGGAGTTATATTTCACCATGGAGACATAGGATGGGCTAAAAAGTGTATGGTAATGCAATAAAAGACATCAATAGGAGATAAGCATTACTCAATGGATATCCAAACCTTTTTGGATAAACACCAAACAAGGTTTTGAGCACACTATAGAATTAGAGGATGGGTCTAAACCAATAACAACTACACCATGTTGGCACCACAAAATATTTAAGGGGAGATGGAAAAAACCATTAAATAACTATTCTATATGGGGGATAATAAGGCCCACACCAATCCATTTTCATCCTCCATGGCACTAGTCAAAAGAAAAAATGGGACAATGAGGGTGTGCATAGACTACAGAGCCCTCAACAAAAGTAAGGTTAAGAACATGTACTCGATACCATGAATCTATGAGCTTCTGGATGAACTACATGGATTAATGTACTTCTAAAATATTGATTTGAGGTTGGGTTATCATTAGATCAGGGTTCGAGAGTAGGACATACAAAATACAACTTTCAAATACCACTATGGACATTATGAGTTTCTCGTTATTTTCATTTGGGTTGGAAAATGCACCAACAACCTTATATTCCTGTATGAAGCAAATATTTAGGAGGCATCTACCGAATTTTTTACTAGTCTTCTTTGATGATCTTATTATTTACAAAAAAATGTGGGAGGAGCACTTAAGTAACTTAATAAAGGTGTTGAGCATATTAGAACAACAACCACTCTTTCTCAAGGAAACAAAATGTCAATTTGGAATTACAAATACTTTATATCTTTGGAAAATCGTCAACATGGGAGGAGTGCAAGTCTGCTAGGAGACGATTTGGGATATAATTGTGTGACCAACACCCAAGAACCTCATGGAATTTATAGGATTCATGGAGATATGAAATTATCATCAACGATTTATTAAGGACTATTCTCAGATGTTGGCACCCCTTACAAATTTAATGAAGAAGGGGGCTTTTAAATGTGTTTCCATAAACTCTAGCAGATCTTGGAGAGGAGTACCTTAAAACGATATTACTATACTAAGTGAAAACAATTGGATAGTGTCCCATTGTCACCATAGCCAAAACCCCCTGCTCTTTATGCTCTTTCTCTAATTGGAGGAGTCTCGTTATAAGGTCACCTATGATGGATATCATAGGTATAATGGTATAATATGACCAATAGGCTTTTAAGGGAAAGGTCAGTGATGGGCCTCGAAATGAGACACAAATTAAGGCCCATCCATCCTTTCCTAGGCACATAAAATTTATATTAAATCTCTTCTTCTACACTTAATAATGTTTTTGGCTATAATATGTTCTTAGGAAGGTTTAGAGATAATTTCATATTATGTGCCTAATATTATTTATTTTTGCAGAATATTGAGAGAATATGGAGTAACTTCTAAATGAGATAATATAGGGAATTTATCCCTACTATAGGATGGACCAACATTGGATAATAAATGAACAATATATGATGAATTTATTTCTCAAATTCTAGAGCTACAATGATTGAGAAAATCTAGGAATTTGCTTTATGTCATTTAATGTAGATTCCTAGTGTTGGGAACCATATCCACTATTTGAGAGATTTTGGAGGGGAAAGATTCCCCCTTTCAAATAGAATGCTTCCTCATCACTTTTTATAAGTATAAATTCGAATTGGCCTCTAGGGGCATGTATCTCTTATTCTTCTTGTGGAGAAAACTTGTTATTTAGCAGCTCCACTTTCATTTCTAGCAAGGATGTACTTAGATTGATTAAAATAATGAAGTTTGGTGTCATTTTTAGCTTCTAAATCTTGGTTTCCTTCATAGTAATTTTATTTTCCTTGATCTTAGCCATCCCAGGAGTCTCAGATCCCTCTTGTACAATTTTTTTATTTCCTTTGAATGTATTTTCACTTGCATCTCTTATTTTTGCATTTACTATTCATGCTTCTTTTGTTGTAGGTTACATTGGTTAAATGATTGAAGTGATTTTTTTTGTAGGTTATTTATATATTCACAAGAATTATGCATCCTCATAACAACTTTGAAAAGTCATATTCATCATTGAACTACTTGGATTGGTTTACTGCTTCACAAATCTATAATTTCTGGAAGTCCCTTGTAGAAAAATAGTAGTATTTTTTTGCTAATTTTTAGAAAGTTTTAATGAGCTTCATTTGAGTTTATTCCACTTGTATTGGGTCATAAAAAAATTCAATTTTATAAAAAAAAAAAAAATTACCCCATAGAATTTTCACTTGATTAGGTTAGGCATTTGGTATGTTAACTAGCTCACTAGTTCTTGAATTTCCGGTTTTTAGAGTAGTAATTTTATGCTATTTTTTAACATGTGTTAAAAAGGATATTTTGGAGTGATTCCACTTCGAAAAAATTTCTATGGAATCCTACTTAATAACAAAACTATTCCCAACTCATTTTCATTTGATTACTTTGGAATTCGGCAAGTTATCTCACTCCTGTAGCAAAACAGGGCCTCCTGTAGCATGTGTAAACTTAACCATATCTGCTCCAAAAGCTTGGTTTTTGTCCCTTATAATTGAATAATTACCCCTAGGCTCCAAAACCGTGATTGAGTAAGAATAAAAAATTCTTAAGCCTTGCCTCTTCTCCATTGCAATTCACCTCTGCAGTTATGGTTAGTCGACGGATTCATGACTTGAAGAGCATAATAATGATTTTCATTATTACTTTATGAAGCACCTTGTGAAATCTATTGAAAAAATATTTCTTGAATGTACTGATTGAATAATGATTTCATTTTTTTTCATACATCTTAATCTATGGTTTCCATTTCCAAAAAAATTATTTTCATTGCATAGACTAGGCTTCCTTTTGATGTACCATTTACACTCTACAAATAGTTTAATATTTACATTTCTACAAATAGGATTAACATTTACATTCATGCAAAGTAGAATAGCCTTTCATTTCAACAAAAATATCTAGTATTTCCTCTCTGAAAAATTAATTAAGTTTCCTTTCTGCAAATAGAGTAACATTTTCATTTCTACAATTAGTTTAGGCTTGGATTTCATAGCATTCACTTCATTGCATCAGATCAATGAAATAAGGACGCATTGCATGCTTCACATATAGTGTCGACGCCTATTAAGTTTATACGAACCCCGGGTTGATAATTTAAGTTGGTAGCCTCAAGAGTTGCATTATTCTTGTTGCAATACTAAGGCTCATCACTTTTTGACACTGTTATCAGGGAGGTGTCAAAGTATGCATTGTTTTCTTCTCTAGTTGATCCATTTTTGCAAATTCAAAAAAATATATTAGGCATCTTTCATTTCAAAAATAGAAAATTTCATTGCAATAAAATTTTCATTTAAAAGAAATCATAAAAAAAAACTCTCATACTAGAACCCCCCCCCCCACTTGCTCATATGGTTCAGTAAAAACCACAACACCATCCACTTTTGTAGGTTGAAGAAGAAGAGGTGGTAGAGAAGGTAGAATAAATATATGTACATGGTGACAATGAAGAAGATCCTCTTGGATTTCCCATTCAACATATTGATATCAGTGTTCATATGAAGAACATCGTGTTATCACTTCGCCATATTTCCCATTCAACATATTGATATCAGGCGCCATATTGTAACAACATATTAGCCTTTTAACTTGGTATCTAGCCCTACCAAGTCGGAGAGGGCTCTCTCCACAAAAATCACAGCCAAGAGGGTTGGATGAAAATGTTTTAGGCTAGCTATGAAATGCATAAGGGTTTGATTTGATTTGATAAGGTTGGATTCGTTGGATGAGGATTAGGTCAAGGGGACTACGTCAGGGAAAATGAGATGGAATTGCAGTCCATTCAATGGGGCAAGGTAGGTAGAAGGCTTAGCACTTAAATTTTATTTGGTGAGATTTTTTTAGACTAATGAGGAACTAGGAAGAGCATAGGATATGCATTCTTCCTAAATTGAAGAAAATGGACAAATTATGACAACTTTCCCAAAATAGAGCATGAGAGAACATGTATTCTGCCTTTCAACTTGAAAATTATCATATAATATACGTGAAATAGTTTATGAGCTTACAAAACATTCTTACAAATGATAACAGAGAAAAATAATGCCAAACAATCATACCACAGGTATCCCAAAGAAATAGAGGCAAATCTTCATTAATTTCTGGCCAAAGTGATTACAGAGTCCTTGATCAATACAATAGAATCCAATTGATTCCAGCCCTTACTAAGATTGAAGAAAGGGAAGGTATAGACATCAAAAATACATTCTCTCATCCTAAGGGGTCGAATCCCTGAGTTGAGGATGAGATCCACAAAATTATGAACTAAAAACTAGAGTGTAGGGAGCTCTAAGTGACTCCTCCCTAATTACATTGAAACTGATTCATTTGACTTTGATGATTAAATTTACATCATTATTCTACCCCTAGGTAACTTATCCATATCATATTTACATTTAGCATGCTCAATTAAAAAAGTGAAATCATTATTTCCAAGATAAAAGTCAAAATTTTAATGAAATTTCAAAAATATCAGCAAACTGTCAGATGCAGCCTCTCTTTGCCAGATGCACCCTCCCTTTGGAAAACACACCCTCCATCTTGCAAGTTGTTTTTGACTGGGTTGTAGGTGTCCAAATTGGCTCCAAGATGGCTTGTTGGAAATCCCTTCAAATCTACTTTCTGGATATGCTTTCATTTTTCAAAATGAAGCTCACTTGCCCTGTCAAAACTCAATCCTCCCAAGACTTCTCTACGCATAGTGCCAGGGTCAAAATGAGGCAGAAACATGAGCTTTTGCTATTTTTTTTTACATTTTCACCATCTTGTTTTGCAAACCAAGGCTTGCAAATTTTTTTTCTGAGATGTATTGACTGTTTTTCATCCAATTGTGGTGGAAACATGGTAAAAATATGGCTCAAAAAAGAGCATAGTGCCAAGGGCGTTGCGCGTTTGACACTTTTATTTTTCACTTGACTGACCCAAAAACTCAATAAAAACACAGAATTTGAAAAAATGACCCAAAACCTTTCAAAATTGGTGAAATTATTGTTGATGATGTAGCTAGGCTTGGAGTGAAGCCTCTGTAATTATGTCCAACTTTCTTTTCTCTTCTTTCATGGTCAAAGCCTCAATTTTTCATTGGCTCTTCTGAGCTTGGCCATTGTAATTTCGTCCTTTTGGGCATATTTTTTTACCTTCCTTCTCAGTATTTCATTGTCTCTATTTTCCTTCTCCAAAATATTCTCTAAGTGTTGGTTAGCTCTGTCAAGCCATGGCTCGCAGTTTTCATTTATTACCATTGCAAGTTGTTCATTCAAGGATAGTTGATCAGCAAGCTCAACCTCTTTTTGTATTTCTAGTGCTAGATCTATTTTTAGCCCTCTAGTTCTAGGTCTTCCTCTTAGTTCTTGTTCTTCTTGTTCATTAAGAAAACCATGCTTCTCAAGTGTCTCTTCTAACAAAACCTTGGATTTTTCTGTTTCCCTTTTAGCTATGATGTATTTAACCTCATCAATGACATGCTTTGTCTTCAACTGTTGGTTCTCCTGCTCAAGGAATTTTATGAAAATTTTTGACCTGTCAAGATTAGTTTTGAGCTCTATAATCTTGGCATCCTTCCCCTTGATGAATACATTGATATCCTCATCATCATCATGCTCATCTAGGTCAACAAGGTCAAAATCTTGTTCTGTCTCATGGAGGTCATCCTCATCATGAATGATTGCCTCGTGTTCATCCTCCTCTACCATTTTTTCTTTCCCCTTATGTACATTCTTTGTTTGTGAAGAAGGCATGGCCCCTTCCACAATATTAGGAGCAAACAATTGCCTATAACCCCTCTGGTATGTTTTTTCCAATGGCTCTATCTTAGCCACATTAGCTTGCTTAGGCTCATTGATCTCAACTATTCTAGGTGACCCAGTCTCAATATGGGATGGAGATGATGGTGGTGAAGTAGATGAAGGAGACTACTCTGAAGATGATGAATGTACTGTGGGATGAGATGGAGGAATGGAAGTGGAAGGATGAGATGATGAAGGTACATTTTGGGCATGTTGAATAGGTGGAGCAGTGAATATGTCATTAGATATGAATGAACTCCATGGAATGTTCAATTTTTTGAGGTGATGGATGACTATGATTTTGATGAGGGAGTGGTGGAAAATATTGTTCAGTTGGTGTTCATACTCTCTCTTCTGGACAATAAATGCCATCTTATCAATGCTTCAGAAGAGGTAGTATGGTATTTTGAGCATCTTTACCCTAGTGAAGTGCATAAGTAACTATATGTGATAGGCATACAATCTAGAAAATCTACCTTCACATGAAAATTATTTCATGATGATCTTCATCATGGGATCATATCTCTCCAGGAGATAACAGAAAGCAAAAATAATCTTCCTCTCATTCTTGTACCTAGGTTTCATGAAAGGCTCATAGTAATGCTCTTCCAAGTATTTCTGTTTGAACCACTTCTCCCCAACATTTGGGATCTCGGTGGAAGCTAATATGATGGTAGTTGACATGGTGAAAGTGACACCAGCTAAAGTAACTTGGTTTTCAAGGAGGTTAGAAATGAAAAGTCTGGTCAAAATAGCATGGTGTTGGACCTTCTGAATTTTCTCACAGAACTCAACACATCCAACATGTTTGAAACGTGTCACAGCCATATGAGATGCCAAAAGTTCCCTGGTATTTTTTGGCTCTAATCTGAGTATTCTTCCCCCTTTTTGTGGCCTCCTCTCCTCTATTTCTTCTCCCTCACTATATGGTCTATTTTCTTCTTCTTCCATGATGTCTTAGTGTCAAAACCCTAGGAAGGTGGTATGATGGTAGAATGTGATTTTTAGGAATAGGGAATGGTATAAGGTAATTGAGGGAGATGAGGGTAGGGATTTACATGTTAGGGAATGTGACAGGAAGTAGGGATGTAAAGGGGTTTTGGGATAGGGATTAATTAAAGGTGTAGGGAATTGGGAGCTTAGGAATTAGTGTACCTAGGGTTTAGGGTTTTAAGGAAATGAAGGCTTAGGGAAAGGGTGTATTGCAATGTGGGAAGGGTATGAAGGTACTAGGTAGTGAAATTGAACTGTAATTATGTATTTGAGGAATACTAAGGTTTCAAAATTGAAGAAAGACACCAAATTTGCTTCAAAAAAATTCATACATCCAAAATTACTTTATGGAGAAGAGGAATAAAGCAATGGTCACTTACTTGCTTGTTGGAGGCTTAAAGAACCACTCCTGAAGTCTAGAGGGTGATTTTGTGAAGTTTGGAGGTGTTTTTGACAATTGCTAAGGATGATGGGAAAACGCACAGCGCCACAAGTAGTCACACCCTCTCTTTGTCAGGCGCGCAACACAACAAGTAGGCGCGCAATGAAACACACAAGTGCACAACTCTAGAAGCAAACACACCCTCCCTTTGACAGGCGCGTTGTGCCTCCCCTGTTTTGTTGATTTCGCCTTCAAAACTTGAAAACCCTACTTTTCTTGGGGATGCTTGATGGTAGAGGAGATAAATCAAGTCTCTCTTGATGGCATGAAGGATCTTATACTTGAGTGAAATTGATCTTTTGATTTAAAACCCTCTTTCTAATGTTTCACGTTCACCTTTGAAAATTTTAGAAAATACCCTTTACACTTTGACCTTTTCTTTGCAGGTTGATGATGTTGGAGTAGGAAATATTTACATTGCTTTTGTTTGGTGTTTAGTTTGGTATATGGATTTGAACTAGAAGCTTGGGAATAGTAATTATTACATATAATGAACATAAAATTACATAAAAATAAAAATAAATTACATCTATATTTTTGAATAAAATTACATTGCAATATAAAAATCATAACTTGAAAGAAGAATTAAAACTTTGGAAATATTCTTTGGATATCATCTTCCATGTTGAAAAAATGTTGAAAAATCTTGTTCAGATGATAAAGGAATGTTATTGAATCACTCTCATACTTTTTTTGACCTTATGCAAATGAAATAGTGTTTTATTTAACCTTGGAAAATGAAACATAGTGACCTAATGGGACCTTGAATGATTGCTATAGACTCTCGTGACTTAAGTATGCTCAACAATACATGAAGGTGGGCCAGTAAGTATAAATTTTTGAGGGAGAGTGAATTTTTATGGCTAGGGCTACCATCAGTGAGTGATTTTTTACATGACCTAATGGAATGATTAAAAATTTCTGAATGGGACTCCTAAAATGATATGAAAAGAGTATTTTTGATTACTAATGGCAGTATGCAAATACTGACACTAACATATCCCTCCATCTTCCCTTCTCAACGTCCATGGTATGAGGTCAGAGGATCTGGAAAACTTTCTCTTTGAATTTTAAATTATTTGTAGATCTTATGGTTACTTACTAAACACTCAAAAGTTGAGATTGTTTCTGAAAACATTGAAGGATAGAGCTCTTAAATGGTTCATGGGATTATATGCAAAATATATCTCTTGAAAAATATAAATATCGTGATATTAAAGAAGAAATATTTAGAATGAATAAAAAAGAAGATGAGATCCTTGAGGATCTAATAGACAGATTTATGTATAATGTTAAGAGGGAAAAATTACATCATTTAGGATATGACACACTAAAAACCCTCTTACTTAGAACAATTAGGGATGACTGGATTTCTCTCCTTGATATCATGAGTAAGGGTGATGTATACCAATTATAATTTGAAGAAATTTTTGAAACATGCAAAAACATCTCAAGAGGAAGGGAAAGGGTAAGTAAATCGACATCAATATCGGTAACTTGAGATGAACTTGGAAATTTTCTTGATAAATTTAAAACAAACATTCTTGGAAATCTAAGTGAACAAGTAGAAATTTTAAGAATTAAAAATGAGTGAAAAGAATATGTTGATATTTGTGTTATCCATGCAAAATCACATGCTACTAAATATTTTCCATCATTACCGATGTTGAAGGAATTTTAATAAGAGGACAATGGAGCAAGTCAATCACCAAAGCAGATATGTTATGTAGCTCAAAGAATACCATGGAAGCCTAGTCAACCTGATATGATGCAAGAAACTAATTCACAATTTTAAGGTTAAGCACATCCATCTCAAAGTAATTGGATCACACCCTTTCCTTGGCAACCTTAGCCATCTCAACCCCAAAACAAATATTGGCAACAAGGTTGGCAAGAACCTTATGGGAGAAATCCACAATATCCTCAATATTTTCCTCAATATCCTTCATACCCAACTCCATGATATCCCTACCATCCATCTCCACCACAACCATAGCCCAAACCACATCCATATCAAATATCCACTCCCACTCAACTACCTATACCACCATTTACAAACCCAAACAGTGAAGTAACTCAACCCACTTACAATGCAGAGGTACAACACTTCCAAAAAAATCCTATTGATCTAAATAAAATTCATCTTAGCTCATGAAGAGTATTGAAAAAAAAGAGATTTTCCTAATGTCATTGAAAAACAACATCTAGAAGAAGAAGATTCAGAATAATCATGTATCACATTTTATGGACAACAACCATTAGAGCCTGAGATTGAATACTTTTTGTCATGCTTACCACCATATCCTTTTTGTGTGCAAGGGATTAATCGGGAAAAAGTATAATATTTGAATGGCACATAAAAATAAGACATAAAGAATGATCCGAATGAGCAATCGAACCAAGGGCATTAAAACTATAGTGTGGTTTGGTTCTATAAAATCAACAAGATGGAGCATCACTCTCTTCTTCAGCAATGTTTGATATCATCAAAGTCAAAGCATTTGGTCTCTAATATTTAGGTATATGTCAAAACATATGTTTCAAGCCTACACATGAGTTTATCTGTCATCTTTTTATGCACATGGCTCCATTGGAAGTATTCCTACACTTGAAAGAGATTTTATTTTTTCAAGTAGAGTAGGATAGAAAAAAAAGAAATGGAAAAATGGAAAAATAGAGAAAAAAGGAAAGGAATAAAATATTAGGTGAAAACCTCTTTTGAGGCACCTAATATTGGCTCACTGATTCAAAACCTCCTTGAGGTAGTTAGTGGGTTGGAAAGAAAAAATGAAAAGAAAGGAAAGCATCCTAGGTGAAAACCTCCTTTGAGGCACCTAGTCAGACCTACTAGTTGAAAACCTCATCGATGCAGTTAGTAGGCCTAGCGGATAAAAAATTGAAAGATGAAAAGAGAATTTTTTTTTTTCTTCATGTATCTCTCTCTGATGAATGCAGGTGTTCTCCAATATTTGCAGACAACAAGAACAATTTAGCACCAAAAGAAAAAATTGATAAAAAACCTAATTAAAGGAAGTCAAACTTGGTATTTCTCCTCCTTTTCCCAGATTCTCCAACAGGAAAAAGGTCATGTCAATCCATCACCCTCATCCATTTCCATCATCCACCCATCATTTCCAATCCTTTCACATTCATTTACCTTGTTGTCTTAAAATGTTATAGGAAGGTTTCGTTTTGCTACAGGAGGTCAAAATACACAAGGCATATTTTTTTTTTTACCATATCTTGAAAATCGTGCATCTATTGTCTGATTTGTTTCATGGGGATATGCATATGGATGATGGTAATGTGCTCAAGAAATTTCAACAAATTCCAATGCACATTTTTCGAGAAATTGACCTCCATCACCTACAACTATTTTTTTTGTTTTTCTCGAGATTCGTGCATCTGTTGGCCAAGTTTTTTTATGGGGATATGCATATGGATCATTTAAACATGCTCCAAAAATTTTAGGTCAATCTAATCTAATTTTTGAGATATATGGATAAAACAATTCAGCTACATGAGTGTTCCAGAATTGCTACAGGATTGTGATCGGCATAGAGAGAGGGGTAAAATAATACGATTTCCTTAGGGGAATGAAGAAATAAGTCTACCATGCCTCCATCATCCATCCTTCACACCATTTATTCACTTATCCATCTAAAAAAACATTTTTGTCCATGAAAAATCTCCATTTTCACCCCTTCTTCCATTACTTTCACCACAACCAAGCTTTTGATCCTTATCCTTAGATTGATCATGAATTATCATTGTTTTTTGAATCATTATCTAAATTATATTGTTTTCATAGAATCATTTTGTGACTGCTAGAGGAAGAAATACATTCCTGTAGCAGTCTACAATTACCTTACAAGACCACAATTGAGAGCACCAAAATGAAGAACCAATCATCATGAAGACATTGGAGAGTCATTTCCCCAATTTTGGGTAGGTACAGGACCTCTGCAAAGAGGCTATAGGATCATTTTTCATCTCCAATGATAGCCTTTGATCCCTGGTGGCACTTGTTATCACTCTCCCGAACTTCATAAGGCTAACAGTAGGATTGGAGAAAGGTAACCACAGAACAAAATTTAGGTTAGGTAGCTAGCCCTACTCGAACCAGAGAGGGCTCTCTCTCTCTATGTCAATTTTCAATCAAAGGGATGATTGAGTATAATAATATTTTATGCTAGATATGTAAGCTTAAATAAGTAAAATTTGTCTAATATTTTGAATGTTGGATAAGAAAGTTAGTGAATGGACTGTAAATGAGGTTTTTAGGTTTGAACTTCGAGGTGAACCTGCAGAGAGTGTGTGAGGCAAGATAGGTATTTTGGAAACATATTAATCATTCATTCAGTATAGGATTAATATGGAGTAGATTTTGAATGAGCACTTAAGTGAATTCATTCAATTTAAGAAGCAAATAAACATAATATAGTGAATCTTGTCTAAAACAGAGCATGCATAATGTGAATTTTGCTCTCAAACTTACAAGATAGAAATATATGAAGAAGTATACATGGTATTAAGCATAAGATGATAAGAAAACATGAGAAACACATATGCTCCAAAGCATAAAACAAGTATCTCAATACAATTCCTGCAAATTTGTCTCTGATTTCATTCCACAAGCTGGTTACAAGAAATCCATTGCAAAATATGAGACTATCCAACCCCACAAAAGACAAAAGAGAATATGCTAATAGAAAATATATACCATGACACCTCATCGGGATGAAATAACAGCCAAAATGGATCATAAATGCAAAATATGAGTAATTTCCTAATTTCTAGGGAGGTTAGAAACCATTCCCTGAATTTTAGCTACAAACTAGGAGTGTTTATCCCTTACATTAATTAAAAATTCCATCATAATAGGAAGAAAAAACCAACCCAATAAATCTAATGACAAATGATATCCTCGAATTTGTGACCATTTCTGAGCTTGACAAGTGTCCTGAGGGAATCCAATGTTGATCTATGACAATTCTAACAGAAGATTTTAAAAACAATTTGCAGAACCATAATAGAAATTTGGAGGCACTTTAAGAAGTCCAAATTCACGTATAAAAAAATGGTCAACTAGCCCTATGTGTCTAGTTTCCAAAACATCTTAAATTTTTCAAAATGGACCATGGGAAGGCCTTCGAAAATTCATTCTCGCATAGTCGCTCAAAAGCGTAACAGAGAATCCAAAAAGGAGGCAGAAACATGAAAAATAGGTGGTTCTTGAGCTTTTTCTTCCAAATTACATCTTGTCATGCCAGGAGGGTGATCTATGATGTAATAATCAAAATATATCCATCCATGTAAATAAATCACCATTTGGATGCCTCCAAAGCAAAAATTCATAAGTGTCTCTTACCCTTCTACAATGAGAAATTACTAGAATTTTGCCAAAAATCATGTAAAATACCAAAATTGCTCCAAATATTTCAAAATTGTTTCTTTGACACATGTAAAAGATAGGATACACAACTAATGAATCTTCAGCCAGTAAATCCAAGATTTCTTTCTCCTTGAGCTTCATTTGCGCCTCTTTAAGCCTCTTTTTCACTTGTTTAAGCCTTATTTGAGAAATGGTATCCCTGGTAAGATAATGACTTGTCATGTGCCTTTGCAGCTTGTTATCCTTTTTAGCCTTCTTCAATTGCTTCTCCAGATTCTCATTAACTCTTGATAGCCAAAGCTCTCTATCCTCATTGATCTCCATGGCAATCATCTCATCAAATGCCAACTCTTCAGATTGATGAATTTGTTGTCTTTCTCGCTCAAGTGCCCTTTTGAGGCCTCTTGTTCTTGGTATTTTTTAATGTGTTTCAGCCTCCATCTCCTATATTTGGCCAACAACAACAATTTTATTTCCTTTTCTTCTATTTTCATCCTTGTCTAATTTGTACTTGCTTTGTAAGAGCTGAATAATTTTCAATTGAAAATTTTCAAGCTCAAGGAAAGTAATTTGATATTGAGCAATGGAGAAGGCACCTTTCAACTCTGCAATCTCTTTATCTTTCTCTTTGATGATGTCTTCAACTGATCTGAGCTCCTCATGCTCTGATACCTCAGGCTCTAGTGGCACTAACTCATCATTACGATGCAAGAGAGGTTTCTCCTCTATCTAACATTGCTCATCATGGGTGCCAAGTGTAAGAAAACTCCTGGTAGACTTAGGCACAAAAAATTGTCTCCTCCCTCTCTCATATGTGTTAGCGAATCCCACAACCCTAGGGACATATGAAATCTAAAAAGGTATAGTAGAAGAGCCAATCTCCATTGGTTGTGGTGATGACGTAATAGGCAAGATAGAAAGCGTTGTTGACAATCTCTCCAAGAATTCTTATCATGTCATGTTTATGGAGGACAAGTGATGTAGCACAATGAGCTTGATTAGACCATGATGAAGGAAACTAGTATGATGATCTACCCTTCTTCTCTGAACCTTTCTCAGCCATCTTAATCAAACTCCTGTATAAATAATGAGGCAAATCAAGTGTTTTGAATCTGGTAAAATGCATCAAAAGCCTAATGTTATACCTATATAGCCTGGAGAATATTCCTTCGCATGTAAAGTAATTCATTATAAACATCATCAGAGGAGCATACTTGTTTCTGATATTTCTAAAAGGAAAAAAAAAATGCATCATCTCTAGCATGAGGCTTTACGATTTTCTTGTAGTTTTCAATGTCAAGGTCCATACACTTGAACCACTTCTCTCCATGTGAGGGGATACCTATAGCTGAAGCATTTAGTTCATATGATAAGATGATCTCCATACCTGCAAGATTGAACTTTCCCGTAGTGTAGTTGGTTGCAAAAAGGCTAGACAACTGATGATGATACCCTCCTTCCATAAGCCTTTCACAAAATGTTAAACACTGAGTTCATCGAAAGCACCTTCTGGCCAATAGAGAAACATTAATATTGTGCATGGTGAATGGCTCAAGACTGAGATGTCATCCTACTTTGAAGCTCTTCTTTTCACTTTACATGGTTTTTTTCACTGGAATGATGAAAACCCTAGGGTGTTAATGAAATGAGTGAATGAGAATGGAAATCTAGAAAATATAGTGTAAGAAGAGTTTGGTGGATGAAATGGAGGGCCTTGAAGCTAAGAAAAATTCTAGAAAAAATTGAGCAGGTATTTTTGTGTGTCAGCTTCAATTTGAAAGTGGAATGAGAGAAAATGGATGAGTGGAAGTTATCAGAGTGTCTAAAACACATGAAATTCCCAATTTTGACTGTGAAAATAGCCTGTGCAATGGTAGGGTAAGTTTTTGAGGTGAAATAGGGGTGATGGGGTTGAGTAAAAATTTTGAAAAAAAATAAATGAATAGGATGGTGTAGTGTCTCCATAATGAAGGTGGAATGAAGGAAAATGGAGGAGTTTAGGTCATTCAAGTCCTCAAAACACGGTCATTTCCCAATTTTGACTCTGGGAAAAAGCTACTGAAGAAGTGTTTTTGATTTTTGAGGGTCATGGAGCTTGATAAATTTTTTGACAAAAAACAATTGACTTGACTTTGACTTGACAACTAACTGAAATTTTTTAAATTTTTGAAAGAAAAAATGATTTGTATGTAGAAGTCTCATGGCCTTCTCCTCGGGCTTCAAACTTCTGCAACAACTTCCTTTTTTGTTGGGACATCAAATTTAAAATGATATGTACAATGACAATGAAATTATTCTTCAATGATCAAGTTAGGTAGTTTTTGTGGAACCTACCATTGATTTGTCCTCCCAACACTTCTTTCCCTTCAATATCCTCTAGTAAATATTCTTTGTTTCCTCTAAATGCAGTGATATTTTAAGGAGATTATCGAACTTTCCATGCTTACTCTTGTCTTCATTTCGAGCATCCCAATGAATAATATCATCCCCAAGCTTGAGATCATCCACTTTTATCTTCATATCATAAATATTTTTTATTTTCTCATGAATCTTTGAAGTATGACTGAATACTTCTTCTCTGACTTCTATATATGGATCATTTGGCTCATTGTCGATCTCTTGCATAATCTTCATCATTGGTACAACTAGAGAAGAAGGGAACACTGTGTCAACACCATACACGAGCTGGAAAGGTGACATGTTGATTTATCTCTTCGTGCTAACTCTATCCGCCCATAGAGCATTGGTGAGTTTCTTGTGCCAATTCCTCTTGTTTTCTTGCATCATCTTTTTTATTATGTTCACCAAAGATTTATTTGACGATTCAACAATCCCATTTCCTTGAGGATAGTATGTTGTTTAATGACCAAGCCTAATGTGATACTTGTCACAAAAATCAATCATATTCTTAGACTTTAAGGAAATATTCATTGTCAGTGATGATCTTGTGTGGACAACCAAAACGAGACAGAATATTATTCTCGAGAAACTAAATGATAACAGTATCGGTAGCTTGCCTCATGGGGATGGCTTCAATCAATTTGGTGAAATAATCTATGGAAGTGAGTATCCATTTGTGTTGAGCTGACGATGGAGGATGAATCTCACCTATGAAGTCAAGTCCCCACTGCTAGAATGGCACTTGCACTTCAATTGGTTTAAGAGGTAAAGGCAAGAGCTTCCTTTTTCCTTGAAATATTTGACATTCATGAAAACTCATGATTGTTTTATAAACACCAGAAAATAATCTTGGCCAATAGAAGCATGCCCTCAAGATCTTATTAGTTTTATTCTTCCAATAAAGATGACTGCCACAGTCACCTTTATGAAAATCTGTCATGTTTTTTTCAACTTCTCCTTCAACCAAACAATTCAGCAATAATCAACCCGGATCTTTCCAATATAAGACGCCATTAAGAATGCAGTACTTAAGAGATTTTAACTTTAAATATCTATCCTTACTACTTGGAAAGCCAGGAGGAGGATTCAAATTTCTCAAAACATGTACTATATCAGCATACCAAGGCGATAGAGAGAAAATTTAAGCTACCTCACGTAATGTTTCAACATCTTGTTCTTCAGATAATGCAGCAATAAAATTGACGTCCAAGGTATGAAGACTTGAATCTTCCATGAGATTCGCCAAGCCCTTTACTTTTATCATCTTTGTGGGCTTGATCTCCAAATCATACTCTAACATGGAAGTGATCCATTTACCTCGCCGCCCTTCATGATCATCCTGTGTAAGCACATCTTTCACAGCAGTGTTTGGAACATATGAAATGACATGAGAATGTAGAATGTAGACCCGAAAGTTTTCAAGGCCTATTTCTCAATTATGTTATACTTCAAGGTTGAGTCTCTTATGGCTCTACTGAACAAGGTGATGGGTTGCTCTGTGTTCTGATTTTTCTTTTGCATGAGGATAGCAGCAAGAGTATGCTTCGAGCCAAATGAAAAAATGAAAAAATAAAGTGTATAATCCGGAGTAATGAGGATAGGAGCATGAGATAAAGCCAACTTAACTTGATTGAATTATTTATTCACCTCTTCATACCACTTTACTTCACTATATTTCTTCAACATGTCAGTAATATGCCTTAAGTGTTTAGCAAGATTGGGAACAAACCTTCTCAAAAAATTGATTTTTCCATCGAATGACTAAATTTCCTTTTTTCTCCTAGGATATTCCAAGAACTGAATTGCTTCAATCCTTGAAGGATCTACCCTAATTCCATCTTTTGATATGATATGACCTAGCAATTTACCTTCTTCCATAGCGAAAAGACTCTTCTTTGTTTTCAATGATATGCCAAACTTTCTACATCTCTGGAAGACTGTTTTCAAGTGCTACAAGTGCTACTCATCTAAGTTGGAAAAAATAGTGATATTGTCAAGATAAATGACCAAAAATACGTCCTTTTCATTGGAAAAAGAAATGTCCATTTCTCGCTAAAAATTATCCCTTGCATTCTACAATCCGAAAGGCATTTTGGCATACATGAAGGTACCCCAAGGTGTTGTGAAGGTTTCCTTTTCTTGATCATCTAGATGAAAAAGACTCTGATTATAACCAGAGTATCCATCCAACATTGAAAGTCTAGAAGATCCAACTACCCTTTGCAGAATATGGTCCATCTTCGGTAGTGGGTAATTTTCCTTCAATGACACTTTGCTCAAATTTCTGAAATCAATGCACAAGTGAATCTCTCTTGTACTCTTCCTTACTGGCACTAGAGTAGACATACAATTTGAAAATATAAGAGGAACAATGATACCAACAGTGAATAATCTATTTACCTCTTTCTTGATAGAGGGCAACAACTTGGGATTCATTCTTCTTAGCTTCTAGTGGAAAGATTTATGATCCGGCTTCAAGGGAATGGTATGTTGAATTATGCTCTTATAATAGACTTTCAAATCAGAATATTCCCGAGAAAATACATCATCAAATTGAGACATAAGCATTGCATATTTACCTTTCATTTCTGAAATCAAATATTTTTAACATTTTTAACATTTTTGGCTGTTTCTGGAGTGCCAAGATTGAGATCTTCCACTCCCACTTCTATCAGTAACATGGTCGGTTTGCATGCAGCATCATCTTGATCAAAAATCTCTTCCAAAGGTACCAAACATCTTAGAATGGAGTTATATTTCAGCTGAATCACTTGCATCTCTACTGCATGAATTTCTTGGTCATCTTCATAGCACTAATTATCCATTTGAGAATTTACAAACTCTTCTTCTGTCTGCAAGAATTTGCTGATATTTTTATCATCTTGAAATACTTGCCAATATTGAACATTATCTTGGACAGAAGGGTGGTGTTTTATATTTATCTCATACTTCTTATTAGGATACAATGGAATTTTGAACATGTTGGTCGAAGTGGCTAGAGAATCAACAATAACATTGTTGTCTCTTGGAATCAAAGATAAAGTGTACTCAGAAAATGTCTTGAGGATGTCTATAACTCTGTTTCGGTAAGCTCGCATCCTTGGATGCTTGGCCTGGTACTCCCCTTTGACTTGCTTTATTACTAACCCAGAGTCGCCATATATAGAAATATTCTTTGCACCCATCTTCTTGAAAATTTTTAGATCGGCTATCAAAGCCTCATACTCAGCTTCAATGTTTGAAAATTCGAAGGTTGGCTTGTAGGAGGGAATTCGAACATCAGAGGTATGTTTAATGACTGATTTACAGGGTTGTGAATCCATACTCTAATTCCAGTCCCTTCTTTTCCCAAAGCTCCATTGAAGTCCATAGTCCAAAAACTACTTTCATCATCCATAAACTGCAAATCAAATTACTGAAATTTTCTTGTTGATTGAGAGACCTCGACTGTACCAAAAAATTCTAATTCTTTCATTGTTCCATCACTTTTTGAGGTGGTGCACTCTGCTCCAAACCATTTAGCACTTTTTTACAAATTTCTGCATTTTCCAATTCCAAAATAGAATTTGAAAATTCATAATTTTCTGCAATTTGTTCAATCAAATCTACAGAATATGTTGAACGTTCATCATTGAAAAATATAAAGGACTCTAAATCTATATGAAAAACATGTATAGGATGGTTATTTGTCTTTTCCTGGCTGTTGATCATGTACTTCATCTTACTTTCTTGGTATAGTTTCCTAAGTTGTCCAAAGATGGGAATGGTAGCATAAGAGAAGTCAAGTTGTAAGGTAACTCTAAGCTTCGCTCCCCATGAACGAGAAAGTAGCATTCCATATCTAGGTGGGATATCAACCATAACAACTTCCACGAGGACATTCTTGGATGGGATTTTCTCTAATGACACCACTAGGTCCTTGATGAGGCCAAAACATTTTACCCTCCTTGAATCAAATGAGTAAAGATCATGATAAGTTCTTGCGATATCAAGTCCTAATATTTCCATAATGACCTTGGGCATGAGATTGTGAGAGGCTCCAGAATCAAGCATGGCATTATGGATGATAAAGAAATGGATTTTTAGGCTTAGATAAAATGGAGGGACTTCACTATCTTCTAAATCGTCATCGACAACAGGACCAAAAAGAAGCTCAGGATGATCATCAGTCACATTAACCATATCTAAAATTTGATAAAATCTAAGAAAATCAACAACTTGAACTTTGTATTTATCATTCTTAACTATTTGATTTAGAGGAATGGATACTTTCAACATGGCAATTTCATTTTCAAGAGAAAAAAGAGAAAAATGTTTTTCTACCTCTTTCAATGGTGCATCTGTTAGGTCCCTATATTACTATTATATTCCATTATTGTTGTTAGTGTAACCCCCTTATTGTTATTATTGTACCATTGTAACCCCCATATTCTTATTATTGTGCCCTTAAATTATTATTGTTAGGCCCGCTAGGATTACATTGTGTCCCCATGGACTCCTATATATAGAAAGGAGGTTTTGTAATTTGAATCATCCAAGAATTGTTCATTCATATAATGTATTGGAGTTTTCCCCCTCGAACTGGCTTATTTATAAGGTGTTGATATCTCTTTTCTTCTCTTTTTGGAGCTGGTTTCAAAACATTTGGTATCAGAGCTTTGAGATTCTAGGGTTTCGCTGCTCCAAACAGGTCATCGTGGAATTTTCGCTATAACGTTTTTTATACGAAGGTTCAGAATATAAAAATTTTAGAGTGTGAAGCCAAAATCCTGAGGAACATCTTCGCAAAATTTCAGAGCTTGGTTCGCAATATTTTTGGAGATATGATCTGTGAAAGTTAGGTCATTTTACAGGCTCCTGAATTTAACCTAAACAGGTCATCGTGGTATTTTCATAATAGCGTTTTTTCTACAAAGGTTCAGAAGATAAAATTTTTAGAGTATGAATCTGCAATCCTAAGGAACATCGTCGCAAAATTTTCGATATTGGTTCACAAAATTTTCGGAGATATGATCTGTGCAAGTTAGGGCTTTTTGAGGCTTCTGAATTTCATATCAAACAGGTGATTGTGGAAAAATTTTCATATCTCTCTCTCTGAGCATCAAATTGGAATGATGTAAAAAGTGGCCACAAACACACAGACTGTAGTTTTTTATCTATCAATTTCAGAGCCAAAGGAGGAAACAGTGACACGTGGCAAGTTGTACAAGTTATCTCTACTGAACCAGTCCAAAATTCGGTCATTGTGGGAGATTGGACTTAACTTTTCCTTGAAGAATCCAAATCAGATCAGACCTATGAAATTTGAAAGAAGCTTCAAAGGGCTACTATAGGGCTGAATTTCAGATATTGAGGATCTACAATTATAGAGATAATTCAATTTCAATATCGAGCTCCTCAAAAGCAAGTAAAAGGTGTGTATTTTTTTTCCGAATTGCATAAGTCTTGTTTGAAGAATCAAGTTGAATTGATTCCAATGGCATATTGTAGAATAGATATCAGTATTGGATTCTAAAATGGCCCCTAAAAATAATTCAACACCCATTAAGCCTTTATAAAGCTCTACTATGACTCATGAAGACGAAGAATGGCAACATGACATATCAAAATTACAAGAGCAAGTGCAACAAATTTCGCTCTCGCAAGAAGCAACAAAAAATGACATGGAAGTTTTGAAGAAAGGTGTGGAAACTAAGATGGATGGTTTGAATAAAGGTGTGGAATCTAATATGGATGGTTTGAAGAATGGCATGGAATCTAAGATAGATGGCATGGAAGTTGGCATGGAATCTAAGATGGATGACATGAAAGCTAAGATCGATGAGAAAATGGAAAACATGAAGAATGATCTAAAAGCAGACATGGAAGGTTTGAAAAAGTTGATACAAGAAATGTTTCCTAATGGTGAAAAGATAGTAGAGGAAACTCATGATGTGAACAAAATAAATGTTAATCGTGATTTCATAAAATCTAATGTTGGGGGCAAGAACCACCATATTCCAAAAATGGATATGAGTAAGTTTAATGGAAAGGATCCTGTAACATGGATACTATAGATGGAGAAATATATCTCCATAATGTGAAAAACACACAAAAGGTACGTATTGCAACTTTACATTTAGAACAAAATACATTTGTATGGTATCGATGGCTTTTCTCCCGTAAAAAAATTGTCACTTGGTCAATTTTTACGGAAGAAATGATAGCACACTATGAGGATACAAAGAGCAACACCTTCTTTAGCCAATTGATAAATCTCAAACAAAAGGGTTTAATGGGGGAGCACATTGAGGACTTCCAGAAATTTAATATAAGGGTAACTGATATTCCAGAGGAACATAGGATTGATCTCTTCATATGTACTTTAAAGGATAACATCCAACATGAAGTTCGCGTTTTGGAACCTGATTCATTGGAGAAAGCATTCAGGTTGGCAAGAAAAATTGAATGTAAAATTATGGCGACAAGGAATTATACCATTCACTTCTATAAAGAGGGAAGTGTTGCTACTCCTAGATTTCCACAACCTACAAGTTTGACACCACAAAAATTGGAAGAAAAAAGAGCAAAAGGGCTTTACTACAGTTGTGATAGCAAATACACTAAAGGCCATAAGTGTGCTCAAAAGAAATTATTTTACATAGATTGTGAAGAGGAAGAAGAAAATGAACAAAAAGAGGATATACACCAGGAACCAACCCAAGAAGAGGAAGAAATGAGTCTGACCATATCGTGTAATGCATTGGCAGGAATTAGCACTCCTCAAACTCTCAAGATAGAAGGACATATCAAGAAGAAAAATTTAATAGTGTTGATTGATTCAGGTAGTACCCATAATTTTATTAATTGTAAGGTAGCCAAGGAATTGAATTGTTTCCTATACCCAGCACCAGAATGTCAAGTGATGGTGGAAAATGGAGGAACTATAAATTGTTCTGGAAAATGCCATAATATCAAGCTAACCATGGGGGAATATGTATTTAATAATCCAATGCTTTCCATTCCTATGGGAGATGTTGATGTTGTACTAGGAGTACAATGGGTACAATCTTTGGGGACGGTAGCTTTTAATTTTCAATCATTTTTCTTGAATTTTTTTTCAAAAGGAAAGGAAGTCGAATTATGGGGTATTGCAGGGAAGCCAGGAAAGATAATAAGCTCTAATGTCATCACAAAGCTTATAAAGAAAGAACAACGAGGCATAATTTCACAATTATGCTCACTAGAAGTTCCAACATCAAAATCATCTATTTCTGCAGATCTCCAAAAATTCTTGGACAATCATTCCAAGGTTTTTGAAACTCCAAAAGGACTCCCACCTATTCATGATCATGATCATGCCATTCATGTTATTCTAGGAAGTGTTCCTCCAAAAATCAGGCCTTATAGATATCCTTATGTCCAAAAGAGAAAAATTGAACTTATGATTACAGAAATGTTAGAGACGGGTATAATTCAACCTAGTCAAAGTTCTTTCTCTGCTCCTGTAGTATTGGTACACAAGAAGGATGGATCATGGCACATGTGTCCGGATTATAGGGAGCTCAATAAGCTCCCCATTAAAGATAAATTTCCCATTCCTGTGATTGATGAATTATTGGATGAATTACATGGAGCAATTTATTTTACCAAATTGGATCTTCGTTTAGGGTATCATCAAATTAGAATGAAGACTGAAGATATTCTAAAAACAAAATTTAGAACTCATGACGGTCATTATGAATTTTTGGTCATGCCTTTTGGCCTTAACAATGCACCTTCTACATTTCAAGGGTTGATGAATTCCATTTTCAAACCCTTCCTTAGAAAATTTGTGCTAGTATTTTTTGATGATATACTAATCTACAACAGGTCTTGGAAGGATCATATTCAACATGTTGACAGGGTGCTCAAACTATTGCAGGAGAAACAATTATATGAAAAAACATCCAAATGTTTCTTTGGAGTACAAGAGGTGGAATATCTGGGTCATATTGTATCTCACAAGGGTGTTAAGGTAGACCCTAACAAAATTAAAGCCATTAAGGAATGGAAATTCCCCACAACCATAAAGTAATTGCGAGGATTTCTCAGGTTAACAGGGTATTATCAAATTTTTTTTAAGAATTATGGGAGGATAGCAGCACCTCTAACAATATTATTGAAGAAAGATGCATTTTCGTGGATTCCTGAAGCAACTAAGGCCTTTGAACATCTTAAAGAGGCAATGTGCCTAGCACCAGTCTTAGCTATGCCAGACATCGCAAAAACCTTTAATGTGGAATTTGATGCCTCAGGAAATGGAATTGGTGTTGTTTTAATGCAAGAAGGAAGACCCATTACTTTTGAAAGTCGTCCAATCAAAGGAAAGTATTAACAGAAACCTATTTGTGAGAAGGAAATGTTAGCAATATTGCATGCACTAAAGAAATGGAGAACTTACCTAATGGGAAGACACTTCAAGGTAAAAAATTATCATGATATTCTTAAACACTTTTTGGAACAAAGACTATCTTCAGAAGAGCGGCAAAAATGGGTCACAAAGATGTTGGGTTATGACTTTGAAATAATATACAAAAAATGGAAGCTAAATGTTATTGCAGATGCACTCTCAAGAAAGAATGAAGAGGTGGAAGCATTGCTTTGTGCCATTTCTATTATCTATCTAGATTGGATAACCAAAACAAGAGATGAATGGAAGAAGGAAGAAGAAGTGTGGACACTCATTCAAAAGTTGTAGCAAGATCCTTGTACATCTGATACATTTAGTTGGAAAAATGATTCCTTATGGTACAAAGATCGCTTATATATTTGTAAGAATTCCCAACTAAAACAAAAGATTCTTTTGGAATTGCACACTTTTCCTTTAGGAGGACACTCAGGATTTTTAAAAACTTACCACAGGGTGACGAAAGAATTTTTTTGGGATGGCTTTAAATATTATATTCAAAATTTTGTGGTAGAATGTTTGGTTTTCCAGCAGAATAAAGTTGAGACAATTAAGACCCCGGGTCTTCTACAACCTTTATCCATTCCAAGTCAACATTGGGAGGAGGTTTCAATGGATTTTATCACAGGTTTACCTAAGTCCGAAGGAAAGAGTGTCATCATGGTGGTAGTTGATAGAATTACCAAGTATGCACACTTTTGTGCATTATCTCATCCATTTGAAGCAAGTACAGTTGCTACTACATTTATGGACACAATTCAAAAGCTACATGGAAACCCAAGGGTTATTGTGAGTGACAGAGATCCCATTTTTACTGTAAATTTTTGGACGGAGTTATTTTCTTGTTTGGGTACTCAATTAGCTCATAGCTCATCTTATCATCTTCAATCCGATGGTCAAACTGAGATAGTAAATAAATGTTTGGAAGGATATCTTCGTTGTTTTGTATTTGATAAACAAACACAATGGATTAAGTGGTTACCTCTCGCTGAATGGTGGTATAACACTTCCTTCCATACTGCAGCAAAAATGACCCCATTTATGGCACTTTATGGATATCATCCACCATCCATCACATCATCTTTAAGAGAAAATTCGAAGGTTCAAGCAGTGGAAGATCACATCGAGCATCAACAAGAAGTTCTCCAACTCTTAAAGGACAACCCGAATTTGGCACAAAATCGAATGAAACAACAGGTAGATCAACATCGCAGTGAGAGAAGTTTTGATGTAGGAGACTGGGTATTTTTACGGCTACAACCATACAAACAAATGTCCCTCAAGCAAGCTAAGAAGGATAATAAATTATCGCCAAAGTACTATGGTCCTTACAAGGTGTTGCAAAATATTGGTACTATGGTATACAAATTGGAGCTTCCTGCTTCTTCACGAGTGCATCCAGTTTTCCATGTTTCATGCTTAAAGAAGGTTATAGGTGAAAATATTCCAGTTCAAACAATATTGCCAGAACTTGATGAGGAAGGAAAAATCATATTGGAACCTGAAGCGATCATGGAAACAAGAAAACGATAGCTACGAAATCGATCAATTTTAGAGTATCTCATCAAGTGGAAGAACTTACCCACTGAAGATTCTACATGGGAGGATGAGAATTTTATACAGAAGCACCCAGAGCTACTCAAGCGTTGAGGACAACATTTTTTTGAAGGAGAGGGGCATGTTAGGTCCCTATATTACTAGTATAGTCCCTTATTGTTGTTAGTGTAACCCCATTATTGTTATTATTGTACCCTTGTAACCCCCATATTGTTATTATTGTGCCCTTAAATTATTATTGTTAGGTCAACTAGGATTACATTTTGGCCCCACTAGGATTACATTGTGGCCCCATGGACTCCTATATATAGAAAGGAGGTTTTTCAATTTGAATCATCCAAGAATTGTTCATTCATGTATTGTATTGGAGGTTTACCTCTCGAAGTGGCTTATTTCTATGGCGTTGATATCTCTTTTATTCTCTTTTTGGAGCTGGTTTCAAAACAACATATTTTATCTCGAGTTGATATTTGTGTGAAGACTCTTTATTTTGTCCTCCTTCTTGGAATTCTTTATATTTCCTTTGACCACTAGAAGAAGCTTCATTTCCTTTAACATTATTGTGAATAGCAGGTCCCTTGTATTTACTTTGATTCGGGGCAACAACCTCTTTGGGATGAGCATCTAATTGAGCATTCTATTTTTTCTGAATAGAGGTTATAGGAACATTCCTATTCCTCAAGCCATACTGTCTCTGCACTTGAGAAAGAGAATTTTGATATCCTCTTTGATAATATTCTGTGGGTACTGATAATATGTCATCATTTGACAATACAAATTGTTTCTCATCTGGTGCACAAATTTCTACAAAAAATTGATCTTCTTCAGTGAGGAAAATAGGATGTTGATTTTCCTCAAATAAATGGTTCTCACCAGAAATTTATTCTTCATCATTTTCTTCAGGGCCTTCAGTATAATTATGCTAAAATGGAGTGTGAATTTTCTTCTGAATTTGTGGATCCTGACCCCTTTGTTCCCTTTGCTTGATCCTGTATTGGGGTTGTTGATTTTGACCCCTAAAATTGGGATTTCTAATGGAGAGTTTAGCTTGTCAATCGACGATGGAAATTTTATCCATCATCTTCTCCATGGTATTGATCGAGGTATTTTATTTTCATTTATATGAAGTGGGTTTTTCTTTTTTTATAGTGTCTCTTTTTTCCGTCGTGATTTTATACTTCTTGTTGATCAAATTGGATTCCACGCTTACTGTAGTTCTCTTCATTTCTTCAAGAGTTTATGGGTTTCTTTCCCTCAAATTATAGGCCATGTCAAGATCGAAACCATTAGGATAATGAAGTAAAGCAAGGCCTGGAGGAGGATTAATATTCTCAGGAATTGAATCATATATTTTTTTGAATCTAGCTGTAAAGTCTTGGACAAACTCATTGGGATTCCTTTTCAACGAATTATACTCAGCTAGGATCTGAAATGGATTTTTCTTCTCTTCCAATTTCGCCATAAACAAATCAATTAGTTAATGCTAGATACCTATTGAACCAGCTGTGAGTGAGCGAAACCATTTCTTTACCTCTCCAAAGAAACTTTGTGCAACAACATGCATCTTGGCATCATCATTGTCAATCTCTTCAAGATATATGAAGTCAATTAATTTGGAAACATGTTGATAGGTCGTAACCTCTGATGTTCCATCAAAAGAGGAAGCCTCTAACCATCATTCTGAGGTAGTGGAGTGAGTTGAAGCAGTAGGATCAGCAAAGAAAATCTAGCCATGACTAATGGAGGAGGTGGTGGAGGTGCTGATGGAGAGAAAACTCGCAGAGGTAATGATGGAATGAAAGGAGGGATTGATGATGTAGATGTATAAGATGGTGAAATGACAGGTGGATAAAATTTTTGTTGTTGATACTGAAAATAGGCCTTCTCTGAAGTTTCATGAAATTTGTCTACCAAGCCCTTGAGTTTATGAAAATTAGACTAGAATTCACTATCAACTTCAGACTCAAAAAATTTAGAAAATGGTGCAAAGGACTCAAAATCAAAAGGATAAAAGGTGGCTTCTGAAAGAAAAGTTTCAAACTTAGCTCTAAAAAAATATTTTTCAGATTCTAGACTCTAGACCAAATCTTATGGAACAAATATTGTAGGTAGATAATTTGATTTGAAAAGTGGAGATTTCTCTTCCAACCTTCCGAGACTTGGTTTTATGTTTTCTAATAAGACTCTCAGGACCATACATAATTGGTGAGGGATTTGGGTTTAGATTTGACTTGGTATGTCTTTTAGGAGTCAGCTTAAGATAGTAATTTCAGACTTTGGCTCATATTTTGGAATTCAACCTATTTTGAATGTTAGAGCTTGTCACAAACAAGTATACATTTCAAATGATTAAATAAATACTCCCAGGGAATGTTTAACAATCGCTCCCCAACAATAGCGCCAAGAATGTTATCACTCTCCCCAACTTCCTAAGGCTGACAGTAGGAATGGAGAAAGGTAACCATAGACCAAACTTTAGGTCAGGTAGTTAGCCCTACGCAGACTAGATAGGGCTCTCTCTACGTCAATTTGCAGTCAAAGGGATGACTGAGTATCATAATATTTTAGGCTAGATATGTAAGCTTAAATAAGTAAAATTTGTTTTAAATATTTTGAATGCTGGATATGAAAGTCAGTGAATGGACTGTAAATGAGGTTTTTAGGTCTGATCTTCAAGGTGAACCTGCAGAGAATGTGTGAGGAAATATAGGTATTTTGGAAACATATTAATCATTAATTTAGTATATGATGAAGATGGAGTAGAGTTTGAATGAGAATTGAGGTGAATTCATTCAATTTAAGAAGAAACTAAACATGATATGGTGAATCTTGTCTAAAAAAAAGCATTCATAACATGAATTCTGCTCTCAAACTTACAAGATAGACATATATGAAGAATCATACATGGTATTAAGCATAATATAATAAGAAAACATGAGAAACATAGATGTTCCAAAGCATACCACATGTATCTCAACACAATTCCTACAAATTTGTCTCTGATTTCATTCCACAAGCTGGTTACAAGAGCTCCACTGCAAAATATGAGACTATGCAACCTCACTAAAGACAAAAGAGATTATACTTATAAAATATAGACCATGACACCTAATCATGTCGAAATCCCATCCAAAATGGATTATAAATGAAAAATATGAGTCATTTCCTAGTTTCTAGGGAGGTTAGAAATCATTCCGTGAATTTTAGCTACAAACTAGGAGTGTTTTTCCCTTACATTAATTACAAATTTCATCATTATAGGAATAAAAAACTAACCCAATAACTTTAATGACAACTCATAGCCTCGAATTTGTGACCATTTTTAATGTTGACAAGTGTATTTAGGGAATCCGATGTTGATGAGGCTTTAGAAACTGCTTGTAGTTTTCAATGTCAAGGTCCATAACCTTGAACCACTGCTCTCCATGTTAGGGGATACCTATGGATGAAGCAATTGGGTTAGATAAGCTGATATCCATACCAGCAAGAGTGAAATTTCCCATATTTTAGCTGGTTGCAAAAAGGCTGGACAACTGAATATGATGCCATCCTTCCATAAGCCTTTCACAAAATGTTACACATTGAGTTCTTTGAAAGCACCTTCTGGCCAATGGCGAAGCATTAATATCATGCATGTTGAATAGGTCAAGCCTGATATGGTTCTCCCCTTTGAATCTCTTCTTGTCACTTTCCATGGTGTTTGTCACTGGAAGGATGAAAACCCTAGGGTGTCAATGAAATGAGTGAATGAGAATGGAAATCTGGAAAACAGAGTGTAAGAAGGTTTGAGTTTGGTAAATGAAATGGAGGGTCTTGAAGCTGAGAAAAATTCTAGAAAATTTTGAGTAGGTAGTGTTGTGTGTCAACTTTGAGTTGAGAGTGGAATGCGAGAAAATGGATGAGTGGAAGGATTCAAAATGTCTAAAACACAAGAAATTCCCGATTTTGACTATGAAAATAGTCTATGTAACAGTAGGGTAAGTTTGTGAGGTGAAATAGGGGTGATGGGGTTGAGTAAAAATTATGACAAAAATTCAGTATATAGGATGGTGTCTTTCCTCCATAATGAAGGTGGAATTAAGGCAAATGGAGGATTTTAGGTCATTCAAATCCTCAAAACAAAGTCATTTCCCAATTTTTGACTATGGGAAAAACTAATGAAGAAGTGTTTTTTGTTTTTGAGGGTCATGGAGCTTGATAAAGTGTTTGATAAAATTTCAATGGATAGGCTGAAACATTACCTCCATAGTGCAAGTGGAAATAGTTCAAATGGATAGGTTTCGGTCCTTTAAAACCCTAAAACATAGTCAATCATGTTTTCACTATTTTCACTTCTCTCATTGTGTAAAATAACATTATATTAGGACTTAATTGTTTTTGACATGTTATGGAGGGTAATGTGATATGAATTTAGATGGGCATGGGGGTGTCTGAATGTATTTTTTTTGGTAGGTTATGGTTTAGGTTTGAATAGGTTAGGGTTTGGGTTATGATAAGGTAGGCTAGGTTTTAATCAAAACAATTTTTTTTTATATGAAGATAGTGGAGACATGGAGAAGACTTTAAAAGACATCAAATGACTAAAAAAATATTCAAATTTTGACCAATACAAGCATAAGGTGATTTCTTACCTAGTGGAGAAGCCACACCAAGGAATGAGATTGAGCTTGAGAGTTTGGAGGGTTTTCCGGGCTTAAATAACACCAAAAATCGTAACCACGAGCATAACAACTGAGTTTTTCTTCACACAGGAGCATAAAAACTGTGTTACAATACACCACCCAGAAACGTAACAATATGTTTTCCTCATATACAAAAGTTTAAAACTTGGGCTCTCCTCACACGCGGAAGCATAAAACTACCTGACAGTGACCAAAACAGAAGCGTAACACTGCCTTTTTCTACACCACAGAAACATAACAAAAGGATTTTCTACACCACAGAAACATCACAAAGGGTGTTCTTTGAGGGTTGTAAGACGGTTTTGCGAGTGTGGAAGGGTGAGTGAAGTATAGAAACTTCGTTCTCACACTCACATGAAAGGGTAAAAATGAAAAATGAAGTTTTCTCACCCTTTTATAAACTTTGATGACCCTTACCTTTTGCCATAACATTTAGAATGAATTTTTGCTCCTTTTGCACTTGAAAAGTGACTTTTTTCTCCTTTAAGTGAGATGAGAGGACAGAGTTAACCTATTTTTTAATATTTGACACTTGAGGTGACCTTCTTTGGCATTTCAAATGAGACATTGAGACAAAAATTCTCTTTTTCATGAGATAGCAAGACTTCTCTTTTTTTAACTTTGAAATCTTTCACCTTTGGACTTTCACATTGGATAGTGACTCTTCAAAACCAGATAAGATGTTTTTGAAGCTTGAAATGACACTCTTTTGCATTTCACTAGGAAATTAGGTCAAAATGACCTCCTTTTGATCTCTGACAATGAATGATGACTTTTTGATCTTTTAAAAGAGACTGTGAGACAAAGTTCTTCAATTTTCATGAAACAGTGAGACAGAGATGAGATGTTTGAAACTTTTCTGAAACTTGAGCCATATGAAACAAGAAATATGGATTTATTTGAACTTCATAAACATTCTTGATCCTTCATTAGGTTTTTATGGATGGAATGGGGGGTTGTTGCCTTATGTTTAGTGAAAATTTGAATATTTTTCCAAAGGTAGGGTTGAACCTAGACTTGACCTAAATGAAATGAAATGACATAACCATAGAATTCTTGAATGATGATGATGGAGATGGTGACCTTCAAACTGATGATGGCGATGACCTTCAAAATGGTGATGATAAATGAAATGAAGGAGCATCATACATGGTTTAGACTTCTTCAGTGACCAAAATTATTTCTCGGAACTGGTTCGAAAAAGTAAAAATTTTGACCTATGACTTAATGGAAAACAAATGAAAGATTCATTTGATCACTAACATACCTGGGCTAACAACACCTATAATTTTCATCACATTAATCATGGAACTTCAATCATCAATGAGAATATTTCATCCAATGAAAACTAATTAATGAAAGTGAGACTTTGTACCTCAAAGAGAATTCTAACAACTTCATCACTATTCCAACAACCTCATGCATGCATCAACAAGTTGATCATTAGTGACAACACTCATATCATGAGCATATCAGCAAAAAAAAATTATCTAGGGATGTGATGCAACAACAACAACAACAATAGAAACCTAGAAGACCTCAAGTTTCAAGGCTATCAGCAATAGGACCTCCAACAAATTATCGCATGCAGCTTCAAGATCATCATTAGCAACTTCAGAACAACCAAAGACAGCTTCAACAATCATATTAGTAGCCTCGATATCACCTGCAAAAACACATCAAGGGTAAGACTCAAGTATGCAATCCTCTAAATCTTTCCTATGAACTTCTTTTAGCTTGAAAAACATTGCAAGTGTATGAAGGAAAATGTTTTTTATAGCCAAAATTAGTAGCAGAGAAACCTCGACATTATCTAGTAGTTAGTTTCACTTTTCCACCAAAACACCTGCATGTGTAATCATTTAGTGAAGAGGAATTGAGAAAGTGGGTTGTGATCATTTAGTCGTGATGGAGGACAAGGAGTGTGAAGGGGTAAGTGAGGGCCAACTCATTTCACAAAAAGTTCTCTAATATTATTTTGCATTCAATGAAAGAAAAGAAAATAAAATAAAAACAAAAATAAAAAAATAAAAGGTGGACCTACCACCTCTTTGCATGCAAAGAATAGTTGCTACAGGATTCGGGTTGGTTGCTACAGGAGCACCAAAAATTCTACAGGAATAAAAGAGTTTCTATAGGAAGGGACATAACTGCTACAGGAAGCTAACAGAGTGCTACAGGAAGGAAAAAATCTCTTATAACAACTATTAGATCCTTGGGAAGTAATGAAATATTCGAAGGAAATAGAAAGGGTACAAATAGAGATTCTACATGACTAGAACAAAACTGTTAGTGGAAGAAAATGAGCTATTATAGAAGCAATAGGAAATGTTACAGGAAGTGGCATCCACATCAAAAGGGAGAGAATAAGACCTCCAAGGACTCCAGAAGTCTAATCCACAACCCAACCTTGGATCCTACTACAAATTCATTAAGGATTGGAGAATTATATCCACTAAATTTGCAATACCACTCTTCTTTGAGTTGGAAAGGGAAAGAGGAAGAACTCATAGATGGATGAAAATTTTTAAATCCAAGAAGGTAGAAAATGTGGGTCTCATGGAGTAAAAAGTGAAACAAATGGGTAATGAATTGGTTGACTTGAGGCTAAGGGAATTAGTCATTCAGGAGAAATTATAGTTAGAAAACAAGAGGCTTAGAGAGAAACTACATGGAAAGGAGGCACAACTTGCCAAAATGGCAAGTTTTTCCATGAAGGCCATCCAATGCAGGCAACTCTCCAAATCATTTGCCACTTTCCCAAAGAAAAATGAGCTAAGGAAGAGAATTGCATGAAGAACAACAAGGAAGGAAGATGGATAGGTTGCTCAAAGGATAAGAAACAATTTTAGTAGGGGGTGGTATGATGGCTCTTGCCTAGGCACATAAAGGGTATATTAAATCTCTCCTTCTACACTTAATAATGTTTTTTTAGCTTTAATATGTTCTTAGGAAGGTTTAGAGATAATTGCATATTATGTGCCAAATATTATTTATTTTTGAAAAATATTGAGAGAATATGGAGTAAATTATGAATGAGATAATATAGGGACTTTACCCCTACTACACGATGCACCAAGATTGGATAATAAATGAACAAGATATTATGAAATTATTTCTCAAATTATAGAGCTCCAATGATTGAGAAAATCTAGGAATGTGCTCCATGCCATTTAATATAAATTCCTAGTATTGGGGACCAGATCCACTATTTGATGGATTTTGGAGGTAAAAGCTTCCTCATTTTAAGGATAATGTTTCCTCATCACTTTCTATAAGTACCAATTCGAATTGGGCTATAGAGGCATGTATTTCTGAGTCTTCTTGTGGATAAAACTTGTTATTTAGCAACTCCACTTTCATTTCTAGCAGGGATGTACTTGGATTGATTCAAATAATGAAGTTTGGTGTCATTTTTAGCTCCTAAAGCTAGGTTCCCTTCATAGGGCTCTGGTTCCTTGGGCTTGGCCATCCCAGGAGCCTCATAGGCCTCTTTTACAATTTCTTTATTTCCTTTTAATGTCTTTTTCACTTTCATATCTTATTTATGCATTTACTATTCATGCTTCTTTTGTTGTAGGTCACTTTAGTTAAATGATTGAAGTTATTTGTTTTGTAGGTTATTTACAGATTCATGTGCATGATGCATCCTTAGAACAGCTTTGAAAATTCATATCCATCATTGAGCTACTTGGATTGGTTTACTATTTCACAAATCTAGAATTTCTGGAAGTCCCTTGTAGCAAAATAGTAGTAATTTTATGCTTATTTTTATAACGTATTAATGAGATTCATTTGATTTGATTCCTCTTGTATTGGATCATAAACATATTCAATTTAATAACAAAATTCACCCCATATAATTTTCACTTTGTTAGGTTAGGCGTTTGGTAGGTTAACTAGCTCACTAGTTCTTGAATTTCCAGTTTTTAGAGTAGTAATTTTCTGCTACTTTTTATCACGTGTTAACAAAGGTATTTTGGAGTGATTCCACTTGGAACGGAGTCCTAGGACATCCTAATTAATAAAAAAAATTTTCCTATGTCATTTTAATTTGATTTACTTAGGCATTCGGTAATTTATCTTGCTCTTGTAGAAAAACAGGGCTTCCTGTAGCACCTCCTATAGCACATCTTAACTTAACCAAATCTGCTCCAAAAGCTTGGTTTTTGTCCCTTAGGCTTGAATAATGACCCCTAAGCTCCAAATACATGATTGAGTAAGACCAAAAACCTCTTAATCCTTGATGGTTTTAAGCATCTGTTTCTTTTAATTGAAACAAAGTGATCTGGATTATCCATAGTGTTACATGAATTTCATCGACGTTTTGAATCCTAACAAGGATCCATCTTCAGGAAAAAAATTTAATGAAATAAACTATGTCATGAAGATGGATCCCAGTTGGGATTCGAAACTTCGACGAAATTCATTTAACACTGTGGATAATCTAGATCACTCTGTTTCTCTTAATCCTTGCCTATTCTCCATTACAATTGGCACCTTTGCAGTTATGGTTAGTGGATAGATCCATGACTTGAAGAGCATAATAATGTTTTTCATGATTTCCCTATGAAGCAACTTGTAAAATATATTGAAAAAATATATCTTGAATTCAGTGGTTGAAGAATGATTTCATTTTGTTTCATACATCTTAAGTTATAGTTTCTATTTCCAACATTGTTATTTCTATTGCATAGACTAGACTTCCTTTTGATGTACCATTTACACTCTACAAATAGATTCAATGTTTAAATTTACACAAATAGGATTAACAACTACATTCATGCAAAGTAGAATAGCCTTTCCTTTCTGCAAAAGTAACTAGCATTTCCTCTTTGCAAAATTAATTAGGTTTCCTTTGTGCAAATAGAGTAACATTTCCATTTTTGCAATTATTTTAGGCTTGGATTTCATGGCATTCACTTCATTGTACCAAATCAATGAAAGGACACATTGCATGTTGCACATATGGTGTCGACACCTATTAATTTTGTACAAACCCTAGTTTGATAATTTAAGTTGGTAGCCTCAAGAATTGCATCATTCTTGTTGCAATACTGAGGCTCATCACTCAGCTTAAGTACAAGGCTCCAATGAATGAATGAAGGTAAATTGTTTTCCTTATACATTATGAATTTGTGACTCAATACCTAGGGCTCAATTGATGGGTTGAGAGTTGGGATGGCCAAATGTCAAGTTGTGGATAAAGGGTTTCCCACAATGTATTTTAGTAGATATGTGGCATATGAAACCCTCAAATAAGCCCCCAAGTTGAAGCTAAAACCAAAATATAGTTTTACCCTAGGGAAAAAAACAAGGTCAAGGAAATTTATGGATAAAATTGGAGTGAATTCCTACCAAAGTGAGTGATTTTGTCGCAACCACGCTACCCTTTATATTTAGACTCTCCAAATCCAAAAATTCCTCCTACTAGTTATTTTTCCCTATTCCCTAGTTGGTCGCTTGGCCTTAAGAGGGCCAAATTTATAGAGGAGAGAGAGAGTAAAGATTGTGGATAAAATTATATTTATCACCAAAAAATGATAGCAAATGCCTAATGATAGGGCTGATGGTGTGATATTCCTACTTAGAAAATTTCTGCTAAGTAATACATTTTTTGATATTTTGGCGTATTTAACTTAGGAAAAGTGGGTTGAGAGGACCTCATTTGATTTTTGTGAAACAAGGGGGAGTTTAACTTAGGAAAAGGAGGAAAATAAAAATTAGGTGGAACGTTGGAGCCACTCTAAAGGAAAATATGCACCCTTAGAGAAATTTGAACTTTTGGGGAAGAGAAAAAAAGGGGGGTCAAATTATGGGGCCCACATGGAGTGAGCAGGGCCTCAAAGATAAATAGGAGGAAAATACCTAATTTTGGGACTTTTTCAAATTTGATGATTGAACTCTTATATTCTTGAATTTTTGAGCCTAGTCTACATAGTGCTGCTTAGCACACAAGGTTTCCAAACAGAAATATCAACTCCAAATTCAGTGGACTTTGAGTGTCACTCTAGGGGAGATTATCATCACATCTCAGAGATGTTCCGAGAGGAATTGTAGGTACATTCAACCATTATTTGGAGTATAATAGGAATAAAAGAGGAACATACATTCCTTAGGACAGTCATTTTTAGAGCAGACCTGATTATGGGATTTTGTGGACAAATTTCCTTTTGGTTTTGCTAAATTTTTTTGGTGGTTTGCAGGGCTGGTTTTGAGGCTATTCTCCATGTCAAATTTTACTTTTTTGGGCATGCGTAGAGGTATAATGGTAGGGATTGTGAATTCATTGAGGATTTGAGCTCATTTGGGAGGATATACTGGGAGGTTGGAGCTAGGATTTGTAGGAATTCATAAGGTGAATTTATGGGAGGATTTCTCACTATTTTGGGCATTGTTTTTAGTTGAATTCTTGGAGGTGTGAATAACCAGAGAAAGGAGAAACTCACACTATTTGGGGGTGTTCTGGGTGGTTGGAAGGAGGCCAAACTATTTTTGAGTCCTGGTGGGTTTGTTGTGGGAAGGCCCTAGCTTAATTTATAGAATTTTCTGAGCATTTTTGGAGACCCAAACACCCATCCTACATTAGATATAGTAGCATAATTCACTGGGTCTATGCAAATCTTAGAGGGAGAAAAATTTTGGCATTTGAGAACCCATTTTTCACACCTAGGTTTTGCATGTTTATTGTAGCAAAACCAGGTTCACTAATTCTATGTCACTTGTACTTTAATGATCAAATTAATAAGATGGTTGAGTTCTTTGGAGAATTTATTCTGGTGTAACTGATGCATTTTGCGTGTTTGATTTGATTTTCTTGCATGTGTGTGTTTCTCTAATTTAACCACTTAATATTCTCATTAGGAATATTATAGTGGGTATCGAAGCCTTGATCTAGCCAGTTGTGGGAGGACTTATTTCTATGAACCCAGAGGATAAGAAAAGCAGCACCTATAAAAGGCACAGGTACAAGAGTAGAGAGTGAGACCTTAAAATTACCCTAGATTTAGAGGCTCCAGAAAAAGGGGTAAACACAATAGCAATGGGAGATAATAGTAATGATGATATGGCCATGACATTCAAGAGCATATTGGGTGCCTTGAATGACCTGGTGAGAGGAAAAAATGATGTTGTGAGTGGGAAGAGGGAGGTGATGGACGAGCTGAGGTAGCGAAGCATTAGGGACATCCGCTGAGAGTTTATAGGAGGTGAGAGTTCAGGTTTGTATCACCACACAGAGCATGAAATACCTCATAACAACACTCGTATTCACCATGGAGAAACCAAGTCCACCATGCCTACATTTCTGGCTTCTAAGGGTGGGGAACAACATGATACTAGAGAGATTTCTATGGGAGATTACTTTAGAGAATGGAAGTCCATGGGGGCAGAGTTTCGCGAAGCAATCAATTTCAGATATTTCTATCAGCTCAAGCATAACAACTGGGGAAAGGGAACATGTGACTCATCATGCATAACTCAGAATTGCAGCGCACGATTGGGAGATTTTACCTCCCTAGATTTGATGGATCATCTAAATTCACTGCGAGAGCATGGGTGGAGAAGCTAGACACATACTTCCACCTTAACCAGATGTTGGAGATAGAAGTGATTAAGTTGGCCACTTTTCACTTGGAAGGGGATTCACACGATTGGTGGTTTCATGGATTGGCTACGTTGGGGCATGGCAACATAACTTCTTATGAGGAGTTTACTAGGAGGCTGTTGGAGCATTTTCAACAAAGAGACCCTAATTCACACTTTAGGGAGTTGAAACATCCCAAGAAGACAAGCAGTGATGAGAAGTACATAGCAAAGTTTCTAAGTTTTTTTGTGATGGCGTTGGACCTATTAGATCCCTAGAGGTTCTTCATGTTCGTGGAGGGCTTGGAAGAGCCTTTATGGGGGCTTGTGAGGTTGAATAGACCCACCTCCTTATAGGACCCAGTGAGAAGAGTGAGATACTTGTAGGGCACAATCCCTAATTCAAAGGAACCTTTGCCCAAGAAGATAGTTTTCCCTACTAGAGTTAGATACACTGGACCCCAACCACAGAGAAAGATAGCAGGACGTGGGAAGTTAGATGATGATACACAAAGGGACCACAAGAGGAGGAGACTATGTTTCAGATGCTAGGAGCCATGGGCACCAAGACACAGTTGAACCAAGGGAAAGGCCCATTATATAGAGGTTTTCTCATACAATGCATTAGGGGAATTTTGAGGTCTAAAATGGGCCTCCTAAGAAAAATGTACAAACAAAATAAACTTTATAAGAACCAATAGGATTCAAGGTGATGATGTTAACCATGGGGGATGATTCACCATTTTTTAGGTAAAAGGGTAAAATATTAAAAATAATAAAATAATAAAACTACTTTTTCAACTCGTATTTTCAACTTATCTCCCAAAGTTTTGACTCAAATTTCTAGCGTGAGTACTCATTGGATGCAAAATTTAATTCATTGTCCAAGGAATACCCATGTTGCATACTTTCGATGGACCATGCTTCAAGAAAAATGAGAATTACATGAAAAAACGTGATTGCAAACACGTTTTTCATGTATTTCTCATTTTTCGTATATCAGGGTCCATCGAAATTATTCAACATAAGTACTCCTTGGATGAGGAATTAAATTTCTCATCCAACGAGTACTCCTGCTCGAAATTTGAGTAAAAACTTTGGGAGATAAGTTAAAAATAAGAGTTGAAAAAGTAGTTTTTTCTTTTTTCCCTCTAAAATTTGATGATGTAATCAAATATTATTTTATTATTTCCATTATTATTTTATAATTTTCCTAGGAGGACCATTTTAGACCTCAAAATTCCCCTAATGGAGAAGGAGTATGATGTTGAGTCAAGGGATGATGGAGGTGATGGTGGGCATCAGGTTATTGGAGGAGGAGGCCCGCCTCCCACACATGTAGGAGCTCCTTTTCTACCTACAAGGGGAGTCATCACCTCACTTCATGGAGTGTTGAAGTATTTGACATTGAGGATCAGAGGCATAATGCAGGGGAAGCGTGTTTTAGTTTTTGTGGAAAATGGGGCTACCCACAATTTTTTTGATGTGAAAATGGTGGTGAGGAGAGGGATACGTGTTGATACTTTTGAGGGATTTTCAGTCTTAGTACCAAGGGACAGGACTATGTAGTGCACTCGATATGTCCCCAGCATGATGGTGAATATTGGGAACTATTCGATGGCAAACCACTTCTTTTTGTTTGATGTGCTAGACACCAATGTGGTGATGGGTGTCCAGTCGCTCCACTCCTTGGGGCATGTGACCACAGAGTGGAAGAATTTGGAGATGGAGTTCACAGGGCCATATGGAAAGTTAGTGTTTTTGGGGGGCATGCATTTGTACTCTCCCCAAATAGTTTCAATGCATAGGTTTTAGGAAAACTTGTGACATAGAGATATAGAGTGGGAAGTGGAGTTGAATATCTCGAAGGCATGGTCTCAACCATCTCTACCCCATCTTGATATTCAGGAAATTTTTGATAGATACCCAACATTTTTTGGAGACATTCCCCTATGTCTCCCACCAGAATATGGATTTGAGCACAAAATTGAGCTTGAGGAGTGTGTACATGCAGTTATCACTACACCATATAAACATCCCAAGGCCTAGCGAGATGAGATTGAGCAAGCTATATTGGAGGTGTTGAGGTTGGGGCATATCAAGCCAAGTTCTAGTCATTTTCCTTCTTCAGTGGTGTTGGTGAAGAAGGAAATGACTCTATGTATGTGTATTGATTACATAGATTTGAACAAGACGACCTTGAAGAATTGGTAACCTATTCTGCATATAGATTAGTTGATGGATGAGATTAGAGGGGCCAAATTCTCTACCAAGATAGACCTGCATTTGGGGTACCATCAGATTCAGGTGAGGGAGTAGGATATCCCCAAGACAGCCTTAGGGTGCAACCATGGACACTTCAAGTTTTTGGTCATGCCCTTTGGGGTAACCAATGCTCTGACTACCTTCAAATCTTGCATGAACCTTGTGTTCTGTAAGAAGTTGCGCAGATATGTCTTTGTTTTCTTTGTCGACATCTTGATAGTAGGACATGGGAGGACCTAGGTCATATCATCAGGGAGGATGGAGTGCGAGTAAACCAAGAGAAGATTCGGGTCATCCTAGATTTTCCTACACCTAAGAATGTGATGGGGCTGAGAAGAATTCCCTGGGCATGTGTACTTATTACAGGTAATTGTTAGGGGATTCTCATACATGGTAGCACCCCTTACTGATCTGACAAAGAATGGGGCATTTGAATTGTATGAGGGGGTGTAGGAGACTTTTGAGCGCCTCAAGGAGATGATGAGAAGTTTTTGAGTATTGACGTTACTGAATTTATCGCAGCCTTTCATGTTGGAGTGTGATGCCTCTGGAGAGGTACTTGGGACAATTTTGATGTAGAGTGGGCATCCCATTAAATTTTAGAGTAGGAAGTTGGAGAAGCATGAGATATTTTACTCTATATATGAAAAGGAGATGTCAGCCATCATGCATGCATTGGCCAAGTTTTGATAGTATCTAGTGGGCAATGGGTTCAAGGTTAAGACTAGCCACAATAGTCTTCAGTTCTTTTTGGAGCAGAAAGGATTGAATGGGAGGCATCAAAATTGGGTTAGCAAATTACAGGTATATGATTTTGACATTGATTGTGCCAAGGGCTAGCAGAATGTGGTAGTGGATGCATTGTCTAGGAGTCTTGTGACCATCGTGCATGTGAGATCCCAGATGGCATGGCAGGTGATGACAGGTACAGAGTGATGAATGGGGTGATCTATTACAAATAATGAATTTACTTAGTAATTGGCTCCCAATTGTGGGAGAAGATTATGAAGGTTGCACATTATCACCCTCTAGTAGGACATCATGGGTTCACCAAGACTTACAGGTCCATCATAGATAATTTCACCTGGAAGGGACTCAAGGAGGATGTATTGAGGCACGTTTTGGAGTGTGATACCTATCATAAGAATAAGGGGGGGTTGGCACACCCAGTCGAATTACTTCATCCCCCACCAATTCTTGAGGGGATGTGGGAGAGCATGTATATGGACTTTATCATGGTATTGCGTGTAGTGCAAGGACAATATTCTATTTATGTATTAGTTTATAGGTTGACCAAGTACACCCACTTCTTCGCCATACCATCTCGGTACTCATCCTCATAGGTGACTGAGTTGTTTTTCAAGGAGGTGTTATGGCTACACGGTCTTCCCAGGACCATAGTTAGTGACAAAGATAATAGGTTCATGGCAGGATTTTGGCAGGAATTGTTCCTCTTTTTGGGGATTGATCTCACACATATTACCAGCTACCACACATAAATTCATTGTTAGACCGATATCATGAAGAAATGGTTAGAAGGTTACTTGTTCAATAATGTCATCAGGCAACAGTGTGCATGGGTGAAGTGGCTTCATCTGGGAGAGTATTGTTACAACACCACCCACCACATGTATATAGGTAATTAGGGGAATTTTGAGGTCTAAAATGGGCCTCCTAAGTAAATTATAAAATAATAGTGGAAATAATAAAATAAGATTTGATTACATCATCAAATTTTAGAGGGAAAAAATAAAAAACTACATTTTCAACTCATATTTGAGCTTATCTCCCTAAGGTTTTACTCAAATTTCGAGTGGAATACTCGTTGGATGAAAAATTTAATTCCTCATCCAAGGAGTACCCATGTTGCATACTTTTTATGGACTTTTCTACATGAAAAATGAGAAATACATGAAAAATGTGATTATAATCATGTTTTTTCATGTATTTCTCCTTTTTCGTGTAGCAGGGCCCATCAAACGTATGCAACATGGGAACTCCTTAGATGAGGAATTAAATTTTGCATCCAACGAGTACTCCCGCTCGAAATTTGAGTAAACCCTTAGGGAGATAAGTTGAAAATACAAGTTGAAGAAGTAGTTTTATTATTTTATTATTTTTTAATATTTTTACTTTTTTACTCCAAAAACGATGAATCACCCCCCATGGTTGACATCATCATATTGAATCCTATTGGTTAAATTTTATTTTGGTTGTACATTTTTCTCAGGAGGCCCATTTTAGACCTCAAAATTCCCCTAATGGGTATGTCCCCATTTTGTGTTTTGCATGGTTATGATGCACTAACGTTTTATGACATGGTTTTTGGAGACAGAAGGGCCCTAAGGGCCAAACATTGTATCCAAGAGAGCTAAGACATCCATAGAGATATCGAGGATAATTTTCAAATATACCAAAATGAAGAGAAGTTATATGTGGACAAGGGCATAGTAGAGAGACAATTTCAGGTCAGGGACTTATTATTTCTGATGCTCCAACACTACAATAAATCCACACTTAAGAAGAAGGGAGCAGAGAAGTTGAATTCGCATTTTTATGGGCCCTACAAAGTAGCCAAATGAGTTGGGGAGGTGGAATATGAACTAGATCTCCCTGCACGAAGAAAAGTGCACAATGTATTCCATGTGTTGTATGGAATTCTAATCTACGGATAAACTAGATTTCCCTAAGTGTGGTGTTCCTTCACTCATAACAATAGAAGAAAGATAAATATTCTTTTATCTAAGACAAATAGATAAGAAGAAGGGAAAGAGAGCTACTTGTGATCCTTCTCTCTCGTTCTTCTTCTTTCGTTGTTGTTGTCACTCTCAATCCAACTAAACCCGCTAGATCAATACTCGCAATCAAAGACAAAAGACAACAAACAACATACAAATATACAATATCTATCTATCTTAACCAAATCGAACCGATTAGATCTGAGAATACATTCACAAGATATAAGCATATATATGAGAGAAAGAACAAATATCTTTATTAAGAAAGTAGGAGGATACGATTACAACCAATAGATCAATTCATCGTCAACCTCCTCCAACTTCATTCCATCCTCATCACACCAAGCATCATCTCAACAGCATAATAGTACTCCAGCTCTCATCAATTTAGAATCCAACATCATAACACTACATAGATTTCTTCCTCCCTAGCACTTAGATGAGTTCTCAATATATAGGGAAATTGTAAGTAGTTTCTCAATAATTGGAATTGAATGTTTTTCTAATAATATATGAGACATGTTTCCAATTTCAAAGGTGATGGATGAAAACATGTATTCGAAGTATTATACCTATGATCTCTTCTAGAAGGCACTGTACATGTGGATATTCCCAAAACAATGATGATTTTGCTCCCAAGAGACCAACGCACCCTTAAGTGCCCGAAAGTGCTCTGCAGAGCACCCTTGCAATGGGGATACGTTATTTGCAATGCACTTAGACCCATTCAAAGGATTTTTGATGAGTCAATGGGTCATTTCAACTATACTCCAAACATTTGAAATCTCATGAATTAAAGCCATCAATGGAATGACTTCTCTAGGGCATGTAGCAACTGAATTAGGGAATGATAGACCCTGTTAGTATTGAATTAAGGGATGATAGACCATATTCATACTGGTCTTGGGGGATGATGCCAAAATTTACCTGTCACAGCTACCCCCTAAAGCATGAAATCAAAATAATGATAATATTTGGATGAGATTCTTTACGATGTGATGAGTAGGATCTGAAGCGGACTGTGACCTGCACGAATTTGCAATACATTATATCATAATATCTTGTACATCTTGGACATGAATTATTGAGGGAGGAATACCCATGCTCAACACATAAACTATCATAACATGTACATAAATAAGAAATTCATCTATAGATATAGACATGCCTACAGATATAGGCCCATTTTCGGATGACCGTCTGTATGTAAAGCCATCATATGAATGATGTGGTACAATTACTGAAATCGCAACCCTAATGGATGAAACTAGATCTGGGGTCTTCTTATCTCGTTCACTCGATCATCCAAGTACAATTCTAACCATTCAAATATGTGATCTAAAGTCGAACATGGGAAGTCATCGTCTCATTACCAACCATTTGATGTAAGTCATTAACAGACGCGAGAGAAACCATCGTTGATGTTAATGGTTCTCAAGGTATTGCAGTACAATTTGCAAGGTGTGAATAGATGATTTTATGTTTAACACCAAAAAAAATCTCTCTGTCGAAGGTCTGATGATGTCAACATGTTGCTGGAAGCGAGAAACCTATCAATGATGTAGCAAGCTCCAAGGCACTGGAAAGATATTTCTAAGTTAACTTCCTGTATGACGAGCTGATGTCGACAGGAAGAAACTTTATCATGAAATAGGAGTAATTATTTTGAAGACAAAATGTGACTTGATGAAGCAATGTTCAAGGATGGTGGTCATGAAAATGAAGGTTTATGCATATTGCAGAAGATGAGGAATTACTGGATGACTTCTCTTGAACATCGGCGACACTGAAATAAGTTTTTAGCATTGACCCAAAACCGAAGTGATGGATGGTATCATAGACCATAGGTATGATAGACCGTAAAGAAGATTACCCAACCCAAAAATCACGGTGATGAAATGAAAGTGTCATGTTCAAGAGCAACCTGCTACCATAAAGTGTTATGTTCTTTTTCCCAAATTTTCCCCAATCATTTCTGACTAGTACCTCTTTATTTTTTAACAAGCTTAAGGAGGGTAACATATGCTTGATCTATAATTTGACCCTTCAGGTGAATCCATCGCTATTTAATGATTTAACGAGTCTAGCAATAATGAAACTCGATCTTTCCATGACTGGACAAGTGCGTTGCTATTTGATGTTTTAACGAGTCTAACGAAAGTGAAAACTCGGTCCTTTTTCATGTTTAGAGAGTTTGAAAAAGGGACGAAAAGACAACTCCATAAGTCATTTTTCATAAATTTGTCACTCAAGCTCGACAAAGTGTAAAATAATACATGAGAAACCCTCTTAGCCATGTTCGACTAAGGTGTTCCTTTTTCGTAAATAATCTATCTCAGTCCGGAAAAAGGTTAAACTTATACTGAGTAGATGTCATTTTATTTCATTTTACGAGCTCGAAAATATAAGTGCTCGACAATCTTTTCACATTATCGGAGTCTGAAAAGAGCTAAAAGAAGACTCCAGGGGGTTCCTTTTTCGCATGTATAAAATCTCGAAAAAGAGATAAAAGTGTGCTTTAATTTCCTTTTTCATGTTTATAAAATCTCAAAAAAAGAGGAGAAAAGTCTGATTTGCGGTCAAATCATTTTTGAACAATTTTGCACTTCGAACTCATTGTATCAGTTGTAAAACCTGTTTAGAGAACCATCAAACGGATTAACAATACTCGTTTCATAGTAAAAATTAATAAAAACCATAGTCACATCATTAAATATGACTAAAATAATCACAATGACCATTAAAAAGAACTTTTTTCCATTTTATTTTACCATTCCATGGTTACCATTTGAAATTTAGGAGCTCTGAACCTGTTTTTCCCTCGAACTTCAGTGGTTCATCGTGATAGTTTTAGTGGATGATTTCTCACACCGTTTGATCTAGGTTGGAGATATGAACCTTCTCTTTCTTTTAGTATCATTTTTTTTCATTTCATGGTAAATATTTAGGTTTTTGAACCCCTTAGGGTAAATATACAACTTTCTGAGGGCAACACACCCTTGAATGTCGAAAGGTTTGTTGCAGAGCATTGGAATTGAAGTCCAGATGCTTTGCAAAACTTTTTCCATTGACCAGGGGTGCGTTGGGCACATTTCTCAAATTTGTTTCTTGCTGTGTGCTCAAAATTTCCCAAATTTTTTGCATGAAATGGATCCTGATGAAGCTTATGGTTGGCTTTTAGGTATTGATCGGATCAAAATTACCATTACATGGCAAGAAAGAGGACATGAAGAACAAGACATGATTTCCTTAAATGATCTGGGTACTGTGAGAGCCCTCAAGGATTGTGGGTTTCGTAAGTACTTCAGATTATCAGGGATGAGAAAACATCTCGAAATATTGGATTTCTTAGTTCATTCATGGGATCTGGCATTGCAGGATTTTCACATTGGGGAAAAAGTGCTCCCAATATTGGTTGAGGATGTTTAATTTCTCACTCGATTATCAAGACGTGGTTCTCCTATTTCCCTTGCAGGATCCGCTCTTGGAGGAGAGACAGTGAAGGATTACATATACCAGTATTGTTAGCCAGGTATTAACCTAGTAAATATGGAAAGATAAACATTCATGATGTGCATAATTTTCCTTTGAGAAATATCCTTTTCAACATTACAAAACTTGTTGGTTCTATGACACTACATGTTGCAAACCGTTCATACATGTAGTATCCTCTTGAGTGTCTTGAACTGCAATGTTCAACTGGGCTGAAGAAGTACTCTTTCAAATGAAAGAACAACTAACTAGATTCAAAGGGTGGCAGGAAAAATAATTTCAGTTACGACTAGATTTTGTTTCCTTAATTTTAGAGCGAGTTCCATTGATGCAGCCGCATCATGTGACACTGATCATATCTGGTCCTAGAGATCCTCAGATGCAGAGATAGGTCAAATTGATGGCTAAACATGTTGGTCAATCGACCATCATATTCTCTATTGCCTTTGTTGCCTAGTTCTGACGACATATTATCGCCATAGAGGAGTATCCGTACGCAGGCATGACTTCTATGGAGATCCATATTTGATTTTACCAGATGGCACTCCATGGGGTGCAATGGGTAAAAATGTTTTGACCATATTTTTTATTTTAAAGGTTTCTGCATTTTATTTTTTATTTTTGATGTTTTCCAAGGCTAAACTAAAGTTTTTATGTACACAGATTTGGGTCGCGTTCGACTAGTGGGTCAACCAGAGCAGACACAAGATGAACCAACGGAGAGGACTATCGAGAGAGAATCCCTTCAAGATTTGGATTTGACTGAGACTCTTGCTAAGTTGCAGCAGCACGTTGAGGGATTGACTCTTGGGATACCGGATCTCTAGATTGAGGAGTTACCTATGAGGTTGCAGTGCCATACTATTTGTGTTCCTAGTCGTTGGATGAGTCTATTGCGCAGGATAGCAAGAAAAGTTGCTTGTTATCATGAACATCACTAGTTTTAATTTTGACATTTTTTCATACATTTTGATGTCAGATGACCAATGTGTCTTTGGCACAAATTTTATAAAAACCTAAACGATCTATCTATTTTCTTTCAATGTTTTCCTATGTTTAATGCACAATCTTATTCAATTGTGTGATGTGAATTGAAAATGTATCTTTACATGTGTTGCAAATATTTGTTTAAAACATAATTCGCTAAGGAAATAGTTAATGTGTTCAAGTTTATGGAAATGTGTTGATATATAATATAATCAAAATTTATTTCCAAAAGTTAAACTCTAAGGAACACACAATGAATTGCTAGATTTCATAATAGTTGCTAGTAAGTTGCAGTATGACAAGATGTGAGTCTAACCCAATGATGATGCGGTTAATGCCAAATTAAATGGCATCAGAAAGAATTTTGATCAACACGCTATACTCAACAATATTGTTTGTTTATCAACCGATACAAATCCCTTGAAAAATCACTAACTCACAAACTAGGACAAAAACGGCCCATAATGCAGAGGATAGGTTATGTGTACTACGGCTAGTACCATCGGCCTACCCAAGGAATGGTTCCAAAGATTCAGTCATCTACGATGAAATGTAAAGTGGATTACTAACTTCAAGAAAAATCTTTAAAAAAAAACTAGGACAATTAATGCAAATCAAAGCATATACACAATATGATACAAAAGTATACTATGCTCAATTAAGCATAATAATGTTTAAGATACATCCCATTTCGAGGATGCGCCAATGGAATTCCATCATAATCAACTAACTCATAAGCACCCTTAGCCAAAAATCTTTTGACAATGTAGGAGCCATGCCACAGTGGCTCAAATTTTCATGTTCCTATCAAATCAGATTTTTGATCATAAAGAAAGACCAGGTCTCCCTCTGAGAAGATGTGAGGCTTGAAATTGCAGTCATATTGCGCCTTGATTCGTCTCTTATGCGCTTCGTTGGAGAATGCGGCTTCATGACATGTTTCATCTAAATGGATGAGGTTTAAGAGACGTGCTTCTTCATTAGAGGTGTCAGGTAACAAGTCAATAATGAGTTTCAATGACATAATTTCACATTGGATTGGTAATATAGCTTCCATACCATACAACAACTGAAAGGGAGTAAATCTGGTTGCATTTCTCACCAAAATTTGATATGTTGTAATATTCCAAAAATAGGAAAAGCAACATTATTGAATAAAACAATGGAAAGTAGCAGTGAAGATCAATGTACAAATATATGAGACCAATATGGAGCCATTTTATTCAGAAAATCAGTAGCAAATAAACACAATACATTGTGGCACAAATCATATAAGGTGAACAAACAAGCCTCCAATGTAGAAACACTCTCAAAAGTGAGATGTTACTGTTATACAAAATGACAGAAGATCAATATAGCGCAGTCATAGTGGACATAGCTGCAAATGGAAACATAAAATGATATAAAATAACTGATATATGCCTCAAGAGATGCCAGACATAAATATCAAGGCTCTATATCACCTTTCCAAGGCAACCCAGAAAGGGCTTCCAAAAAAATATAAAATAAAAATGGTGATCTAAAGCCCTAGGGCTGAAGAATCACTACAACTAAAGCACATAGAAGGAGGTGGATGAAACTGATTTAGATGGAATGGAACTCCTCCAATATACTCTCCCAATGAAGGTTTGATCCCTTCACTGAAGATCTAACCACCCAAGTGGTTCACTAAACCCTCATTTGAATCTACTCAATAAAATAACACAGTTTGAGAGTCAAACTGCGCTGTAGGAGATGATGGTGACTTGGCTTGGTGAGAAAATATGAAATGATGCCCAAGGACCTTCCTTTCTAGCCTCCTAATGGAAGGAATGCTTCCTCCACTGAAAACAAGCTCACAAATTGCCCTATCAAACCCTCCACTGCTACACCCTGCAACTCAGCACAAATCTAAACAGAAACTATGTTGTAGAAGAAATTTGTAGTTTGGCCTAATGCCGAAATGTGGAAATAATTCTCAATGACCTCTCCTGAGTGGGCACTTGAAGTCCCTCGAGGATGAGGGTGGGATTCCCGCTCGGGAACACCCTTGTGCTAAACAGCTGAAGAGAGCAACAAGTCGTAACAGACCATAATCAAAATAATAATCAAATCATGCTCTCTATGACTACCATTCCCTTCCTTCTATTCTTGGTGAGCTTCATCACCTTGGGCCCCACTCATTAAAGCCACTACTTCCATGCAAGGAATCTCCATCCAAAACTGTGTTGTCTCTCATTGAATGTCCACTCCCTCCATACCAGTGTTGTTGATTTGGTCAAGGTTGACCCATTCCACATGCTTCATCTTTTATTCACACATAAGGATTCTTTATCCAGCTACTCTGATTACCCCCATTCACATTAGGAGTGATTTTTTTCTTACTAAGGATATTTATGGGTCTCCCTAACCTCTTATTCTTCTAACTAAGAAGAAAAAACAAAATTTAATATTCCAACTAGTTGAAAGCTAATTGGGAATATTACAATCCTCCCCTCCAAAATGTTGCTTGTCCTCAAGAAACTATAAAGGTGAGTGCTACAAATCGTCTCCTCCTTCTTTTATGACACCTCCATGTGATAAGCTCTCCTCATGAACCAAGTTTCCCCCAATCAATCCATCCATGAAATTCTCTTCCCAAGTGTTCATGAGATGCACCTCCCAAGTGCTCAAGTTAACCAAATGGCTCATCCCATAAGGAAACAAGAGGCCTAATGTAGCAATCATGTGTTGCCCAATTTTCTCCCTGAAGCATGAAGCATAAGAAATGTGGATAATATCACTCCCAATGGGCACATTCAATCCATGTTTCATCCCTCCAATCATGCCCACAACAATGATAAGAACATCATCAACATATGGGATCAAAATAAAATACACAAAAGTTTCCATATGAAATATCGGAGGAGGATCATAGACCCACATGTGGAACCAGCTCAATATGTCCCCTGACTGCCTTAGAATATGATATGATAAGTGGTTTCCCCACCACTTTCTTGCTTCCAAAATCCTTTCACATGCTTGGAGAAGGTGTATGATGTGTGGGGAAAATTGAGCACACCCTAAATAAGATATCATCTCCCAAAATATCCTAGGGAGTGGCCATCACCATCACTTTTTTTGGCCCCAAGTAGACCATGAAGTATATAAGAAAGAGTGCCCCCTTTTGGAGCAATGTACTATACATGAATGACAAAGGAACACATGCACTTAGTTAGTGAATCATTATGCACAAAAACACAATCCTTACCATGTACCTTGAGCAAGCTGGTGAAGTGGCTCGTAGACGGGCCTCCTCTCATCCCCAATGAAAAAGGAAGTGGATGTGATAACTCTAACAAAGAGTTATGTCTCTCCTCAATCTCCAAACAATCCATTCATCTCCTAATATGCTGATGTAACTCCTCTTTGAATCCTTCCCAAGCAACTTCCCTCCATGATAGTACGGTATGCTCTCATGAAATCAGTATGGCTGGAGAGAAAAACCTCATATGCTGCATGTAGTAGCTTCTCCTTGAGCTTAGATGCTCTAGTCAAGAAGATCCTACTCTGATAATAGATGACCCCATCTCTCATTGAATATCTCTCATCTGATAACCAGCCATCAAGTATCCTGCATGAAAAGAGATCCTTGGAGTATTCCACCAACAGCTAGGATCTCCAATAAGGATCTATACTCCATAATGATAGCACTGCTGATATACCATGTAAAGCACCTGTCATGTGGCTGCCCTCTTCTTTGACATCTGCCATGCCAAAGTCATATACTGGGATGCTGCTATCCTGCCCCTGTTGCTCCCCCTATAGTTGCTCATGCTCAAGTGAAAATTGAAGTTTTTCGAGGTTAGCCTTCCATGGGAAGCTATCACCCATCCAAAACCTTCTAAGTTTGGCCAATGTATGCATGAGTGGCCACCAACCTCTACCATATGTGGAAGATCTCTCCCTATGTGGAAGTATCTTCTGATTCTCCAAAGCCATGGAGTCATCTCCTTGCACCATGATGGTGCCATCCTCCATCCCTGAAACATCTTCTCTCATCTTAAGATGTTTGGTGAGAGTGGGTAATACTGATATTGGGAGAATGTCTCCCTCCTTTTTGAGCCTACCCAAGACTCTATGCATTGTAACAAGTCCTCCCAAGGTCCTCACCCCTCCTGGATCTATGAGTGGTGAAACCTATTGTGAGACATCTCTCATCAACTCTTGATCTGGTGGCCTTCCAGGTGGAATGCCTCTAAAACTTAGTGTATCATGGGCCAAAGTCATATGCATGACTGATTGGACTATTAATCCCTTACTCCCACTGCACAAATCCAACTTTTTTTTCTATGTGGAAGATTTCTAAAATGGATAAGTGTGCATGCCCCTAATCATATGATGCTTACCACTCTTTTTATCTGTCCAATCCATCTATAAAGTCTCCCAATCTGTGGTGACCTTTCCCAAATTAAACAACCACTGCACACCCAATATCACATTGGTTTCAGGTATATCAACCACAAAGAAGTGATCATTCAATGTATATGTTCCCATGGTGACAGATAAAGATGGAATATAATGCATGCACTACATGGTTCTAGCTCCTGGGACCAAAACTGAAAATATATCAAAATCATCAGTGGGTATTTCCCTCCTCTTCACTAATTGGGAATCAATAAAGTTGTGGGTAGCCCCACTATCAATCAACATTGATACCCTATTATCTTGAATGGAACCTCTCACTCTCAAGGTCAAGTACTTGGGTACTCCTCGCAATGATGCAAGGGTCCCTCCAATTGGATCAAATGCTCCATTCCCACCTCCTGGTGGTGGGGGATCCTCTCCTGCTATCCCAGCGCTGTGACATCCTTCTGGTTCCTCTTCTTCTTCCTCCTCATCATCATAAAATACCTTTATATAGTGTGCCTTCCCTATTGTACATCTATTTCCGAGTGCCCATGATTCCTTGCATGTGAATCAAATCTTCCTTCTCCTTGAGTGTCTTCAGACGTCATCACTGAGAGGTACTTTGTTTTGGCTCTCCTTTTAAGGATGAGCCTTCTCATCTTTTCCCTTTGATGGAAAAGTGGGATTTTTCTAAAATGTTTCCTTTGCCCTTGGCAAAGAATCTTGTAGATATCTAGCCCTTTCAACAGCATCTTGAAGGTTAGTTGCTTTGTTTGACTTAACCAACCCATGTAGAGGTTCTGCTAGCCCATCAATAAATATATATACCCTCCTATTTGTAGATAAATCAAGAACCATAATAGAAAGTTTTAGAAATTTAGAAATGTAAGTTTCTAGAGTATAAGACTATTTGAGCTTAGCTAGCTCAATGAAAGGTGCCTCTGGGTCTCTTCGATCAAACCTCTCCACCAACCTTCTGGTGAACTCTGGATATGCAGTCACATTGGCATGCTCCAATGTAGAAAGACCATGAACCCACCAATCATGTGCCTCACCCTCAAGGTGCAACACTGTTATTTTGATGGCTTCCATCTCCGGTACTTGGTTCAAATGGAAGTAAATGTCTAGCTTCTCTACCCAAGATTTGAATGTATATTAGGATGACCCATCAAAAGTGGGCAAGAAGAATCTACCCATGGTCTGGTGAAGATCATTGTTCTGTATGAATCCTCCACCTTTATTGTGATGTCAAGGTCTCCTATTGTCCTTGATATGAAAAAACTCCTAAAAGCTCAAATGATCCTTGAATCTCTGAGATTGAGATTCATACTCAAAAAAATAATCTTCAAGAGTTTCTTGTTCTTGAAACCCTTCATTTCCCACTGTTACGAATGTAGGCATAATGGAGCATTGGGAAATATGCTGCTTCACTGGTTGATCATTCTAGTGATGTGAAATGTCGGAGCCTTCTCCATGTAGAAACCCTTTAGGGGATTCTTTGTGTCTATCCATCCTCATCTCCTTGATTTCTCTTGCAATATCTTGCATGGTTTGAATAATAATCTTGGGATACTCCTTCTCCTCATCTCCTCCTGATAAGGGAGTTTTTCCCTTGTCTTCTCTATCGTTTGTATAGTCATATCTCTGGTTTCTTCTGAGATGCCTCTTTTCTCTATTTGTGAGAGGATCTACCTCTTCTGATGACATATTGGCTGAAAATGCACAGGTTGAGCTAAGATTATGCTTTGATAACACTGTAATATTCCAAAATAAGAAAAGCAACAATATTGAATACAACAATGGAAACTAGCAGTGAGGATCAATGTACAAATATATGAGACCACTATGGAGCCATTTTATTCATAAAATCAGCAACAAATAAACACAATACATTGTGGCACAAATCATATAAGGTGAGCAAACAAGCCTCTAATGTAGAAACACTCTCAAAAGTGAGATGTTACTGTTATACAAAATGTCGGAAGATTAATACATCGTAGTGATAGTGGACATAGCTGCATCTGGAAACATACAATGATATAAAATAACTGATATATGCCTCGAGAGATGTCATACATAAAGATCAAGGCTCTATATCACCTTTCCAAGACAACCCAGAAAGGGTTTCTAGAAAAATACAAAATACAAATGGTGATCTAAAGCCCTAGGACTGAAGAATCACTGCAACTGAAGCACATAGAAGGAGGTGGATGAAACTAATGTAGAATTAATGGAACTCCTCCAATAGACTCTCCCAATGAAGGGTTGAACCCTTCACTGAAGATATAACCTCCCAAGTGGTGCACTAAACCATCCTTTGAATCTACTCAATAAAATAACGTAGTTTGAGAGTGAAACTGCACTATAGGAGATGATGGTGACTTGGCCTGGTGCCAAAATATGAAATTCCCAAGGACCTTCCTTGCTGGCCTTCCAATGGAAGGAATGCTTCCTCCACTAAAAACAAGCTCATAAATGGCCCTATCAAACCCTCCATTGTTGCACCCTGCAACTCAGCACAACTCTAAATAGAACCTGTGCTATATAATAAATTTGTAGCTTGGCCTAATGTTGGAATGTGGAAATAATTCTCAATGACCTATCTTCAGTGGGAACTCGAAGTCCCCCGAGGATGAGGGTGGGATTCCCGCTCAAGAACACCCTTGAGCTAAACAACACTGCAGACTCCACTAAACAACTGAAGAGAGCAACAAGTCATAACAGACCATAATCAAAATAATAATCAAAGCATGCTCTCTATGGCTTCCATTCCCTTCCTCATATGCTTGGTGAGCTTCCTCACCTTGGGCCCCACTCATTAAAGCCACTACTTCCATGTAATGAATATCCCTCCAAAACTACATTGTCTCTCATTGAATGTCCACTCCCTCCATACCAGCGTTGTTGATTTGGTCAAGGTTGACCCATTCCACATGCTTCATCCCCTATTCACACATAAGGGTGCTTTATCTAGGTACTCTGATGACCCCCATTCACATTAGGAGTGATTTTATTCCTACTAAGGAGATTTATGGGTCTCCCTACCCTCTTCTTCTTCTAACTAAGAAGAAAAAACAAAATTTAATATTCCAACTAGCTGAAAGCTAATTGGGAATATTACATATGCCCACAAAGCCAAGTACAAGATTCAATACCAATTTCGTTTATGAACCCCTATCATTCATTGAAGCATTCACTTAAGGATCTTGTTAATGGCTTCAACTTGTCCATTATATTGTGTATCATAAGTGTTAGAACTATCATGCGATAGTCCTAATTTGGCAGTCAACCCATTCATCATGTTATTGCGAAAAATTCTTACCATGATTTGTAACTATAGATTTTTGGACACCAAACCAAGAAATGACATGATTGAAAAAGAACAATGCAATTGTTTCGCATGTGTTATTGAATGTAGGCATCGCTTTGGCCCACTTTGTAATGTAGTCGATGATGACAATAATATAACCATGTCCCCCCGGCCAAACGAGGGTTGAAGGTCATGAATTCAATGCCCCATTTTGAAAATGGTCCCACAACGATGACATGATGCATTGGTGCTGGTGGCATGTGGATTTTACAATAAAAAATCTGGCATGCATGACAATTTTTGAGCGTGAGAATGCAGTCGCAGAATATGATTGGATAGAAGTAACTGGCACGGAGAATCTTATGCATGGTAGTGTAACCAGAGAAATGTCCACCACAAGCACCAACATGAAAATCTTTTATAACTTTCTTGGCCTCCTCATGAGTGAGGCTCCTCCCTAAAATCGTATTGACAACACAATGATAAAGTGTATCGTTGATGATCAGATAATATTTGGCTTGGTATCACATACGTCGTTGTTGTGGGTGAGAGGGATTGGGCTAGAAAGTTTGGGTTTGGAGATAAATGATAAAATCCGCATACCAAGGGTCAAATGACCCAATAAAAAACAGAGACTCGTCTAGAATTGATGTTTTTGATGTAGTTTCAGTACTATCAAATAGAAGGTCGGAGAGAAGCTCAACCAAAACCAAAGACTTCTTTGACTTGGATTTGATGAATTCCAAATCAAATTCCTGCAAAATGACGATCCATTTTGAATATTTTCCCCCTAGCAATTGACGTGATAGAATGTATGTCATAGGGTTGCAATCTGAAATGACAATGGTCTTCCGAAGTAGGATATAATGGAGAAATCTTTGGACAACTTGAACGGCTGCCAAGGCAAGCTTTTCAACGTATGAATACTTAACTTTTGTATCATTGAGATTATGACTCAAACAATATATCTTTCTATCCCATCTTCTTCTTGGACCAAAACCATAGCAATGGTCGTAATTTCCATGGCAATATACAGGAAATAATCACTCTGATAATTAGGGGGATACATTAATGATGCTCAGATCAAGGTATCTTAAGAGCATCAAAAGAAGCTTACGCAACCTTATCCTAATGGAAGGGAGTCTCCTTTTTTAAGAGATGAGTAAATCCTTTAGTAATTTTGGCGTATTTTGGTATGAAAATCCTTAGAAAGGCAACCTGTCCTTGAAGTCTTTGTAACTGAAGTAAGTTTGATGGCACAGAAAAATTAAGAATGGCCTGGACCTTTAATGGGTTGATTCAAATTCCATCTTTTGAGACGAAAAATCCAGGAAAACGATCAAAACCAACACAAAACACACATTTGTGTGGATTGAGGTGTATCTTGTAGTGCCAGCAACGTAGAAATATAGCTCTCAGATGCGTCGGGTGACCATTCTGTTTTCATGAATGCGTCGTTAAATCATCTAGATAAGGTTGAAAAATGTTCTTGATGTCATGGATAGCATAATCCATTGCTCTCTGAAATGTTGCCCCATCGTTCTTTAAAACAAATGGGAGTTTACGATAAGCGAATGTGCCTCAGGGACAGATGAATGATGTCTTATATTGGTCCTTTGGGCAAATATTGATTTGATTGTAACCGGAGAATCCATCCATGAATGAAGATACTTCACACCTATCACATTCGTCAATAATTTGGTCGATAAAGGGAGTAGGATAATTGTCTTTTATACAAGCAAGATTTACATCCCGATAATAAACGCACACTTTGATTGTCCCTTGTTTCTTCATGATAGGAACAATGTTGGAAACCCAATTAGTAAGTGGAACAGGGAAAATGAAACCAGCACGCAAAATTTTGTCAACTTCTGCTTTAATGGTAGCAACCTTTTTCAGATGAATAGGATGAAGGCGTTGACATAATGGTTTGACATCAAGGTACATTTTAATTGTGTTTTCAACAATAATAGAATTTAAGCTTGGAATTTCCTCATAAGACCAAGAAAATACATCTCATAATTCATGAACAATAGAGCAATAAGTGTCGAGTTTAGATGTAGAACAAGACACGTTGACATGAATGTTTTCTACAATGCGAGGTTTGGTCAAAATATCAATAGAAATCGTTTCTTCAATATTTTACAGGTTTCACCCAGATTCAATGGCATTAATTAGAATAGAATTCGAAAATAAATCAGAGATCGTAAGGTGATATAGCTCAATAAGATTATATTTGTTGTAATATGGAAGACGAGAACGATGATGATAATCATCCCACGGTTCTTCTTTCGGCATCATGGCTTCCAAAATTCTCTCATCAGTCAAGAATCTGGATGAAAAAGGATCAGAAGGAGTACTAAAATCTAATGAACGATCAACGACAATGAATTAGGATGCGCCGCCCAAGCCAAGAAAATTGATTTCTATGCCAGCTGAATTGGGCTTGGCGGCAGAAATTCACCCAGCATATCAACTATAGAATCATTGGTAATCTTCCTTAAGTCAGATGAAGTGGAAGATCTCATATGGAAGGTCTCTATTTTTTCAATTTCCGCTGACGTTGCCTGTATCAATAATGAAAAAGTTCCCATTAGGGAAGAATCATTTAAGGTTACTGCACCAGTGTTTTGGAGTGCTAGCTGGGGTGCGTGAACTAAAGGAATGCTTCCATATACATAGGAACTATAGGCAAAGAAGGAGAGTTGATTGATGAATGTGATGGCGCCTTTATGAGGTAAGGTGATCATCCGAAAGTAGGTAGAGATGATCACAGTCATAGTGTAAACCCATGGCCTTCCAAGTAAAATGTTGTATTCAAGGGGTCCATCAACTACCTCAACTTCAATAGTTCGTGTTTTTACCCCTAGTTCAACATGCAAGTTATTAATGATACCCCAATGCTTATATGTACAACCATCAAAATATTTCAATGTTGTAGGCGATTGAGATAAGCGAGGCAAGCCAAGTGACTTCCAGTAATTGAGAGACATAATAGAAGTAGATGCTCCCTCATCAATAATAGTGCGATGAACAAGGTGATTTAGAAAATTTAATTGGATTGAAAATGCTAATTCGACTGGTAATTGTGGCACATAGCTTGTTTATTAAAGACTACAAGATTAGAATCTGTCGGGTCACCTCCACTGAATGTCGACAACAAAGCTTTCTTTTGGGAGGGACAATTTGGAAGTACCTCAAGCGTCAACATATCTAAATGTGACTGAGCCAAATCTTCAACTATGCTGTAATTTTGAGTTGCACGAGCTCAAGGATTGAACGTTGATTTCTAGATGACTCTCTTCAGTGGCTTTATTGTTAATTCTAGAATAACATGTGGCGAAATTGATTCAGTCGATGGATTCATGGTCAAGGTAGTAGGTTTATGAGTAGACAGACTACCATAATATTTATTTTGCGTAGACACCAAAACATCAATTTTTGTCTTTGTGATAGATAGCATAACCACTTGGGAACTAGAAGCGGGATCTGTAGCAACCATGTTTGTGTCCGGATTCGGAAAAGGATCTGTCAACACAGCAGATGCAGCCGAAGTCTTAAGAAATTTTGAGATTTCTACATGGTGAGGACATTCTCGAACAAATTTATCCTCGTTACATATCAAGCAAGGGTAACGAGGATTTTGAGAATTTCCAGATTGTTGATCAAATGATCGTTCTGTTGGGGTGAATTTTTATTTTTCTTTGCTTTCCCCTTTTTCTTTCTTTCGAGTTTCTTGTCACCTTTGCCTTTGTCAGATGACATGACATGTATTTCATAACAAGGTGAAGGATCAGATGGAATAGAGGTGTGAGTGTTTTCAGAACCAATCATACCGTTTTCGACATGAGAGTCCTTACCAGATGGAGGAGGAACAATAACTTGTCACAACTGTAACAGATGGTACAGCTAGAGATGTTGACTCAATCATGGTCAAACGACCTAGTGTGTGCCCTATAGGATCTATGGGAACTTGTATTGAAACAGGATCAACAAAATCAGTTTAATTCAATCGAGGAATAGACTCGTAAAGATAAATCCCCGAACCAAAATGAGTTGGAGTTGAAGGGTGTGTTTCTTATTGAGGTTCTTCCACAATCGAAATCAAACCAGAAGTAAGAATTTCACCATCAGGCCTAAGATATATTTCAGGTGGTTTACTGTGCAATAAAATGGAAGACTCAATGGCTATAGATGATTGAGGAACGACCGATACAGGAACAACTTCCAGTTTCTCGACTTTTGGATCTAGATGTTCTGGTAAAAGAAAAATGGGATTTGGATCAACTTCTAGTTGAAAAATGTTAGGTTCTAGATGTATAGTCTCACTGATTGGAATTTCAGTGTCCACAGGTAGCTATGAGGAATCCGTTTCAATGACAGTAGATAAACCAGGATGTGTAGAAACGACTCAAGATGACTCTAGTAGATGTGATGAATATGTGCACCAGAGGTATTGATGGTACTGGATTCGGTAGAATGGGGTCGCCTTCGCCGACCATAAATGGCTTTTGGTGGTAAAGGTGGTTTAAGAATTATTCTAAGAGAACGATGAGGAAAGAGTTGTTCTTCTTCCACTATGACTGATTGATTTTATTACAAAATAAAAATAAAAAAATAAAAGGGTGATACTAGGAAAAAATTTTACCAAGCAATTGTGAACTGTAGAATACCTCCTGGTGAACCAAGATGTAAGGACAGGAAATCTCCTTGAATGTTGTGTTCAATGTATCAAAAATTACAACACGACCGACTCGGTTACCTATGGACAGTAAGCAACCTAAAGTTGTCCTCCAAAATATACCCGAAGGTAAATGGAGGCCCAAGTCCATATTAGCGTCGTCTAATGCGAAACTGCACAATGAGAGCACCCCCTTATACTTTTCGTACTATAACACCACCCTATATACCCGAAGGTATGTGGACGAGCTCTGATATACTTACGTATATGGAGTGGGATCTCACACTCAGCGTGTATCGTAGACAAGTTAGCGACAAATTCTATGTTTAATGATGCTGGAACACGTCTCTAGCCTAGACCTTCTAAGTGTTATCATTAATGTTACAATACTTTCTTAGGTTGATTGAGGTGAATTTGATGTTTATATTTCTTAACATTTTATCTTTCAGCTTCACCATGAGATGTAATGGGAAATTCCTAAAATGCAAACTAAATGAGAAGAAAAAATTTCAATTCAGTTTTTCAATGAAAATATTAGCAACTAAAGGGATAGAGCAATCAGATTTTTGAGCATACAACAAAGAGCACAAACTAAATGCAGAGTTTCCTAATATGTTCCTATGCAACACTCATAATCTCTAAATTCATATGCATGTTTTTCTTTTCAATTTTCCTTTTATGTGAATGAGTAAAAAGAAACTAAATGCACAAATAAATCAAATAAATGTTTTCTTTCGAGAAATCAGGAATGAAACAACAATTTCTCTTAGGAAAATGAGGAATGAAACAACAATTTTTCTTTAGGAAATGAAGAATGAAACGACAATTTCCTTTTTGAAAATAGAGAATTGATCTAATGTAAAATTTACAACTTTGGATTTAATTTGGCAATGATAAAGAAAACAACTAATGAAACATTGAACAAACAATTATCCAAAGGAGGAAGAACAAGTAATGTTTACTGGTCTCGAAGAACAATCATACATCTAAGAATACAATAGGAAATTGGGTGATACTGAATGAAATTAAAAATTATTATGGAATTTGGTTGGTTGAGGGGGAAACACACCCTGTAAGAGCAGACAATGTGTTGCAGAGCACCCCTGAATGGGAGACAGTGCTTTGCGGAGCACTGTACCCTGACCAACAATGCATTGGGCACAGCTAGGTTTGAAAAACGATCAGCTTAGACACACTTATTTTGAAAATATTACATTCAAATGAATGAAAATATGAATTAAAGTCTACTAAAGATGGTAAAAAAAGATAGGAACACCAGGAATGATGGATTTCTCCCCAGCGGAGTTGCCAATTTTTTATATGGAATTCTAATCTACGGAGAAATTAGATTTCCCTAAGTGTGGTGTTCCTTCACTCAGAACAACAAAATAAATATAGATATTATTTTATCTAATACAAATGATAAGCAGAAGGGAAAGAGATCTACTTGTGATCCTTCGCCCTCGTTCTTCTTCTTTCATTGTTATCGTCGCTCTCAATCCAACTAAACCCGCTAGATCAATACCTGCAATCAAAGACAAAAGATAAAAAACAACATACAAATATAAAATATCTATCTATCTTAACTGAATCAAACCGATTAGATCTGAGAATACATACACATGAGAATACATTCACAAGATATAAGCATATATATGAGAGAAATAATAGATATCTTTATTAATAAAGTAGGAGGAGAAGATTACAACCAGTAGATCGATTCATCATCAACCTGCTCGAACTTTATTCTATCCTCATCACACCAAGCATCATCTCAGCAACATAATAGTACTCCATCTCTCATCAATTGAGAATACAACAGCATAACACTACACAGATTTCTTCCTCCCTAGCACTTAGATGAGTGCTCAATTTATAGGGAAATTGTAAGTATTTTCTCAATAAATGGAATTGAATGAATTTCTAATAATAATTGAGACATGTTTCCAGGTTCAAAGGTGATGTATGAAAATACGTATTTGAATTATGACACCTATGAGCTCTTCTAGAAGGCACTGTACATGTGGAGATTCCCGGAACAATGATGATTTCACTCCTAGGAGACCAACGCACCCTTACGTGTTGGGAAGTGCTTTCAAGATCACCCTTTCAATGGTGATAAGTTCTTTGCAATGCACTTAGGCCCATTCAGAGGAGCTTTTATGAGTCAATGGGTCATTTAAACTATACTCCGAACATTGGAAATATCATGAATTAAAGCCATCAATGGAATGACTTATGTAGGGCATGTAGCAACTGAATTAGGGAATGATAGACCCTGTTAGTATTGAATTAGGGGATGATAGACCCTTTTCATACTGTTCTTGGGGGATTATGCCAAAACTGACCTGTAACATCATGTCTCTTACATGAAGAAGGAATTGGGGCAACAAGTCACAACATCCACTCAGTTACCACCTCTAGATGATGAGGGTCATTTGGTACTGGTGTCGGGGGTTATTTTGGAGGTAAGGGAGAGGAAGTTCAAAAACATAACCATCTGGGATTTTCTGGTGAAGTGGAAAGACCAACCAGGTGAGGACGCTACTTGGGAAGGAGAATAGGTACCTACACATCCATCACTATTGCTTCTTGAGGGAAAGCAACATATTGGCAGGGAGGACTGTGATATTCCTACTTAGAAAATTTCTACTAAGTAATGCTTTTTGCATATTTTTTATATTATGGCGTATTTAAAATATTAAAATTGGGTTAAGAGGACCCCACTCGAAATTTTTTTAAAAGGGGGGGATTTGACTTAGGAAAAGGAGGCAAATCAAAAGTCGGTGGAATGTAAGGGACGCTCTTAAAGGAGATATGCACCCCTTAGAGAAATTTGAACTTGTGGGGAAAAAAAAAAAACAAAGGGGGTCAAATTATGCGGCCCACATGGAGTGAGGAGGGTCTCAAAGATAAATAGGAGGAAAATACCTCATTTTGGCACTTTTTTCTAATTTTATGATTGGACTCTTGTATGCTTAAGTTGCTTAGCCAAGTTTACACAGTGTTACTTAAAACACAAGGTTTCCAAGCACAAATCTCAACTCCATATTCATTGGACTTCGATCGACACTCTATGGGAGATCATCATCACATATTAGAGTTGTTCCAGGAGGAATTGCAAGTACATTTATCCGTTATTTGGAATATACCAGGTGCAGAAGAGGAACATGCATTCCTTGGGGGAGTTAGTTTTAGAGCAGATCTGGTTCCAGGATTTTGTGGAAAACTTTCCTTAGGGTTTTGGTTATTCAATGATATTAGTAGTAACATTACTGCCTTTGCTTTGAAGTTATATATGGAAGGAAGGAATAGCTGTACATCCTGCTGATCCTGTGAGGGAGTGCTATTCTTATCCTACTAGTGAGGGGACTTACTACTGAGTTAACTTTAGACCCTGTAGTGCGAACCGCTCACTGCAATGCATGCTAATCACTGATTCACCCATCGATCCCCGAGTCACCCCAACCTACTAAACTCGAACTAGCCACACCCCGCCTTGAAGATTTTCGGTGGTTTGTGGGGTTGTTTTTGAGGCTATTCTCTGGGATGAATTTTCCATTTTTGGGCATGCGTAGAGGTAGACTTGCAGTGCCTGTGCAATCATTGAGGAGTAAATCTTGTGTGGGTGGAAATACTAAGAGATTGAAGTTGGGATTTGTGGGAAGTCATAAGTTGAATTTGTGGGAGTATTTCTCGGTATTTTGGGCATCATTTACACTTGAATTCCTATAGGTGCAAATAACCAGAGAAAGGAGAAATTTGCAATATTTGGGGGTTTTCTAGGGTGTTTGGAAGGAGGCAAAAACCTTTCTGGGTCTTGGTGGGTTTGTTTGGGGAAGGTCGTAACTTAATTTACAATTTTTTTTAGAATTTTCTTAGACCCAAACACCTTTCCTACGCCATCCAGAGCAGCAAAATTCACTGGGTATACACAGATCATAGAGGAAGCAGCATTCCGACACTTGAGAATCCATTTTTCACACCTAGGTTTTGAATGCTTGTTGTAGCAAGACCAAGTGCACTTGCTCTATCTAACTTGTGCTTCAATTATCAAATTACTAATATAGTTAAGTTCTTTGGGGAATTTCTTCTAATGTAACTTATGAATTTTGTGTATTTGGTTCTATTTTCTTGCATTTTTGTGTTTCTCTAATTTAACCACTTAATATTCTCATTACGAATATTACATATTGAGTCTATGAGCTCTTATGGTTGGATAAAAATTGTAGAGTAAAGATATTTTAATGCCCTAGTATCAAAACCATAACTATTACCTTTTTGATGAATTTAAATTCACTTGGGAGAGCTAAAGTAATGTCACCAACGTGATTTCCATTCATATATCATACTATGAGTAATTCATGCAATTATATGAGCTATATTCCAAAAAATTGATCTTAAACAAAATTAGGGCACAAAATTTAACCTAGATAGCTAATTTATTCCATACATTAGACATGAAATCAGAAATATTCAATAAAATAGCACTTACAAGACAATATCATGGAAAATCCAATCATTAATCCAAGATAACTTCTCCAAAGAAAATATAATATAAGACAAACTTCACTCCATCAATCGCATTTATCCAATAGGAAACTAGGTTGAAATGCTCAAGAAGAGAAAGTTGAATTCATAAGTGATGACGATGAGAAACAAAATGATCCTCTCCTTTATTTATATAAGGAGGAATCATATTTAATTGTCCTAAATATCCTAGGAAAACATGTAAGAGCATAATGATGCATTGGGTTAGAATCCAACCCACTAGCTTATACAAAAATCAAGTGACTAGCCCACACGTGTGAGTCGTAAGGCCTAGAAAGGATAGCTTCATCCATGTGTAGAGCTCCATGCGGAATGAACCAAGGTTCCCTGAGTGTTTTGGAAGCCTCCTAAAATAAATATGTGAGGGCTATCCCTCCAATATCTATCAAAAACTCTTTATCGACCCAAAATCCATTTTGGGGCACCAAAGGTGGTCTCTTGGGTCTCCAACTGCTCTAAAATGTCCATCTCTACTCCAAAGTTAGGGGATTTCCAGGTACTACTAACCCTCCAATGTCTCATAACATTATACCATACTTATATGGGCCTTATATCAACTACCATCTCTCAAAGAGTGCAAGGGATGACCTAGGGAATTCTAGTTTAGGTGCATCATCTTGAATAATCATCAAATGTATTTCAAAGTGGTATAATATAATGGGTATAAAAGGCGTTTGAGGGTAGATGTGATGTGTTGCTAATTCTTAGAGAATGAAGTTTCCCAATGCTTCACATGTGGGTTTCAACATACTTCTAAAATGGCTTGGGTACTTGTGGGTAAGGTGCCCAAATCCTGGGCTACTGAACCACCTCACAATCAAAACATAAATTCTAGTGAAATCAAACTAGTCATTAGGTAAAATAATCATTTTTGCATCTAAGTGAACCAATCTTGAATGTAGAGGGTTATTTAATACTTCAAATGGGACATCCCTTCCAAAACTGAGGATTTGAGCTCGCAATTGTGTTTCCTCCCAAGGTAGGAGTAGTTGAAGGAAAACTTGATTAGGTGTTTCCAGCCCCTAAGGGGAAGAAAAATTTCCTTATTCCACCCATCAATTGATAGGTGTTAGTGAATAATGAGGGTAAAAAGGGACCATAATGATGGGGATCCACATCTTTCGTGTATATATGTGAGGAGGGAGAAATTGTTGATACATGAGTTACCAACTTAGCCTTTGATTTTCCACCCTTCTTGTGCACCTTTTACTTTTGCTCAATTTTTCTTTTCATTATTACTTGTATCTAAAAGGATTAGATCTTGCTTTGTATGATGTATAACAATTGTATTACCCCTTAATTATGAGTCAACTCATTTCCCATCATGTTTGGGACATGCACGGGTTCCTTTTTATGATGTATAGGAGCAACATGTGCTCTGGAACCGGGTGATGGCCATAATGAGTGAGGTGAAACTCATGCTAGGATTTTTCCCACATGCCAATGTGTATGTCCCGGCCATATTTTGCATTTTGATATTCTTTATTTTATTTTTCTTCTGACCATTATATTCCTTTTCATTTTCTTTTCATTGCATCAACCTCCCAGAGAAAAGTACCAGTACCTACCTAGGTATATGGATGTATGGGATCCAAATCCTAGAAAACCAATGGTCAATTTAACTCGAAGAAGGGAGGTGGAATATGGGATTGTAATATAAGATGGAAAGTGGTAAGTATGGAATAGGGATAGATGGAAAATGCTATCTCAATCAAGGCTTCCTGAGTAGTGCCCCTACTATAACCATTTGTCCATAAGGGGAGGTCCCACTGGCCTAGGATCGAAGATTAATCCCCCATTTAATGTGAGGGAATAAGATCACGGTCAAAACCCCTCCTTCTTCTAGGTCACCCATCATCCATGTCAAAAGACCAAAATACAAACAAACCTCAAGCACCTGATTACAAAATGAATAAATTAGCTTTTGATTGGAAGCCCACCTTCATCCACGAGCTATTTGTTGGAGAATGTAACTAAGTTTGATCTTCATAATTTGTACGATTATGTGTTTTATGTAAAAAGAAAAAGAAAAATTATTATTATTTATCTAGGTAAGCATGTTCTTTGTGCTTCTAGGTTTTTATTCAAAGATTCAAATTCCTACTTTGGACCTATTGTAACATAAAAAGAATAATAATTTTTTAAATATATTTTTTGGGATAGAAATCCCTCTAGATGCCAAGTTGGCCTACATGAAAAATTGCCCTTGCCCCAATCGAGATGTTTATTCACACCCCTTATAAACTATATAGATAGAAGGAAGATGGAACTCATTTGGAGACACGCACTTGGATGTCTTTGGTTTGAAATATCGCATGTGTGGTTTCTCTCTCCTCCTGTAGCTTCACACATGTTAATTTCTAGGCAGTTTGTGGGAAATTGGGCCGAATTTCTAGGTAGTCTATGGGAGGCCGAATTTTGGCCTAGGCAGAATAGGAAAGGTCGAGTTTGTTGGGAAGATTGGAGACTTGACAAGAGGGAAATTTAACCATTTTTGGCCATTGTATTGTTGGTCAGTTTGATCATAAAAATTCACTAGAAGAATTAGGTGTATCTCTTGTTGAACTGAAGAATTTCTCTAAGGAAAAGGTTGTTGGATTTTTCCCCAAGTGGGTTTTTCCAGGTTAAATATTGTGTTATATTTATGCATTGTGATCTCTACTTTCCTACTACTTTTAAAGGTTGAATTTCTGAAGTGTTATTGCATAATGATAAATTATAAGTGTTAAAAGAATATCTACATCATTAGAAGTAATTATCAATTTTCAAAAATTATTGCTTGTATCTATTGCACTTGAAAAATAAACATGGTAATAGAGCTTTGGTGAAGGAAATGGAATTAATATCACTCTTGAAGAGACCTACAATAGCAATATTATTTTTTATCTATAACAATGGGTTCATCTATGAAGTCAAAGAACAAGTTGGAAGGAGCTACAAATTTCACAGATGGAAAGACAAGGATTGACCTCATTCTTGCAAAGAATGATGTTTTGGATATTGTGAAGGGAAAGGTTACTAAACCTTTAGATCATGAAGGAAAATCAAAATAAAATAAGTATGGCATCGCATCCATAATTATTATTGTGTATTCTATCAAAGATCATTTGATTCCATGTGTCTCAAATCTTGACACTTCAAAGAAGATGTATGATTCCCTAGTTGGATTATATACCATCAACAAAATTTATCAAGAAATGAGTTTGAAGAATGAACTTTGTGATCTTAAAATGACAAGAAATTATATTTTGGCCTCATATTTCATGAATATCTCCCAACTAAGATATCAAATTCAAGAAATTGATGAAATTAATTTTAAAAAAAACTCATGACTGCATCACTCAATGGTTTTCCTATCTCATGGGACTTGTTTGCATGTAGTATTTGTGGCATAGAAAAGATTCCAATTTTTGAAGAAATATGTACCTCATGTAGTCAAGAATAATCTAGACTTATTTCAGAGGGAAGGATTCAAATATTTTAAGAAGGTGACTCTCAAGCATTTGAAACATGAACCAAGAAGGTTGAAGGAAGAAATAAGTTTGGCTTCAATAAATGGTGATTGAAGTTCTATGCCTTAGGGGAATAAATATATGTCGAAGATTCAATGCTATCATTTTAAAAAAATTGGAAATTATAGAAACCAATGTCCCAAAATACAGAATGATAGAAAGAGAAAGGGAAAGCATGCTACCACAATAGACATAAATGAACATCCAAAGAAATCCAAGAATGAAAATACAGATGACAAATATTTATTCTATTCCTCTTCTCTTGCAGGTTTTGTTACAGGTAGCGATGATATGTCATTGGTAAATAGTGGTTCCTTGAGACATATAATAGGAGAGTGTGACAATATATCAAGTCTAATGGAAAAGAGATCATCACAAAAGGTGGAGCTTGGAGATAATAACAATTATGTTGTCAAAGTTGTTACATCAACATCCATTGAGTGAATGAGGTGAAAACGTTCATCTTAGCAACATACTATATGCACCATGTTTGAAAAAGAATTTGGTTTCTATTTCGTATTTGTAAGATAAAGGACATAGAGTAGAATTATTTTATGGTCAAGTCCTTGTATAGCCCAAGGGATAAAGTATAGACTCAGCTAGAGTAATTGGAGTTCATGAAGGAAGGTTTAATAGACTCTTGAAACAACCAACTCAAGAATTAGTGCATAATGACATCAACCGATTTGAACTATGGAATTAAGATATGCTCACCTTTATTACAGATATTTTCCAGCTTTAAATTGGATGGTTTCATGTATTCCATAATTGTATATGGAGCATGAAAGAGTATGTAAAGGTTTTTCACTTGGGAAGAATGTCAAAAATTATTTTCCAAGTAGTGACAATAGGTCCAAGAAAATATTGGATCTAGTTCATTTTGATGTGTTTGCTCCAATGTTAGTAAAAAATCTATGAGGATATGTGTACTATGTTACTTTTATTTATGACTTATCCCACAAGGCATGGATCTACTTCATGAAGACCAAGGATGAATTCTTCAAAACAATTCAATAATTCAAGGATGAAATAGCAAACATGATAGGAAAGAAAATCAAGATTATGAGATGAGATAATGGAGGAGAATACACTTCCAAGGAACTCATTTCCTTTTGTAAATAAGATGGGATTAAGAGGCAGTCGATATTCCCTTACAATCCATAACAAAATTAAGTTGTTGAAATAAAGATCGGGTTCATTGAAAAATATGTTAAGGCAATGATGCATGATCAATAATTTCCCATGGTTTTATGGGGTGAAGCATCCATGACATCAATATACATTCAAAATATAAGTCCTCGTTGAATCTTGGAATATAAGACTCTTGAATAAGTGTTCTGAGATAGAAACCAAAGGTTGTACCTTTGAGAATCTTTGGTTGTGCAGTTTACATACATGTACCCAAATATAAGAGAAATAAATTAGAGCCTTCAATAAGGAAAGGAATATGTGTTGGATACAATGAGTCATTAAAGTCTTATAGAACTTATGTTCTAGGACAACGACAGGTTGAATTAAATAGGGACATTACCTTTGATGAGAATGTTGCCTATTAGAAGTCCAAATAAGCTCCCATGGAATTTGATGATGATTATTAACATGAAGCTCCAAAGGAAGAGGGTTTATATCCTTCCAATTATACATAACATCCCGTAGATCATCAAGAAGAGCTAGAAGGCCCCACTGAACCAATGGATCCATTTGTCCCTAAATTCAAGAAGAGGAAAGCTTGGATTAGATCTACCTTGCAGGAAGCAGGAGGACTTGCAACTCCATGTGACACCTTCATGGAAAGCAAGATATGTAATAAGTATTTTGGATATGCAGCATTGATGAATAATCTCATTAATTCTAAACCTTCCAACTATGAGGAGGTAGCTATCCAACAAGTTCGGAAGGATGTTATGATGGAAGAATACCTATATATTATGAAGAATGATGTATGTGATGTTTTGCAAAGACCTAAAGGGAAGAAAGTGGTTCCAAATGGATATACAAGATTAAACATGCAGAGGATGGCAGTAATGAAAAGTACAAGGAAGGAATTGTGGCTAGATGATTCTCCTAGAAAGAGGGAGATAATTATGATGAGACTTTTTCTCCAGTTTCCATGTACACTACTACTAGGTCTATTATTTCTATTGATTATTCTATGGGTTGGAATTTACATTAGATGGATGTAAATATTGCTTTCCTCAATGGTGTGATTAATAAAATAAGTGTACATAGAACAACCTCAAGGTTTTGAGGTTCATGGGAAAAAATATCACTTTTGCAAATTGAAGAAAGCCTTGTATGGCCTTAATCAGGCACCTCGAATTGGGTATTCTTAAATTGATGGCTATCTAACAGAACTCGATTTCTCCAAAATTTATGCTTATCCAAACCTATATATCAAGGTTGAGAAAAATGAACCTATAATTTTATTTTTATATGCTTATGACTTATTTATGACAACTGTAGAGCATTTCATTATTCAATGTAAGAGGGAGTTGGCCTTTGATGAGGGATCAATTAGACCTATATTTTTCATCATATATTATGTATATGTATGTTATTAATCCTTGGTAAATTTCTTAGGTAAAATAAATGAAGGTTGGTTGTGAGCAGGTACAATTGCTCCAAATATATCACCTATGTCTAAATATAAACAAAGTTTCATGGAAACATGGTTGGAATTCCTTCCCAATATTTTTTCGTTATTTGTGTATGTTCATGTGTGTTCTTGTTGATGCTATCATGTAGCTTGTTCTTGATTATTGTATATTTATAGCATCTAGCATTGTTGTCGCTCCATTTGGCTAGGTAGCAACAGCAAAAAATGGAGGTGGTTTGAACCTGCATAGAGAAAAGGTGAAGAGGATGAGATTAATCGATAAGTCTACAAGTATGAAGAGGATTCAAGACAAAATTTTTGAGAGATACAAGCTTTTGTTCATAAATGTTCGTCGATGTTTCCAACGGTGATATCGAAGACCTGCAAAAAAAGAGTGAAGATTAAGAAAATCTGAACCTACAAAATAAAAAACAAATGAACCTGCATAAGGAAAACTAAGAGGATTAGTCTATAAATGATCTGTTAGGAAAGTTTTTGTCTGCAAATTTATTCATAATCCTTGAGGCTCACTGAGGATAAATAGAATCTACACACTTATTTATTTTATAAAGATTCTTTTGTAATGTATGCAAAGTGATAGTATGATGTTAAAGATGTTATGACCACTTATGGTTTTTGTCCAAGATTAATACATGAAAATTCCATATCACTGTGCATTTGTTTACTATATACCAAAATTATAATTGGCTAAGTTGACTGTAAAAAATTGAATTTCTTTCAATAATTCCAGTGCTACAAATGAGGAGGCACATTTACTAGGCAACACAGAAGATTCTTCTAGCAAAGGGGAAAAGGCTAAAATTAAATTGAATATCTATTTTAGTAGTATCGTTGGTAACGATCGTAATTCAAACACACTACCACATTCTATAAAGAAGAGTGCAATCCCAGGTTGAAAAAAAGTTATCGAGCACCTACAGAACTTGTTAGATAAATTTTGGTGGTCATGGTAGCGTGCAACTTCATATTCCCAATCGTTTTCTAGCCCGAAAAAATTATTTGATGCATTGGTCGACAGGTTGACTTGTCATATTAATCGACTAGGTCTAATCAACTAACGCCAGACATGTATGATTCAAGGATGGTCAAACGGACCAATATATTTGTTGAATTCATTTCCTCTATATTTAGTTTTCGATGCCTCATATATGTCGATGTTGGGAGATATTACCTTGGTATAGTTGACTCGACTGCCATGTCATTACCCATAGGCATGTTTCTTTACACATTTTTTAATTATGACACATTTGCAGTCCAGAGATATTGGCACGTGGAATGACAGGTGCATTACTATTTGGGACAAGAAGTATGGAAGAAGCTTAGTGAAATGTTCCTTTTTCAAGGAAATTATATTATCAAGATCCTTCATAATTTTGGAATGATGGACTGTAAATATATGAAATCTCCCATCGTGACTAATCTAAGGAATTTAAGTGACTCTAAGTCATATTTAATAGATCCATCCATGTACTGGAAGTTTATTGGCTCCTTGTCTTAATTTGGTAGCTCATTAACAAATTCCAATCATGGGACTAGATTCCTCTTTTCGAAAGGACCAATTTTAACTATTGAATCGCTCAATTTCAACAAGGGAAAGTGTATTTTTTAATTGAATCCAACATGTGCATAAAAGGAAAGGTCGGCCCAATAGAGAAATTGGACACCCACAGACGGATATAAATAAAATTCAAGTGAAACTTATTTGGACATCATGATGATCATTCTTCTTTCTTCGAGTTGGGCTCGCAAAATTCTGAGGCTGGGTCGCGAATATTGGTTCATACAGGTCTGAGATTGCATGGTGTGAATCTTGCACGTGTGTTTATGATTTCGGTTTCCAATCGTAGGCATTCTTCAGGAAAATTTTGGTCGCAACTGAAAGCATGCAGGCTCATGTGTGCGGTTGGAAGGTTTCAGACACACACATCACTCTTAGCACGCGGTTGGAAGCTAGGGTTTGAATTTTATAGTTGACCACAATTTTTTTTAGATGACTACAGAGTTTAGTAGTTGACCACAAAAAGTGTCAGTTGATCGCAAGCTTCTGAATCAGGGTTTTGATTATTAGTATTTTTGGATTCATCTCATGGATGTTGTTTAGTTGATTTTTTGTATATATTAATGGTTGAATATATGGATAATTGTACTCTCTCTTTGTTGAATCATTCAATAACAATCTAACAAAAAGACGAATTTGAAAGGGTTTTCCCCATAGTGGGTTTTTCCCTAGTCTCCGACCAATCCTTGTGTCTCTATGTGTTGTTACCACCCTAGTAATTTCTTAGGTCGTGGGATTTTGATTTATAGTTAAAGAAAAGTAGGGGTAACCAAGAAAATCTTTTGGATTTTAGGATCTAGCCTTCCTAAATTCTGGAGAGGGATCTCTCCTTATGATTTAACTTTGTTTTGGATTAAATTTTAGGCTAGGTATGATTAGAAAAAAATTTTGGTTTGAATGTTTGGTGGGAATAAAAGGTACTTCAAGGTAAACCACAGAGGGATGTACCAGACCATTGGTGTTGAGGAGGTAAATCCCCTCTGCGGACAGAGGCGATCCCTACTAGCCCAGCAGGGGTCTAGCAACAAACAAACAATGCTATGACGCAAGCTCCTAGTTACGAATGAAAGACTTGGGATAAGAGCCTACCTGGATTCCAACGCTAGATCTGAAGAAGAAGATGTCCCCGTCCTTCAGCCTTGGCAGATCACAATCCTTCCACGATCCCCGTGGATGAACACCTGCACATAGAAGAAACGAACAGATACATGCATAGGAACCAACATACGTAACTAAACATCGGTCAGAAAAGATATTACTCGCATTAACATGATAGAAAAAGGAGTGGAACCATAATCATAGTCATCTATTAAAGTGATAAACGAATAGAAGTTACAACCAAGTTCTGACGTCGCAACTTCCTTCGAACGGGTCTCCGGTTGTCCACGTCTCACAAAGCTCGCCAAGGAAAGGGAAACCTCTCCAGAGTCTCGTAACAATGGTCTCCTCGCTTTAATGGGCCTTAAGGGAAAGAAGGGATTCTTTACAGCACAAAGGCACTTGGGAATAGGGAGATGCAAAGCTTCAGCACTTCAAGACTAGCTTGCCATGGATTTGAGCAAGCTTTTATAGATGGGGAAGGAGGGAGTTGGGATCCCTATTATTATGGGATTGGCCCTATCAACAAGGAAGGTTCCATGGGAGGTGGAAAAACCAATTCCTTCCATAGAACTCCCGCAGCCAAACCTCCCAACTCAAGATAGGCAGTGGTTTGTGAGTTTGTTTGAACTCAACTTCCGCCATCCATATTTAAAAAACAGTCCTTAAAATGGGTGGCGCGATTGCTGCTCTATGACAGAGCGCCAAGTGGCGTGACCTCCGTGTAGGATTTTCCTCAGTGGCGCGAGTCCTGAACTGACTGACCGCGCCAATGCAAAAAGGGATGTTTTTTATGATTTCTGCAAGGAGATGTCTCAAGGGAAAATATAGCTCACATTCAGAGGGATGCATTGATGGTGATTTCAAAGCATGACAATGTTTACAGGTCACGGAATGGGTCCTCCATTGTGCGGGATGGGGAATGGTTAGGACGGTGACAAATTACTGTGTAACAGATGCCCCCTAAAGTATGAGGCCCGAGAGTGAGAGGGGTGAAATGCTTTACGAGAACATGTCCAACTGAAGGCCCGCCGTCGGAAAACCTGCGCAGAAACATACAACTGATATCTCAAGTACATGATGTATATATATGGTATGGACGCAACCATCCGAAACAGAGTATGCTATAATCCGGATCTAGGGTATGGGCGCAGCCATCCAACTAAGATCAAACAAATAGACTCAGGTATGGTCGCAGCCATCCAATCAGTGAGTCATGTACATAATGACAATAATCCACAATTGCAGCCTGGATTACAACAGACACAATCCAGGGTCTTGCGCTCCATCTCGACCCAACAAAGTACAAGCTCAAGCATGTGAATATGTGATATGATGTCGAACATGCAAGAACATCGTCTGATTACCAGCCAATGATGGAAGCTGTTAACAGACGCGAGAGTAACCACCAATAATGACAATGGTCCTCAAGGTACTACAGGTACAATCTACGGCGTGCGAATAAATGAGCTGACGTCGAACACCCGCAGAATCATTCGATTGGAGGCCAATGATGTAAACCTCTCGTCGAACGCGACGAACATGCCATTGAGGCATGCAGGCTCCAAGGTACCATAAGGAGTCTCTAGACCAACTTCCTGGATAATGAGTTGAAGTCGACAGGAAGTGACCTTGATCGAAGGCGGGCCATAATGATTCCCACATCATCGACACGAGACAGAGGAACATAATGTTTTGTTGTGAATCAGGACCATATGAGAAACAGAGGAAGGTTGATATTTGCAGAGGCCAACTTCTCTTGAACATATGAACGGCACGACAATGGATTTGGCAGTATTTGACATCAACGGATCAGAGGTCATGGTGACGAGGCAGTGAACAGATGAGAGGTCAAAAGAGATTACCCAAACCCATGGAGGCAAAAGTGAAGCAGCGAGATGAGATGTCCCCAACCCGACACGAATGCAGACAAGTGCCATGTTCAAGAGCGACATACTGCCGATGACAACGACGATGGTTCCATTTTCCCCCCACCATTTCTGGCGAGTACCCCAATTATTTTTGATAACAAGCTTGAAGGGGATAGCATATGCTTGTGATATAAGTCCGCCCTTCGGGCGAATCCATCCTAGTGCATTTAACGAGTCCTAGGAAAGAGAAACTCGGAGAACGTCATTGCGACGGAATCCAATGTCATCAGGGTTTAACGAGTCTGACAAAGGAAGAACTCGGCGTCTTTTCATGTTTAGAGAGTTTGAAAAGACAGCTGAAAAGAAAACTCCACAGGTCCCTTTTCATAAATAGTTTCCCAGATCCGAAAAGGTAGAAAACAATATCCGGGAAAACCTCCTAGTCGCGATAGGCTAGGGTATTCCTTTTTCGTAATCGATCCAGCCCAGCCCGAAAAAGGGTTAAACTTATACTGGGTGAATGTCGATTCGTGTCCATTTTAACGAGATCGAAACGACAAGGGCCTCGGCAATATTTTCATATTTAGAGAGTCAGAAAAGAGCTGAAAGATGACTCCAGAGTGACTTTTTCGTGTATTTACCGAGTCCGAAAAAAGTATAAAATACAACTCGTTCCCATCTTTTAAGTCGCAAATACCTGCCACTGCACATACCCGACAAGCGTAAAACCCATTTTCGACATAATACATGCAAATACATGATAAAAATAACTTTTTAAAGTTCATTTAACGACGAAAAGTTATAAATATGTCCAATGGTAAAAAATGAAATTACTTTTTACTATTTACCTTGTGGAGAGCAACAGTGGTCCATTTGGAGCAGAATCTTCTGACGGTGATTGCGACCAATCCATGCAACCATTCAGCGTCTCGTCTGTGACAGGTAAGAGGCGCTCCTTTTCTCTTTCTTTCCATACATTTTTTAATGAATTTCCCTTAGAAATCAGCTCTGTAAGGGCACTTTTGAAATTTTAGGGCCGGGCCCAGTGGCGCGGGTATAGGGCACGGACCCGCGCCAGCGGCGGAACCCAAATTTCCGCCTAAAATTCCGATATTTATGCCAAGTTCCTTGAATTTTGAAGCTCACAAAAGATCTAATCAGGGGTTTTGGACCATGTGAATGCAGATAAACAGTCAGAATGGAAATTGAATGGAAGGAACGAGAACACGGAGATGAGGACGAAGAGGCCATGCAAAGCCAAGCATGTATGAATGCTCTGAGAGATTGTGGCTTAAAAAATTTCTTCCTCACGCCATGCTTACAAGCTCAGCCTGAGCTCCTCCAATATCTAATCAACATCTGGGATGAAAATGACCAAGTATTCAGAATACGAGACCAGGTGCTGGAATTGGAGGTCACTGACATTTATTTCATTACTGGATTGTCCCGTAGAGGTCCGATTCCTGTTCTGACTGGAAGCAGGCCATCAGGGGAAAATATGGAAGAAGTAATGGTGCGGGTGTGCCGTGGGGCACAAACAGGATCAAGGAGTAAGAAGGTATACATCTCCACCATTCCTGATCTAGCACTGAGAGTCGTACTCCACACCATTACGCGGGCTGCTGGATCGCAGGCACCGCACGAGGCTACAAAAACTCAACTCTTACTGGCCTCAGAATGCATGGGTCCCCGACTGTATGATTGGGCAACAGCCGTCACGATCAACATGAAAAGGCAGCTCACCAAGTGTAAACAGGGGAAGCTGAAACAATTCGGCTATGGTTCCATCTTGGTATCGTTCATTCTGGAACGCATACCAACCTTCCAGGGCCAAGAGGCCCATGTGGCGAGTCCGGCACCACGAGAGCCGAGAATGGCTCGCTGGGCAGCATTGATGCCCAGATCTGGAGGCGGGCAACAGATGTCCTGGAAGCCCGAGTTCTTTAGGTGGCTACGGCGCCAACTGATCGTTGTGGAAGATTGGCCCTATTCGGGAACTGACTTTACAGGGGACCCAGATCTCCCGCTACCAGAAGGAGACGACTGGGACGAAGAGCTGGGTAAGACCTCATATTTTTGATTTTATGTTTTATATATTTTTTTGTAAATACACATTCGTTTTAACACAATTCTATATGCATGCAGATGTAGGACCTGAGAGACCAGCCGGAATGTATCCTATTTCCCGAAGGACACAATTCGCCCCTGAGATCCAGGGGGAAGGCATCGGAGGAGAGGCACTGGTCCAGAACCTCGAGGGGATTGCCCATGGGATCCCAGACTATGCCCGGCTATCAGATGTGCCGTTGGAGTACCAGCGCCATACGGTGGGAGTCCCGAATCGGATCCACCGAATCTTGAGGCGCATAGTACGTGCAGTGACGTGCTATCATGAGCACCATGCAGACTAGTCTCTAGGATTTATGCTACTCCTATTTTTGAGAGACATGGCGTCTCCGGATGTATTAAGACGACTATGTATATTTTTTGAGTTTTATGTGACACACTCTTATGTAAACATTTCGATATCTATATATATGCATATCTATTTCTGGACGAGTCTTCTTTACATGTGATGATGATTTATAAATTGCGCAAATGCCTATCCAATACCAAATTTGCTACTGCATCTGTTAATGTATTCAAATGTCTGGGTATATGATGATATGTAATGTAATCAAAATTCCTTTCCAGTAATCGAATACGCAAATACAGACGTAAAATGGACGGGTTTCTTACCGAATAGTGTCCGTTCAGTTGTAACACTACAAGTTGTGAATCTAGGTACACGAGCAATTCACGGATACCAAGGTTTACTGCCTCGGTTAATAATTCCAACACGGCACTATATTCCGCGATATTGTTCGTGGTACGTCCTAAACACACACCTTGCAGGTCAATCAACTCACCAACAGGATCGTAGATTACCCAGGCTGCGGAAGACAGATTCCTGGTACTGCGGGAGGCACCATCCGCGAAACCAACAAATGGATGAATAGACATCTGCACAACCAGGAAGACCCGATCAGCAGAAAGATGTTTACAAATCACACCACACCATGCACACAAATTACAATCACACACCTATGTACACACACCACACCAAGAAATCAATTCAGGCATAGTATTTTTTAAGGTACAGCCCATTCCTGGGCTGCGCCAATGGAACTCCTTCGTAGTCTATAAGCTCGTAGGCCCCATTTTTCAAAACACGTTTTACTATATAAGGCCCGTGCCACATCGGCTGGAGCTTCCCGGCACCAAGCTTGTCATGTGCCTGATCGTACAAGAGGACTAGGTCTCCTTCGATGAAAGAACGGGGAGAAACTGATGAATCAAAATGAGATTTGACCCTCTTCTTTTGTGCTTCGATAATCAAAGCAGCTAGACGACGGGTTTCATCCAAATGTTCGAGATACAGAAGACGCTCTTCCTCAGGAGAAGTATCCGGTAAGAGCTCCACAGCTAATTTGAGCGAAGGAATTTCACATTCAACCGGCAAAGTAGCTTCCAGACCATACACCAGTTGGAATGGTGTGAATCCGGTTGCACTTTTAGCAGATGTTCGGTACGCCCAGAGAGCTGAGAACAGTTGGAGATGCCAACTGGACTTATGAATCCCAACTGTTCGTTGAAGCATGGTGACCAAAACCTTGTTCACTGCTTCAACCCGACCGTTCGCTTGAGGGTAGTATGGCGTTGAGCTGTCGTGACGCAGGCCCAACGCAGCTGTCAGCTCCGCCATCATGTAATCGCGGAAATGAGTACCGTGATCAGTGACGATAGCTTGAGGAACCCCGAATTGTGCAATAACATGGTTGAATAAAAAAGAAGCAGTCGTTCTTCCGTCAGCAGCTAGTGTAGGCATCGCCTCGGCCCACTTAGTGAAGTAGTCGACGGCGACAATGATATACGCATGCCCCCCGGCCGAGTGAGGGTTACACGTCATAAAGTCTACGCCCCATTTCGCAAAAGGGCCAACGGTAATAACGGGATGCAAAGGCAACGGCGGCGCGCGCATCTTGCGCTGAAAAATCTGGCATGGATGACATTTTCGGACTGCAGTGATACAATCCTTGAATATAGAAGGCCAGAAATAACCTGCCCTCAGAATCTTTTGGGCAGTGGCATATCCGGACATGTGTCCACCACAGGCGCCACTGTGGCAGTCATTCAAGACTTTCTCAGCCTCGTCTAAGGTAAGGCATCGTCGGAGCACCGAATCTACTCCAATACGATATAAGGTATCTCCTACTATGCGGTAGGGTTGGGACTGGTGCCGAATCCGACGGCGTGCAGCTTTATCCAACTCAGACTGAAATGTCGCGGTCTGAAGATACACTATGATGTCACCGTACCAAGGATCACGAGTATCGATAAGAAACAGCGTTTCGTCCGGTATATGATCTTCTGAGTGTTCAGGAAGAGAGTCTGTAGGGAGAGAACATATCAAATCCGCGAAGACCAGTGATTTAGTTGACTTGGCAGTGGTGAACTCCAAGTCAAACTCCTGCAGGATGACGATCCATTTGGAGTACTTGCCCCCCAACAATTGTCTAGAAAGAATATATGTCATGGGGTTGCAGTCTGAAACCACTGTTATCGTGCACCACAGGATGTAATGGCGAAAGCGTTGTACGGCGTGTACAGCTGCTAAGGCCAAGTTCTCAACATGTGCATAACGTGTTTCCGGGTCGAGAAGGTTCCGAGATAGGTAATAAACAACATGTTCATCACCGTTCTCGTCATCCTGCACCAAGACCATAGCGATGGTGCTTAATGCGGCGGCTAGATACAAAGTAAAGTCGCGGTGGTAGTCCGGAGGACGAAGCAACGGAGCATTGACTAGCAATGTCTTCAGCTTCTCAAAGGATTCTTGAGCAATTTCGTCCCAGTGAAAGGGGACATTCTGCTTTAACAAACGAGTGAATCCTTTGGCCACCTCGGCATAATTCGGGATAAAGCGCCTAAGAAAATTCGCTTTCCCTTGCAGACTCTGTAGTTGATACAAAGAGGAGGGTGACGGGAGATTTATAATGGCCTCAACCTTCAAAGGGTCAAGGCGAATTCCGTCTTTCGAGACTATAAAGCCTAAAAGACGGCCAGAATCGATGCAGAAGACGCACTTATGAGGATTGAGCCTAATATTGTAGCGTCTGCAACGAAGAAATATCTAGCGAAGATGCTCAGGGTGGTCCTCTCGCTTACCCGAATGGGAAGGCAAGTCGTCCAGATAAGGCTGGACAATATGGCGAATATCATGAAAAGTGTATGACATTGCGCGCTGGAATGTGGCACTAGCGTTCTTTAAGCCGAACGGGAGTTTTTTATATGCGAATGTACCCCACGGACAGATGAATGTGGTCTTATGTTGATCCTCAGGTGCAATATTGATCTGGTTGTAGCCTGAGAAACCGTCCATTAAGGAATAGATCTCACTCCCGGCGCAATCGTCGATAATCTGGTCGATAAACGGAGTGGGATAATTGTCCTTGGGACAGGCGCGATTGATATCGCGATAATCCACACAGACTCGAATGGTACCCTGCTTTTTATCGACAGGGACGATGTTGGACACCCATTCTGTAAGGGGGATAGGATAAATGAACCCCGCGTTCAGAAGTTTTTCAACTTCTGCCTTGATAGCGGCGGCTTTCCGAGGTCGCATGGGACGTAAGCGTTGGCGCACAGGTTTCGCACCTGGATAGGTTGGAATCTCGTGCACGACAATACTAGGATCAATTCCCGGCATTTCCTCGTAGGACCACGCAAAAACATCTCTGAACTCTTTGAAAAGTTCTGTATAGACCTGAATCTCCTCAGGAGAACAAGTCACACCCACATGAATGTTCTCAACAATCCCTGGTTTAACAGAGATGTTGATAGGAACTGTTTGAGTAATGTTACTCAGATTGCCTTCCGAAAAGACCTCGTGTGTCAAGATCGGTGTTTGAAGAGGCGGGGAAGGAACCTGAGTAGCATAGCGCTCCATACAATCAGTCATTGCCCCCAAGCTGGGCATAAACGAGGAGCGATGATGTCCATCGCCCCAGGGCAGCTCCTCAAGAGACATGGTTTCAATGATGGCTTCATCTGAAGGAAAAGTCTCTCGGAGAGGATCAGGTGAATCAGCCTGACCAAGCCAGGGGGATTGTGAGTAGACGTCGAGAGCCATGCTCATCGGAGCATGCTGAGGAGGTGGAGGATCCGATGCAGCAACTATCTCACAGTAGTTGATCTCTACTGGCATTAAAGGCATGGATTCTCCAAACTCATATACCTGCTCAGGTGAAGGGATAAGCCAGGGGTCATCAGTCCTGGACAACATGTCGACTTGAGCGGTATTCGGTGGCGGCGCGGGGAATATACCCATGAGAACAGGGTCCTTGAAAAGACCAGGTCCTATGCTGTCTGGGGGATTCGGAATTTGATCCACATACGGCACGTTGTTCTCAGAGCTCGAGGTGAAAAATGACAACTGATCTACTGTGACAATCTTGCCCTCATGGGGGAACTTAATGAATCGAAAGATAGTAGACGGCACGCAGAGCATGGCATGGGTCCAGCTGCGGCCAAGAAGTATGTTGTAGTTGAGTTTCGCGTCAACCACTTCTACTTCCACGTTGACAGTTTTTCCCTGTAGTGTGATCGCAAGACTCTCAAGAACTCCCAGGGGTTTAGACTCTCGACCATCAAATGCCTCAAGGGCATTAGGAGACGATGACAAGGCTGGAGAGCCAATGGCCTTCCAGCAAGCGGAGGACATAACACAAGTAGATGCACCCTCATCTACGATGGCCCTGTGAACGTTCAGACCGTTAATCCCGACTTGAATGACCAAAGCGATTTGATGTGGAAGTCGGGGAGTAAAATTCTCCAGATCAAAGGTGAGAAGGCTCGAATCGGCAGGATCGATGCCACCGATGGCAGACAATAAAGCCTTCCGTTGTGAAGGACAACTCTGAAGAACCTCAAGTGCCGACATGGCAGATGGCGCTTGTGCCAAATCCTCAACGATACTGTAATGTTGAGCGGCACGAGCATTTGGATTATAAGAGGATCTTCGAAGAACACCCTTGGGAGGTGGCTTCACAACGGGTTCGAGAGTCGGCTTCTCGATTTCCAACGGACCAAAAACAGGTGGGAGAGGCGGCCCATCCGCAACTGCCTTCCCGGGTGCCTGCTGCTGACTATTGTAATCCTTCGATCTAGTAGCAATAGTGATAGGTGCATTAGTTTTCATCATGAAAACCTGAGACCCAAACGGTGCAGATGATGAACCTTGTTCGACCATCTGGGTCTGCTGAGATGGAAATGGCTCTTTTAAAACAGCTGGAGTCCCTTTTGAGCCTTTAAGAAGTTGACTAATTTCGGACCGTCGTGGACAATCCTTAGTGTAATGGTCACCTTCACAGATGAGGCAAGGGAATTTCGGCTTACGTTGGGAGCCATCCTCAGTCCGAGTTTTAGATTCCGGTTTAGGGGCCTCAGATTTTGATTTGCCTTTTCCCTTCTTCTTCCCCTTGGAGGATTTGTCCGCAGGATTGGCCTGAACGGCATTCACCTCCGCGGTTTTACCAGAATCAGACGGAGCGGGATTAGCAGAGGTATTGTTGGAAGAATTAGCCTTCTGCTTCCCATTCGAAGACTTCTTCGAATTTTGAGAAACGGAACCAATGACACCATCCACCGTAGGGGTAGGCGGGGCCTTTGTGGCTCCGGGCCGTGGAGCATCAGGCAGGATGTCATAAAGCGTGCCAGATTGTGAATAAACAAGATCCAGGTACTGGGCACGCGCGATAGCTTGTTCCTCCGTCACACACGCTCCCATTGCGATATCTTGAGCGATTTTATTGACAAAGGAGGTGGTGAACCAGTGAGTCAAAATCTGATCAGGTATGTGAAACTTGATCAGTCGACGACGACGTCGCCACTCATGGATGTGATCCGAGATGTGAGTGGCCGAGTCCTGCTTCAGGGAAGACAGGAGGTGCGTCCCGGTCTCATACCGGACTGGTAACTGGAAATGCGTGAGGAAAGCCATAGCTAACGAGTTGAAATCCTGAAAAATCCCACGGGATAGCTCTATGTACCACTTAGCAGCAACTCCTGTTAACGTACGCTGGAAAAGACGTAAACGAATCGAATCGTCAGTCCAAGAGTTAGACGAACACCAGAGGTGATACGTCATCACATGCGCCTGGGGATCTTCGCCAGCTTTGCCCTCAAACTTGGGACAATCTCCTGGTATCTTGGTGGGAACCGGAGGCCAATATGGATTATGAGAAATCGGATCATTGGTCAACTTTGAAACGTCCGGCAGATCCAAGGTAGCCAGGAACGGCAATGGGGGGTTAACTACCATGCCAGTCCCAGGATAAGACCCGGTACCTGTGTTCCACGATGGTTGTGAATATCCCTGCCCCCATGGGTTCTGTCCCTGAGGATTTTGACCGTAGGGGGCATGGTTCGTATAACCAGACTGATTTGGTTGTTGGTAACCATTGTGTGGGGCTTGATAACCAGGGTTCGGGCCCTGATTAGGTGTATGCCCTGTATAAGCAGTGTTTGGATTTGGCTGCTGAGCGTAGGTAGAACCGGGTGGAGGAGGAGGATACTGAGAGCCTCCAGAGTGGTTATAGTTCGGTTGAGACTGACCATGAGGATAATAACCACTCTGAGGATGAGTAGGCTGCTGATAAGTGGAACCCTGCGGAGCCTGGTACATAGGGCGCAGCTGTTGATTTGGCTGCGGCATTGAATGAACAGGCTGTTGAGCAGAGTGAACGGAATGAGAGGGCTGCCCTGAATGAACAGGTTGACCCGAGTGAGGGGGCGGCCCTGAATGAACAGGTTGGCCCGGATAAACAGGCGGCGCTGGTTGCGCAGGTTGACCTGGTTGTAAATGAGCCCCAGGTTGTACCGAATAAGCCGGTTGGCCTGGAGGCGGGACACCAGGTTGTACCGGATGACCCGGTTGGCCTGGGGGGGGAACAGGACCAGGTGCTTGCTGGAAACCAGTTTGACCTGAAGCAGAACCATAAGGCGGTCCTGGTTGATATGCAACGTTAGAGACAACAGGATACTGCGGTTGCATCGGTAAAGAAGGCTGAATTTGCCCCCCAGGACCATAGGCCGGTCCCTGTTGATACCCCGGCTGAGGCTGAGCTGGTTGACCAGCAGGGCTATAATATGGTCCTTGCGGATTGTAGAATGGCCCTTGCTGGCCCGCAGAGTAGCCCTGGTTGGGCTGTCCCTGCGGGTCGTACAAATAGCCAGGTTGGCCTGCAGGTTGGCCTTGGAAAGGCTGTCCCTGCAGGTTGTGAGCCTGGTTGTACGGTAAACCTTGAGCATACAGATAAGCCTCAGGAGCAGGAAGGCGCAAAATGTCTCCATGCTCGTCAAGCTGACCCGGGAAACCATACACGGGAGTGTCGTCCTGTGCATAGTGCGAAAAGAAAGATCGGTAAGGATCTTGGGGAATTTTTCCAGCTCCGGCGTTCGGCTGTTGCAAAAACAACCGATACTCCTCCGGAGAGATATTCTCCGGTATAGCAGTAGCTAGATAAACATCTTCAGGAGTTGGCCCAGCCCTGGTAGCTGAGACAACAGCAGAAGAGGCAGCTACACAAACAGTGGGCCGCACGGGAACAGAAGTGACGGGCGTCGAAGGAGACACCCCGGGTGTAGTGGCAGCTGGCCTCGACGCAGGAGATGATATTCCCATAGAGGCAGCAGCTGAGATAATCTGACCCAGAGATCTGTATCCCTGTGGCAAAGAAGGACCAGCTGACGATGTGGTAGCCAGCTCAGACTCGTCTCCCTCAAACAATCTACGAGGGATGCACTGATAGTCATCAGACCCGGGAATTTCCTCACCAGAATCACTCATGGTTGATCCTGCCGTTAAATCACGCAGAAGACGGCGAGGACTAGGAGGAAAAACATCAGCAACAAACGGTGAACCCGATGTAAGAGAAAGGAAATCAGCTCCTAATCTCAATTCAGACAAAGGGTCTGAAAAGGGCCAATTGAACTCAACTGGTCCTCCAAAGGGTTGTTCGGCGAGAACCGGTCCCCCGTCGGGAAACTCGGAAACAACAGGCTGCTGTGGTTCGACAGAAGGCTCAGAAGCTTCTGAAGAATCGTCCGTGTAAGGACTACCAGTAGACGAAACCGATGGTTCCGCCACCGTGGCAAAAGACTATAAGAAAAAAGCACACACACACACGGGCTGAAAACGAGTTAAGACACACGATCAAACGGTCAACAAACAATGTCTAAATGGGCGTGTAATCGTGGGCAATCAAATTTTATCACATTGGAAAATAAGAAATTCTACCGTTTCATGTTTCAAGAGTCGAGAAACGATAAAAAGATGACTCTATCTCTTTCAGAGTTGACACAAGCGTGAAAGGACAAGCGCTTGACGGTCTTTTCAAGTTTAGGGAGTCAGAAAAGACCAAATGACTGCTCAGGAAAAACTAGGCACAAAGGGTGTACCAAATATCCGTGAACCGCAATATACACCTTGGTTTCAAAAATGAAACAGAAATCGACCAAGGACTTTCCGTACGTGCAGGTAGTCTCCCCGAATGCTGTGTTCGGTGTATCACGGGTATAGGGCGGCAGACTCGGCTTCCTATGGATAAAGGATTGAAAAACTATAGGGGTCTCCCTTTATATACGCGACGGTACGGGGAGCGCAAGTCCGTACTAGCGCTGTCTAAAGCCAATAGGCGAACGACAGCTGCTAGGTTTAACGACGCCGGAACACGTCTCTAGCCTAGACCTTCTAAATATGTTTCGTTAAGTTCCAATGTTGCCTTAGGTTAATTGAATAAATTTTACAGTTGATCTTCAATTAAATTTCAATTTCCAGGCCCTATCGTATGTAGTGTCTCCTAAATGCAAGCTATATGCCACAGTGCAACATTTCGTTCGATGAAAACTAGTTAAATAAGAGTTGAGAGCTTTTATTCAAACGAAATGAACGGAATACAAACAACAATGTCTCTAATGCAACTAATGCAATTGAACACTTTTCATTCAAACACTAATCACTAGCGATATGGAAAAGATCACAATTTGCACTAATTAATCAAAACAAAAGAGATTTTTTTTTTTTTTTTTCAATGTTTAATGGCTAATGTGCACTGAAAACAAAAGGAACAATTTGAGAAACGATATCCAAGAGAGCGAAACACACAAAACGCAATCAATCAGATCCCAAAATCGACCCAAAGTCTCTCAAAGCAAAGAAAGACTCAAAAGCTTCCGATGGACCGTGTGATCTAGGTCCAAAGCAAGGCAAACGAATTCCGAATGAAGGAACAAACAATCACTCAAAAGACGCAGCAAAACAATCAAAGACTGTTAAGAGAATGCGGAGAATCAATCAACAAGTTGACAGGACAATCAAGACACCTAAACTCCCAAGGAGGGCTCGATACACTAAGCCACTAGATGCCCTAGGGCTCAAAACGTGAAATCGGTAGAAAGAAGCAAACAACCAAAGGACAGAGGTGAATTCCAGCCAAACAAGACTCCAACACACTCAGACAGTCGAGAAATCAAGAAGAGAAGCACTGGTCAAGTCCAGAAAGCTAAAAAATGAAGAAACTCAAAAAGTCACAGGGGTGGCGCGACTGTGAGATTGAAACTGGCGCCAGAAGCCAAGTGGCGCGAGACAAACAAAAGCAACAAGCGTCAAGTGGCGCGACTGTCGGATTAAAAACCGCGCCAGTCGAGTTCTTCAATAAAAAATAAAAATAAGCTATTCCAGAAGCAGACCAATACAAGCTAAGCAAACCAAGAAGCTAAAACAATGAAAGAATCCAACCCAGAAGGTTCATCAAGCAAGGAGAAACAATCAAAGCGAAACAATCATAAACGAGACAAGGAAAACCGAACGATCCCCAGTGGAGTTGCCAATTTGTTGAGGAGGTAAATCCCCTCTGCGGACAGAGGCGATCCCTACTAGCCCAGCAGGGGTCTAGCAACAAACAAACAATGCTATGACGCAAGCTCCTAATTACGAATGAAAGATTTGGGATAGGAACCTACCTGGATTCCAACGCTATGATCTGAAGAAGAAGTGTCCCCGTCCTTCAGCCCTGGCAGATCACAATCCTTCCACGATCTCCGCGGATGAACACCCGCACATAGAAGAAACGAACAGATACAAGCATAGGAACCAGCATACGTAACTAAACATCGGTCAGAAAAGATATTACTCGCATTAACATGATGGAAAACGGAGTGGAACCATAATCATAGTCATCTATTAAGTGATAAACGAATAGAAGTTACAACCAAGTTTTGACGTCGCAGCTTCCTTCGAACGGGTCTCCGGTCGTCCACGTCTTGCAAAGCTCGCCAAGGAAAGGGAAAACCTCTCCAGAGTCTCGTAACAATGGTCTCCTCGCTTGAATGGGCCTTAAGGGAAAGAAGGGATTATTCTTTACAACACAAAGGCACTTGGGAATAGGGAGATGCAAAGCTTCAGCACTTCAAGACTAGCTTGCCATGGATTTGAGCAAGCTTTTATAGATGGGGAAGGAGGGAGTTGGGATCCCTATTATCATGGGATTGGCCCTATCAACAAGGAAGGTTCCATGGGAGGTGGCAAAACCAATTCCCTTCCATAGAACTCCCGCAGCCAAACCTCCCAACTCAAGATAGGCAGTGGTTTGTGAGTTTGTTTGAACTCAACCTCCGCCATCCATATTTAAAAAACAGTCCCTAAAATGGGTGGCGCGATTGCTGCTCTATGACAGAGCGCCAAGTGGCGCGACCTCTTTACAGGATTTCCCTGATTGGCGCGAGCACCGAACTGTCTACCCGCGCCAATGCAAAAAGAGCTGTTTTTCATGGATTTTGCAAGGAGATGTCTCAAGGGGAAATGAAGCTCATACTCAGAGGGATGCATTGATGATGTTTTCAAGGCATGACAGTGTTCACAGGTCACATAATGGGTCCTCCATTGTGCGGGACGGGGAATGGTAAAGACGGTGACAAATTACTGTGTAACAATTGGGCTATGGAGTCAACTTCTTGGCAAGCAAAGCTGGGAAATAAGGTTAAAAGAGCAAATTTACTAAGGGCAGGGTAGATGACCTTCAAAGGGTTTGGAAATAGGCTTTTTGATGGAATGGTATGATCTTAACAAAAGGGAAATGAAGCATCCTTAAGTTATAGAAAAGAAGATGAAAGAAAGGGGTCAAAAGGTACTAAGAGCAGTTAAGGATTCTTAAGTTTGGATATTACTAGAAAACATATCAATGAATAGCGAGTAAAAAATAGGGAGCTTTTGACATTAATCCTGTATAAACTTTCCTAGTCAATCATTTAAGACAGAAAACATGTAAATTTATGTATGGAACTTTTAGAAATATAAATAGTGAAAATAGGAAAATACTTGACTTATCTGATCAGCACAAGAATCATGAGTTATGATGTCTATTTGACTTAGTTCCAGTATGTTGCTTTACAAATCGACTCACAAAAACTCCCAATGTATTCAGAAAAAATATATATAGTAATCTTGAAAAATTTTATTCCACACAAAATACTTAAAGAGTGCAGTATTTATACAAATTATAAACTAGAATATCTTGAAAAAATATCAAGATTGGTTTACAAAATATCTCCAATTGTTTTACATAAATAGAACTTAAGTAAAGGACACTCAAGACTAATGCATCTATTTGGCACTATTTTTTTTTAATAGGTGATGAAAAAGAGGAGAATTCGAATTTGATCCAACTCTTAGTTGATGATGAGGCATCCAAGTCACTAACTGTTTCCTTTCTTTGTGCATTCTGCTCCAGCAATTCTGAAAACTTGGAGTCCAATGATATCTTTGTATTTCTCAATACGAAATAGATATGTAAAAAATGAAAGATGTTATTGTATATAAATATGTTGGTGAGATAAACCTCTTTCAGTTCCCTAAAATTATGCCCATCTGTGCACAATAGGCTCTACAAAAAGATGTTTAAAACAGAGTTTTACAGAGTCTGCAAAATAGGCTGTAAAGATGCGCATGTATCTCTTGTTCTGTAATACCTGTGCAAAAAGTGAGATAGTTATTTGTAGATAGGGCTCTTAGGAACAAAAACCTCCTTTATGTTTGAAAGATTCATCTTGGATTGGTCACAATAATTTCTGCAAAACAATGACTTAAATATGAAATTTTTGTAAAAATGTTCCTTCTTGTTATGTTTTCATCTTTTCACCTTTTTGTTCTTTTAACTATTTTACTTTCACTTTGGATAAAATTCATTGTTGGTGAAATTATTTTCATCTCTTTTACCATTTACTGCCTCTTTATTTACTTTTAATGTTTACCTTTGACTGCTCTGCAATTTTGTTTTAACTTTTACTTTGACTTTTACCTGATACACTTTAACCACTGATACTCTTTGACTGTTATGTTTTTACTATCATTGTGAATTCTGATTTCACTTTTACCATTCACTGTGAAAAATTCATCATTCTGATCTCTCTCTGACTTGATTTTGTTCTTTCTTTGTATGCAAATTGTTTGTTGAATGAAGATATTGAGTTAAAATCTGAGAATTTGGAGCAAACAATTTTGTCAACTAGTATTGAAACAGTTGGCCCAAATCCATATTCTGATAATAACCTGTAAAAATCAAACAATTTGTTAATGAAACAGAGGTCTGCAAGGAGGTGTTTGAAGGTTTTTGAACAACCTGTGGAATGAGATCTGTCTGTGGAGGTTTAACTTTGTTTTTTAGGAATTTTGAGTAGCTACTGCAAGATTAGACTGTTTGCAGGAGTTATTTACTTTAACAGAAGGCTAAGGATGGCTTATTTTGGGCTTTTTTTCTTAATTAGGTTTATCTGAAGATGTAAAACTGGCATAAAACAGAAAACAAGGGTTTTCTGAATGGGTTTGATTGAAAACAAGGATTATCAAGGTAATTCAGAGGTTTTAGTTGTTCAGATCCTTGAATTTAATCTTTAAACTGTGAAAATTGAGGAAATTGGCTTTAAAAAGGTTCACAGTCGAAAACAAGGCTTTTTGGGAAAATTAGCCAGGGTTTGGCCTGTTTTTTGGTGTTTTAAAGCAATTTCTCTTGGTGAGATCTTTTAATTGAAAGCTTGTTTTAATTATTGATGGTTCAAAATTGAGTTTGCAAGCTTTAATCTATTGGAAAATACCTTAAATGTAGATATCTGGCTTATTGAAAGGGTTTCTGATGTTGAGGCCGAATGTGAAGCCAGGTCCAGCTTACAGGTGCATCAAGTGGCTTAATTGGTCTTCACAGTGGAAATCTGGTCAAACTTAGCTTTCTTAGGGTATAGGCTTGAAGATTGGGCGAAAGGTCTTTCACAGTCAGGCGTAGTTTTATCAGTCAGGAATGCACAAATAGATATATATAAAAGAAATCATAAATCAAAGGTTTTTAAACTCTGATTCGTATTTATTATTTATGCATTTAATGCGGATCTTATCCAAAGGCGGGAGGTGGTTTTTTTTTCAAATTCAAAAACCGTTAGTAGTTTTCGCGTTGGTTTTTGGTGGTAAGCTGTATTTGGTAATATGAACGCGATTGAATAACAATCAGACACATAGCATAGGGTGGTTTGGTAAAAAAACTTTTATCGCGCAACTTTTAATAAACATTGGTCGATCACTTTCAGAGCGCGACATGGAATGCACATTGTTGGATTTGTTCAGATGATGCGAACAGTCGAGATTGCTTTTTAAGCTATAGGAAAAGGTAAGTGGGACCGGGATGTAATATAAGCCGTTGACCTGAGAGGATAGATCTACGATCTAGGTTTAACGCGGCATTAGGAAAGGAATATAGTGGTGGGGTATGTCAGCTGGGTATCGAGTTAATTTAGGACCGTTGGATTAGAAGTTTATGATTGATCGGGTGGTTATGGATAACTTGTGGGGGCGCCGGGTTACATTATTTGGAAAAAGGATTCATGTACATAAACAAAGTTTATATATAAGATAAAAGCACATGAGGTGGGTTAATGTGTTAACCAAGGTTTAAGATTAATGTATATAGCGTGAGGCTATTTACAGGGTAGAATAATTTATTCGGGAAATGGGATCGGGGAATATATTTTTTTATTTAAACATATATAAAATATGTATAAAGCGTTTTTTGCATTCTATTTTTATTATATATTAATAGACTATGGAGGTGTCTATTTACTATAGGGGCGGGAATACTTATATGGTTAGTTTTTATGTCAAAGGGATAGTTTCGGGATTTAATTTAAACATGTGATTAATAACTTTGACATAAAAATCTTATAATAAGGGGTTTTTTGGGATAATTAATAAAAAGGAGTTATATTAATAGGACTAGGACTTTTTATAGGGTGTTAATAAATAAGTTAAGTGTTAATATGACTAGGGGAAAGTGAATACTCAAAACATACAATTGTAACCAAGAAAAGTGAAGATTTAAATCCAAGCTTTAATAATGATAATTTCATCACTTCACCTTAGGATAAAATGCTATTTTGAGGGTTTTATGTTTCATGAGATTTAGGAAGTTAATCAAATGATATTTTGAGCATCATTAAGTAAAAATGGGATCTTTACTTATGTTTTTTCATGGTAATGAATGCATGAAAGGAAAATGATGTGATTTATGGGATTAATATAGAAACTTGACACTTTCAACTAGTTAGTCATTGAGCCTTGGGTCCGGTCCCAACAAAAGTCAGGGAAATTCCCTGAGCCTCTTTGACTGATAGTCTAGAATGTCAAATAGCTATGGGGAGGGTAAATTAGTTATTGTAGCCTGGTGAAAGATATTTACAATGGATTTCCTGCCTTCTTCTGCCTACCCAATCATATCTCCTAACATTTTTTCTTCTATTTTGATCAAGTGCATTGGAGCTAGCAACCTTACAACATTTTATTCTTTTGAAAGAAGTAAAACTATCTAATTCTAAACTTATTTCATCCAAGAATCCAGATTAAATTGTTGAATTCTTTTATTCTCTACCTAACTAGTGAATTGTCAGGATTAAACTGTCTGACAACTCCTTATTCTCTATCTAAAACAAGTAAAATTGAAACATGATAAGTCAAGATTAAATTGTTCAAATCATCATGGATTATGGCATTTGTTGACACTCTGCCATAATCATCTGCAAAAAGTAAAAGTAGTGGCATTTAGACTTGCACACTTTCATGTTTTATTCATCTTTTTTCTTTTGAGGTATATCATTTTTCTAATTCCTTTGATTTTTCTTTTAGGACTTTTACCCTCTTTTTGCTTTTCTCTCTCTCTCTCTCTCTCTCTCTATATATATATATATATATATTTACAAATATGGGAAAAAAACTTGTAGAAAGTAAAGTATGTACATTTTTACACAATTATCATCAGTCAAGTCAAAATTATGAATCCTATATTTATAGGTTGCTAACATGTGTGAATGATTTTCTTCTATTGTTCCTTTATCTTCCACTACATTAATGATGATATTGTTCTTTCTATATAATTTCATATGTTTCTAAATAATGTAATGATGTTGTGGGGTGAATTTAATATGTAAATGAATAAATACAATTATCTAAAGCAAAGAAAAATATAGCCCTAAGAAAAATTAACATGGTATTAGAGTTGGGATGAAGAAAATTCATTGAGATCACCCCTAAAGAGATACAATTAATGGAAGCAAGTGAAGATGAAGGAGACCTAAAATAACGCCGTGGTTTGCAAGAAACCCTAGGCAATTTGGTTATAAGGGTTTGATGGATATTGTGAAGTTAGGGTTTGGAAGAAACCATGGTTTATGATAATGGTTTGAGATATGAAATCTAGAAACCCTAGCATGATCATTTTTTATCACTTATGAGAGTAATGACTATTGAATTCCGGGTCGAGAGGGAGATGATCACATCTTGTTGATAGATAAGATCATATGAGATGCAAGAAAATAAATCTAGTGTAGGAAGAGAAGAGCTAGTGGAAATTTAACAAAGAACTACAACTGCTAATGACGAATAAGTGTTACTAGTTGCAAAGGTATATGAATACTACAAGGTATGTAAGCTACAATGTTGGATGGAAAGGTAAGCCCTGTGGTGTGACAATAATACGAAATTAATTTTTATTTATGGTACATATGATATGCTCTTGATATTTCACAAGCATCTTTCATTTTAGACATGATGGATTTCATAAAGAAGGCTATCACATTGTTTTTTATATATGGTAGCTTGATGTTGTCATTAATGCTTGAGATAAGCATGATGAAAGTGCGACAAAAAGATTGATTCTCTTGTTGATCTTGGTAAAGATTATTAAATCTGAGATGTGGTAGAATTGGAATCCATGTCTTGATTATTATGATCCTTGGAGTATGAAGATACTCTTATATGACATTAACCCTTGAAGAATGTTTGATAACATGATCATGAATTATTATGATATATGTCTAAGAACTTGATATATTTTGTGATCTAATAGGTTTTTTGTATCGTGACAATATTATGATATAAAGGTTGATAGTGATGATTGAAGAGGATTCTCATTCAGAGCGAGAAAAAATTCATGAGATTCTAGCACCTAGTACTCGAGTGTTGAAGGAAGGATTATAAACATGAATAACCATTTGAAGTTGTTGAAAAGGTTTTGGATAAAATCTTATTTTTGGCAGAAAATATTTCTCCTGGTCCAAGCCACAACTACTAGGAGAAAGGCTTAAGAGTGCGGTTATAGGACTTGTAATTGTTAGGTCACAAAACTAAAGTCTTATGCATGACATCAGGAGCACACTAGGAGTATGGAAAACCTACAAACATGGAGCAGATTATGGAAGAGTTTTACGACCTGAAAAGTTTCTAAGAAAGCATTGTATGGTTTGTATCAATATCCTTGAGCTTGGATAGATAGTTATTAAAGAATGGAAGTAGTACCAGTCCAAACCTCTAAGTTGTTCCAAGGTATGCCTTTGATTTTGATTTTATATGTTGAAGATCTAATCTTGATAGGTAGTGAGCCTCTGATGATCAAGTGTAAGAGGGAGCTGACCACTGAGTTCAAGATGAAAGATATTCTGGAGATATGATTTTGCATGGATAAACTGATAATTGGAAGAGAAAATTGAGTACATTTTTGCTAGCATGGTTTGTTATGGGGAAGTTTGGTTAAGATACCTCTGTGGAGATTTTTTTCAACAGGTTCTTGATAACAAGTGGGGATTCGATTAGAAAATAATCCCATATGTAGTTGGGACAATGACATTTTCATAGATAGATATGGTGTTGTTGTATGAGACAATATTAGGCTTTTTTTTTATGCCTTTGTGAGAGGGAGGATGAATAAGGTATCATTTTTGTGACATATTTATTCTATAACACAATTTTTGATTTGTATGTCCTGCATGAATAGGAAAAAAAAATACTACTTCTCTTGGTGTGTTTGAGAAAATTCTTCAGTGAGTTGGCACGTTGATATGTTTCTGATCTACAGAGAGAATCATGGATTGATGGATTTGACCCTCCTGAAGTAAGGGTCTAGGTTGATTGAGGACATTTATCCGAATCTTCCCCCCTGTCTCGGCTTCTAGGGTAAGGAATTGAGATGTAGGCTCCTGGGGTTGAGGGATCTCTGGACAATAGGGTATCACCCTTATATTTTACCCATAGGGTTAGAGATGTTGCTCCCCTATCTTGGTCTATGCGAATTATACCCCATTTGGAAAAAAATTTCCCACCCATCTCGCTAATGGATGTTGGATTCTTGATTTAGGCATGATCCTTACTATTTATGTTAAGTGGCATCTCGCTCAAGCTAGAGATGCAGGTGTTCTACCACTGAATCTTAAAGTTATTGTTGGGAAGATAAACAGATTTTCCTAGGTTGTATCATTAGGCTCCCCACTGACAAAGTTTCCCGGGTTGTAGCATTTGGCTCCCCACTGGAAGAGTTTCCCGATTTGTAGCATTGGGCTCCCCATTAACATATTTTCTCGGTTCATAGCATTGGCTCCCCACTAGTTTATATTCTCGCGTAGAAACATTGGCTTCCTGATGGCATTGATTCTGGGTGGTAGAAGTGGCTCCCCAATGTATAGAGGGTGGTAGATTGAGCTCCCCTCCAATGTCAAATTATTCTTCTTTTATATTCGATAATTTTCAACATTTGAGAAAAGACAAGAAAGAGATAAGCAGGGATAAGAAGAGAGAACATAGATGAGCAGAGACGATATTTGATGATGAGATTCTTGATATGGTACATGATATGATTGACAAGATTAGAATTTCTCCCTATATGATTGACATGATTAGAATTTCTCTCTATTTGTTAGCTCAGTGAAAAATTCCAATCATGGGACTAGATTCCTCTTTTCGAGAGGACCAACTTTGACTATTGAACCGCTCAATTTGGACAAGGGAAAGTGTATTTTTGAATTGAATCCCACATGTGCACAAAAGGATAGGTCAGCAAAAAATAGAAATTTGACACCCATGGATGGCTGTAAATGCAAGTCAAGTGACCCTCATGTGGACACCATGATGATTATTCTTCTTTCTTTAGGTTTGGATCGCACAGATCTAAGGTTGGGTTGCGAATATTGGTTTGTACAGGTATGAGATTACAAGGTCCAAAGTTCACACTTGTGTTTAGGTTTTTGGTTTCCAGTCGCATGCATGCTTCAAGAAAATTTCATTTTCAACCGCAGGTACATGGGCTCATGTGTGCGGTTGGAGGGTTTCACCTGCACGCACATCACTCTCTACGTGCGATTGGAAGCTAGGGTTTAAATTTTACATTTGACTGTAGAGTTCGATAGTTAACCACAAATAGTGACTGTTGATCACAGGCTTCTGAATCGGGGTTTTGATTATTAGCATTTTTGGGTTCATCTCATGGATGTTGCTTAGTTAATTTTTCTGGATAAATGTATGGTTGAAGGTATGGATCATTGTACTCTCTCTTTGCTGAATCATACAATGACAATCTAATAAGAAGAATAATTTGAAAGGGTTTTCCTTGTATTTGGATTTCCCTTATCTCCGACCAATCCTAGTGTAGACTATGTGTGAATGTTTGTCTTCTACTATTCCTTTATGTTCCTGCATTGATGATGATATTGTTCTTTCCATATAGTTGCATATGTTGTTGAATAATGTAATGATGTTGTGGGGTGAATTTAATGTGTAAATGAATAAATAAAATTATTTAAAGAAAATAACAATATATCACCAAGAAAAATTAACACCTTGATGTATTTGGTTAATACCATGTTGGACATTTTCTTTACAACTAACACTCTGAGCCAGTTCTAGGTGCACAAATGTTGTTTGTAAGGAATAAGGACAATACTCTTAGATTGTGCATTGATTATAGGAAACTAGACAAGGTGACTATCAAGAGCAGTAGTATTTTGGAAGATTGATATGAGATTAGTATATCATCAGGTGTGCATAAAAGAAGAATACATCTACAAGACTTCATTTCGTACAAGGTATGGGAACTATGAATTTGTGGTGGTTCCTTTTATTCTTACCAGTTTTCTAGCCACCTTCATGTGTTTGATTAACAATGTGTTATTCCATTATCTAGATAAGTTTGTGATAGTCTTTGTTGATGATGTATTGGTATATGCAAAGAATCAGGAGGAACATTCAGAGCACCTGGCAGCAGTGCGTTGAGAGAGAATAAGTTATATTCCAAGCTCAACAACTGGAGTTTCTTTCAGACTCAAATTCAATACTTGGGACATGTTGTTTCCAAGGAAGGGATAGAAGTGTATATGTAAAATATTAAAGCTATCATGGAGTTTATAGCTTCGAAGAATGTGGATGAGGTCAAATCATTCATGGTACTAGTAGGTTACTACCGGAAGTTCGTCAAGAACTTCTCCAAGATTGGCTATCATATCACATCTTTGCAAAGGAAATGGAATAAGTTTGAATGGAATGATGAGTGTGCAATTATCTTTTATCAGTTGAATAAGTTACTTACCAATGCTCTAGTTTTGAAGATTGTGGATCCTGATTTGGAGTTTGTGGTTTGTACAGATTCATGTAAGGAAGGACAAAGTGGAGTCTTGATGTGGTAAGGGCTTGTGGTTTGCTATGAATCAATGAATTTGAATGAACATGAGTAGCACTATGTGACTCATGATCTTGAGTTGGAAGCCATCATTCATGCATCGAAGATGTGGAGAAATTTAAAGTGCAATGGAACAACTTTGGGCCTGATGAAGCTACATGAGAGATGGTTGATCAGATGTGGGCATTATATACTTCTTTATTTTCTATTTTTTGGTGTATATATATATATATATGTTTTCATTGTAGAACTACTTTTTTTTTTGCTATAAAGCTACAATAAGTGATATTTTTGTCATGTTTTCACTAGTGTCATTGTAAATACTACATTGAGATGTGTTTATAAATCTCCAATAGGAAATATTTTTTTTTGGTCATAAGTGTCATAGAACACCGAGGACAGTGTTCCCCTAAGGGGGAGGGGTTTGTAACAACCCTGGATTTATTCATGTAAATAAATTAAACCAAGGTCATGGGACACGTATTCCAAGTTGAATGGGGGGGAAATCATTATGGTGGTCATCACTCGTGGTTTATTATTGGTTATGAAAATTGGCATTGGAAAATGGAAAAAGGAAATATGTGGAAATTTAATATAATAAATAAAAGAAAATAGGAGAAAATTAAGATGAAGAGACATAAATATGCATGCAAGGGAAATTATGGAAATTGAAGGAAAAGGAAACAAAAGGAGTGGGAGAACATTATATGTCTCTCTTAGTCACTCTTGGTTACTCTTGATCACTTCATGGTTACACTTGGAGCATTGTGGCATTCAATTGGGAATTTAGGCATTCTCACTTGGACTGAGAGATAGAGCACTTGGACAGAAGAAAGTAAGCAAGCAAAGGAAAATCTGGGCAGAGAAGACGAAGGTTGGAAAAGTAGCTATAGTAGGAGAACATTGTAGGTAACATGTTGCATGTGTGATCTCCTTTCTAATATTTGAATACATAGTGCATGCATTTGGTTATTTGGTTAATTTGTTTTCATTGGCATGGGATTTTCCTGGATTGATAGTGGTTTCATCCTTCCCTTGTCATTTCCTGGAGAGCCATGATGTAGTGTGTTCCCTATTTTGGTTAAGCCTTGGATGACTAGTAGATTTTGAATTCTGGTGAGGTGGTCTTAGTAAAATTCCCAAGGGTCGAGGATGAATGTGGGAATTCTCCTATAACTCTTGACAGGCGAGTGGAGATAAGGAAATTCCTCTGGGTATGGTGAAGAAGTCGGACGCATCCAATTTGGTTTTGGTTTTGGTGATTTATGGACTGGTTTAGGTGAAATCATTGTGTTGTAGGGTTGATGTGATTTAAGCTATGGAAGCCCTAGTTATTTCTATTTTGGTTTATCCCATGTGATCCCACATTCATGTTTGGAATATGGCACGAGGATGATTGGTTGAAAGAGAGATTTATTTCACCTCAATATATGGTTGGTTGGTACGTGGAATTCCCTGACTTGGTTGGATTTATGCATATGTTATGTGTTATTTCTTATTGAGATCAATGAGCACATGTATTGGATATTGTGTTGATTTTAAGACTAGTTTGTCATGGTTTCATTCTGGTTGAATGTTGGTTATAGGCATGGTTAAATTATGCACTCTTGTTATGAATTTGGTTCATGATTCGATAAGATATTGGATGGTTGTATGAATGCATAACCTAACTAGTGTCATTGCAACTAGCTTGAGAGGGAAATGAGCCTTCTTGATGATTCTTTGATGAAACTAAGGAAATAATGTAAAAAAAATGATTCATGAGCTATAGCTGCCATGTTTACGATATGTTTATCTAAATGTTTATCATGTGACTGGCATGTTTGGGAAATATCTGAGCCTAAGTATAGGTTATGCATACTTGTGATTATCTTAGACTTAATTCTCAAGAGTTTTTGGTAGTGGCCTATAGGCTAGCCCTAAAAATGTGGCATTGAATATGCAGTCGCGGTCTCTTAAATAAGAAATATCAATTGTAGTTGCATGGAGGAAGCCATGTGTGTGTGACTAGGGCCTTCCGGTTGCATGCACAACTTGGCATGTGTGCGACTGGGTTGTTAATTCAATGAAAAAGATAGTTCCATCTCAGGTTTAGATCATCAGTGGATGTCTTCTAACATCTGGGTGGTTTAGTGTCCTTGGGAAGTTGTAATAAGTTTCAATATGGTAGACCCCACTTCCATAACTATAACTTGGTTGTTGGGTCATGCATAGTAACTCTCAACTCATGTTAACCTTGGAGAGCTTGTAGAAGCAGGTAAATGTGGGGTGTGTTGTTACATTGAGAGAGAATCCACATTTAATATTTAACAAAAATACATATTATTATTATTTTTTCCAAGAGTCTCTAATTCTTGAAAAGGTAACCAAATTTTGAGAGGAAAATCCTTAGGTTGGAGCTAAATGAAAATTCTTAACTTAAAGGAGAAATATAAATTGTACAAGGAAGGCCATCGCAAACTCTTTACATCAAAATAATGAGATTATTCAATGGTTTCTACCTATAATTATTTTACCTTTATGAAGTTCAAGAAAATACTTCTTCATAGATTCTGAAAGCAGTCAAGCAATGCTCCATAAGCATTAACGTCTCAATAAATGTTTAAGCTAGTTGTAAGGATTTTCTAAATGCTCTTCAAAGATCCAATTTCAATTCAAAAGGAGTAAATATATTTTTCCAAAGCTCTCTTTCCAAATAAATTTTCTAAACAACTAATACTAAAATTCAAAGAAATTTCCAAAACCATACATCTCTTCCTTAAATGGTTGTAGATTATTTTTCTCATTAAATTCCAGCTCCAAGCATGCTCTAAAAGAGTGCTTCAAAGTTCAACTCCAATTTTAATATGTCCAATTGTATGAAAGTTTACTGATTTACCCCCAACCATATCCTAAAGGTAATTTTCTTCCCCTTGAACCCCTGACTTGCAAAGATTGTATAAAGTTGTGTGTGTGCTAGAAATGGTGAAATGGCCTACCCACTTCATCGGTGTATTGTGTATCTACTAATGAGTTATGAAGTCCCCACCCCATACAAAACTTGACCATGATTTGCACAATAAAAAATGAACTCTTCACCATTTCACTATGAAATATTTTCACATTAGAACAACCATCTAACATTAGGGAGCATAAGGTGCCTCCCATGGCCATATCCTTCTCTTCTTATAGTATGTGTGCACAATTCTAGCTACATTCTCATCTAAAATTCATATTTATTAAGTTGTTGGTATGCCTATATTCACCCAACCACATGTTCCTTCCTTGATTCTAGTTTATAATTAGCTTAAATGCATATTATTCACACAACTCCCAACTACATTTCCTATCTTTACTCTCTTTTATCCCTTTTTATTGTGTTTGCACAGGATAGTTCACTTTTTAATTCAATAAAAACTTTAGGATAGGAGATAAATGATTTATACTAATGCATATCTCTAGTATTTAGGTTCCATTTTTAACTTCTGTGAAAAAAATAACTTAGTTTACCAACAAATATCCCATCCAATGAAATAAGCGAAATTATCTATATATGAATAATAATTTTCGTGAGTGCACTTCTATAAATTTAATATATCATTATATATGTCATTCACATGTAGGATACTTTTTCTCAGAATAATGAATCTCAACTAATACTAGTTATCAATATCAATGCCAAGGGTGAGGTTGTCCGACCCATTTGGGTATATATATTTTTATGATGGGGGAATTGATGTAATATAAGAAATATCTGCATTGACTCTACTCCATTTATTCATGGTTAGAAACTCATTACCCCTAAGGAATAAAGACTACCTATACTTACTATTTCACCCTTAGTTATACCTCGTGAGAGTTTCCTATGGCCTATAGGCTACCCTTGCAGTTGCGTTGTAACCTACCGAGGGAGAAAACTCTCCAACCTATTACATCAAGGAGTTTTTGGTGGGTAGGAATAGGAAAAATAATCCTCCATCCCCTCCATATAACCCTTACCCATGTGTAATCATAATTGGAAATATTCATCCTTGTCTCCATCTAAAGACATATATCAAATAACACTATTCAAAGCAATTATAATTCACATAACAAATTGACAATATCATATTCAATTTGAGACATAGTTGTTTGACCCTAACTTCAGTCTACATAGATTGACTCACTCCAATGTAAATATACATGTGGTTCTTCCTATCACACTTGACAAATTATTAATGACTTTATAAAGATATATTGATTCAACAATACACACACACACATACACACATATATTCATTTTCAAATAAATTCATAAGTCTATGCACACAATCATGGCACTAAACCATATGTCAATAATCCTCCACATGTTCATGATTCATACATATTCATCACACCAAAAATTAATTAAAAAATCATGTGAGTTAAAATATTTTTAGGCATAAATCTAGTTTAAGTGTGTCCATCAACAAAGATCAAGATTCCCATAAAGTAGGAATTCTCTCAAATGATAATAATACCTGTAAAAAGGGGGATTATATACACCCCTCTTTTGAAAAATCCATCCCTAGGTTATTCAAAAAGATAAGGAAATACATGATGCATCAAATTGGTGTCAACTAAGAGGGATAATTATAAGGTCTCCCATGTAAAAACTTCAAAGGGTCTCATCTTGATTTAACTATGATAACTGTCATTATAGGAATTCTACTATCGGCGGATATTTTTTCCATTAATTATGTTGGTCCATGACATACATTCAGGGCATATCTTCTACCACATGATTAACTCTTTTTGTTTGGCCATTTTTCTTTGGGTGATATGTTGTACTAAGGTAGAATTGAGTTCCTAAAGCATGTTGAAATTTTATCCAAAACCTATTTGTAAACACTAATACACAATCAAAAATTACTTTGTTAGGACCTTCATGTAGTCATACTATTTTTTTTATAAATACTCTAACTACTTTAAATTTTTTCTAAGTTTTTTTTAATATATTAGTTTGCACCCTTTGTTAAAATATCCACAACTACCAAGATACAAGTGTGACTTATTGGGGTAATTGGAAACGCTGCTATAAATTCCATTGACATCACTTTCCATTTTGTTTCAAGGATTGCATATAGTTGTAGTAATCCTACTAGGTTTAGATGTTTATCTTTCACTCACTGGAACTCCAAACATTATGCTACATAATTTATACATCTTTCTTTCATTCATATCCAAAATAATAATGGTTTTTCTTTTTCACTCCAAGATGAGCTATATATACAGTTCTATCAATCTCTTTTAATATTAAATTATGAATATCTTCACCACATGGTACATAAGCTATTTTATGTAATCTTACTAGACCACCTTTTTGTAAGGTATAACCCTCATACTCAGGGACTTTCAATGTATTGTTTTCTAATTCCATTATTATAGTTTCATACCATTTATCATGCTCTTGTAAACCCATTATTCATTTTTCTTTGATTCTTCTTCAATGATAAAATTAAAAATATATGATGTCTCTTACTTAAGGTATCAACTTCCCTCAGGGCATAGAGAATATGATGAAAGGGTGTTTTATTAAGGCACTTCATGGTGTAAAGGTTACCATCTCGAAACTTCGTGGGAAAAAATATAACCATGTTAAGGGCTAGTGTGGCCTTGGCCACGTGCAATCCTTGGACGATTTTGAGAGCTTAGATTCCCCTAGTTTGTGGCTACTCAAGCCACAAGTTAGGCATGACAATCATCTTAGGACTCACATAACCTAGCAAAAAAAAACACGTAAGGTGATAGCCACCTAGTTCAAATTTTACTTACTATAAGGTAGGTAGAAATCATATTCACTTAAAATTTGATACTGCCATCATTTTCTAGCATTAAAATAATATTGTGTGAAAATATTGAAGACCATGGTGATCAGTATTAACTTGGAAATTTTTTCCTATCAGGTAATGTTTTCAAAGTATTAATGCATGCACCACTACAACAAGTTCTAAATCACATGTCACATAATTATATTCATATGTTTTGAGCTTACTAGAAGCCTAAGTAATTACTATGTCGTATTGCATCAATAATGTACCCAACCATTTCTTAGAAGCATGCATACATACTGGAAGATTTTGTTCCATATCAAGAACCTTTAGGATTGGAGGAGTTTTCAATAATTGTGTAAGAATCTTGAAGGTTTCCTCACACTTATCCATCCATACTATTTTATTATTTTTCTTCTATAATTATGTAATGGAGTTAGATATTTTTTAAAAACCTTCCACAAATATCCTATAATATCTAGCATAAAACTTAATAGGTTGTGTACATTTGTAGGTGTTATCCACTCCAAAATAGCCTTTATATTTGTTATATAAGTGTAATTCCTTATCTAGGTCCTTTCTCAAGGAAACAACTTCATTTTTTACTATGTTGCACTGTGTTGTGCCCTAATCGATGCTGAGCCAAACGCAACCTACTCACAACCTTCAGCTAGCCTCACATGGCTAGCCCGGAGCTGGATCTGGGGCCGCCTTCTCCATCAACAACAGTTGCAACTTCAAAAAATCAACAGCCAGATGAGGAATCAGTTGCTTTCACCTCTTTAATCAGTTCTCTGGGACGCCAACGAACCAGACCAACAGTCACAAAGTTTGTAAAAAAACTAGAATCCATTCCAGAAATATCTCTACCTCCATCTGTGCCAAGGAAAGCCGCAATCTCTCTGGCAGAAAAAGGACTAGTGGGTCAATTTACAAGACTGTGGCCCTCACCCAAAACAGTGCAGAAATGGGTAGAGAGGAACTGGATCCAGTTTACACAAGGAAAAATTGCCATAATATTTTGCAGCCGGTGATATTACACCTTTCATTTTGAGACTAAAAGTGATTGAGATCTCATATTCCAAAGTGGGCCTTACTTCATGGACATGAGGGGCTTGTACCTTAACCGATGGACTCCGGACTTTGATCCAGAACTGGATGTTCCCAATGTTGTACCAGTATGGGTCAAATTGCCACACCTCCCTCTCCACAGTTGGAGCGATGACTCGGTTCATGCAATAGGAAACGGAGTGGGAAAATACATCGACAGAAGTGAACCCAAAGACAACATGCAGGCATGCGCAAGAATCTATGTTGAGGTGGATCTAGGAAAGGGCCTCCCGGAAGTGGTCAAAATCAAGGTGGACAATTGGATCCACATTCAATAGCTGGACTACGAGAAAATCCCCTTCAAATGTAAGGTATGTCACGAATACGGTCATTTCGCCAATAGATGTAGCAAAATAGAGGAACCTAAAAAAAACACTGAAGAAACCTCAAATCCAAAATGGGAACAAGTAGAAAAGAAGAAGACAGCTTCAAAACCCGCCTCAGGCTCTCATTCTCCTCCTCCACCGAGATCTACCCTCCCCTCTCAATCAACCTCCCTCTTGGGGACAAACCCTTTTGACATCCTCTCATCTACCCTCATTCCATCTGATCCGATCTCCACCTCCTCACTTATTCACACTCTCCTCACATCTCCCACCCCCACCCCTCCTAGCTCCCCTCATCAGGCGGACAAGCCTCTCCCTCAAAACCTGGACCGTATCCTCGCAAGAAACCAAACAAAAGAAACCCCTCAAAACACCAAGAATACAAAAAAAATTGGAAAGATATCAAACAAAGAAATAAGAGATGAAGAAGCAGCCAAAGATATCTCATTGGGAACACAATAGGGATTGGAGAATTTTCTAGAAAAAGGACCAAAGAATAAAGAAAAAGTACATCAAGAAAACAAAGGGAGGGGTTCTACAGCTACCCATAATAGTAAATAATGATAGTTGTCTCTTGGAATTGTAGAGGGCTGGGTCACCCCTCCAAAGTTAACTTTTTAAAAGACCTGATTAAAAGTGAAAAACCTAACATCCTCTTAATTCAAGAGACAAAGCTAAGTAGTCAAGAAATTGATACAATCATAGAAAACTCTAGGATTTATGAAGGATAAGAAATATCAGCTACTGGAGCTTCAGGAGGGATAAGTACTATATGGAAAAAAGGGAAATGGAAACTGTACCAACACATAAAAAACAACCACTAGATAAACACTAAATTGGAGAATGTTGAAACTGGCGAGAAAGCCAACATATACAACATATATTCCCCCAACCACTATAAGGACAAGGAAAGATGTTGGCAAACCTTAAAAGATAGCACTGGGGATGACCGTGAAGACAACCTTATTGTTGGGGGAGATCTAAATCTAATACTCATGAAGAAAAAAGAGGAGGGAACTTCTTGCCGGATCCAAGTAGAGAAACTCTATAAGAGAAAATGGAACAAAGTAACCTTCTTGATATCCCCCCTAAAAATGGGAAATACACCTCAGACAATAGAAGAATAGGCAAGGAAAACATCAAGGAAAGGCTATACTGGATCTTTATCCGAGATAAGATGATAGTCAACTACAGCAGAGCGGCCTCCAGAATCATTCCCTCAGCAGTTTCTGACCACAAACCAGTGTTGATGGAGCTGGGCATGGCTGAAAATTATGGACCATTGCCCTTCATATATAACCAGCTTTGGGGTAGCAGTGAAGAAGCACAAAAAGAGGTGGAAAAGGTATGGGGAAAAAACATCAGTGGATCCCCCACTTATATATGGGAAACAAAAATAAAAGCAACAAAAGTAAGCCTAAAAGATTGGGAAAAAAATAGATATAAAGAACCACACAAAGAGAAAGAGGACCTAAAAAATGAGCTAAAGCAGATTCAAGAGGAATTGGAAAGTAGTGACAGCACCATAGAAAATCAAGCACGAGAAAAAGAAGTTCAATGGAAAATCTACAGAAACAATAGAAAAGAGGAAGAGATTTGGAGGCTCAAGTCTAGACAATTATGGATGCAAGATGGAGACAAGAACACCTCCTTCTTCCATAACTCGACAAAAACTAGAATAATAAAGAACAACATTGAAAAAATTACAGGAGGAGAAGGAAAAGAGTTAAAATGACAAGAGGAAATAAAAAATGAGGTCTTTAACCATTTCAGAAATCTTCTCATAGCTCCAGATAACCAGGAAAATCCTGAAGAGTTTCTGAGACATATCCCAAGAATTATTGACAATAGCAGCAACATCTCTCTTACTAAGGAAGTGACGAAAGAAGAAGTAAAGGAAGCTGTCTGGACCCTGCAACCGGACAAGGCTCAGAGACCAGATGGTTTTCCCATAGATTTCTACAGAACCTTTTGGCACATCATTAAAAAGGATCTGCTGAAAATGATAAGATGTGTAATGAGAAAAAGAAAGATTGGAGGATACACTAATTCAACCTTCTTTTCCTTAATACCCAAATATCCCTGACCTTATACTCTCAACCGCTTCAGGCCCATATCCCTTTGCAACAATTCTTATAAAATTATTTCCAAAATTATAGCTGGCAGGCTGAAACCCCTCCTCCCCTACCTAATCACTGAAAACCAAGGAGGATTTGTTCCTAATAGGCAGATAGCAGACAATATCATCTTAGTTTAAGAATCCATTCATACCAATCTCACCAACAATGAAAAAGGCTTCGTTCTAAAAATGGATATGGCGAATGCCTTTGATATAGTTAACCTCTCCTTTCTTGTAGATGTTCTAAGAGCATTTGGCATCTCAGAAGAATTGGTCGAATTCATACACGCATGCACAGTGGGCCCTTGGATAGCTCCACTCATCAATGGCCGGCTATGCAAATTCTTTAAAATTTCAAGGGGTTTAAGACAGGGATGCCCCCTATCCCCCTTCCTCTATATCATAATGGCAGACTCCCTCAGCAAAAATTTGGAACAATGCAGAAGAAAATCCACTCTAACAGGTCTTTCAATAAGCAGAGGCACCAAAAGAATAAATCACTCTCTGTTTGCAAATGATACTCTTCTAATGGGAGGAGCATCCTGTATAGTGGCAAGAAGATTCAAAGCCACCTTGGATAGCTTCCTGGAGGTCTCTGGAGGCATGGTCAACAATGGCAAAAGCTGTTTGTATAGCTGGAACACTCCCATAAGGACCCTACAAAGAATGTCACAAATTTTGAATATTCCTTTCCAAAATAGCTGGGACCATTTTCAATACTTGGGGCTGCCAATAAGCAAGAAAAACATAAAGAATGAGATATGGGACAAATTTGCAGAAAAAATGAAAGTAAAAATCTAGGCTTGGGGAATGATTTGGCTAAAACAAGTAGGAAGAATTACGCTAATAAAGTCCATATTAGCAGCTTTGCCTCTATACAAATTTGCACTTATATCAGCCTCTGCAAGCATCCACAAACAATTGAACTAATTGTCAAAATATTCTTATGGTAGGGAGGGAAAAGGGAAAAAAAAAAAAAATTAGCCTAATAAATTGGAAGCAGGTAACAACCTCATACAAGCAGGGGGGTCTCTCCATAAAACTACTAGGATTGATGAACACAGCACTAGGAAGTAAAATAACTTAGAGATTCCTTACAGGGGAAAAATTGTGGTGGAAAGATGCCCTTGAAGCTAAATATATCAATGGAACAAGAACCATGATTCTGGAAAAGAACCCTCTGACAAGGCCTTGCACTCAGATATGGAGAGCAATCACCAATGCAACTCAACTCATCAAAGATCATATCACAATGAGACTGGGAAATGGGGAACAAATGAACATATGGAAAGACAACATAATAGGACACTCACCCTTGGGGAATAATCCAAGTACAAAGGATTTAAAAGAATGGATGATAAAGGAAGGCCTTCACAAGTTGAATGACATTTCCACCTAGGAGATAGATGGAGATTGGAAGCAATGGGCCAAACCCAATCTTCCATGTGACCTTACAGATCAATGGGAACAATTAATAACTCTCTTAGCAGGGGTAGCCCTAATAGACAAAAATAAGAATGATATTTACATATGGGAGCCAACAGGAGGATATTATACGGTCATAACAGGATACCAAAAACTTCATTAGAAGCAAAACCAACAAGACTGGAAGCACTGGAGATTAGCATGGAAGGTTGAATCCCTTCCCAAAATCAAAATTGTTTTTGTGGACTTTACTACACACCAAATATCTAACTGCAAAGAATATAAAAAGAAGAGGAATAAGTGGGTTGTCTCAATGTCCACTATGCAGAAAGGAGGAAGAAACAATTCAACACTTATTCTTGGAGTGCTCCTTCTCGAGAAAATTCTAGGAGGCAATGGTGATACCCATAGCAGCAAAAATAAATTACAACGTCCCCATAAATCAATTTATCAGCAGATGGAAAAGCAGTTACCCACACTCCTTAAAAAATAAACAAACAATGAAGAGACTATGGAACAGCTTACCTTCATTCCTCTACTGGAAACTATGAATAGCAAGAAACGAAGTAATTTTCAAGGATAAAACCCCAATAGTAAGCAAAGTCACAACAAAAGCATGGGGACTAATGGTGGAATTTCTCACAGCAAAAGGTGCCAAAAGAATCAATATGAGCCAACTACAAGAAGAGGAAAGGAACTGGATCAGTTTTATAGCAAGCAAGATCAATCAGACTCCTCAAATGAAAAACACAATGAGGCGTAAAAACTGGAAAATAAGGAAAACTGAAGAAGAATTTCAAGCCTGGGTAAACACTCTAAACAAAGCATGCCTCTTTTTTTACGGTGAATAAAAAAATAATCCAGGATAAGTAGGAACTAGAGGAATAATATTGCTACAAAATCTGTCCACGCAGATACATTACAATTGGGGTCTAGGCCAGATGACGAATACCAAAGCAGAGGCCTATGGGCTATTGCTAGGACTCAAAATTCTAAAAGAAAAAAAAAAATCAATGAAGCCATTATATTTGGGGATTCAACTATCATTGTCAAGGCAATGGTAACAAATTCTTTCCCAAAAAATGCAGGACTAAATCAAATTCTGAATAGAGCACAAAAAATATCAAGGAAGATTGGAAATATAGAGTATTTACACATTTTGAGGAAGAACAACAAATCAGTAGATGAGCAAGAAAACAAAGGAGTCCATCAAAATGTTGGACAAGTTCAAATTGGAGAAATAACAACTCAAATTCCTATCACTTGATCTACCCTCCCTCATCCATGATGACCAACAATCAAATCATATCAAATCAAAACTTCAAAGATATCATCAAAATCTCTCTTGAATCTACATCCAAGCATTTTGTCAAAACTGGAATAATATATAATCTCTGTACGGTGATGTATTTGGTTGAATAAAACCTAAATCTGGAAGCTCTTGAAGTTACATCTATAACTCTAAAATTATAGAATAATCATATGATACACAGCCTCAAAGATAGGTTATGTTCCTAGTTTAATTTCAATAGTGAAGTCCAACTTATGCTTAGGTGGTAGTCCACGAAATACATTGGAAATTATAATAATATAAGATGATGTTCTATATCCATTGGATATTTTTTCTTTTTCATAGCCACTATTACATACATTTAACAACCTTTTCTAAGACTTATTTTTAACTATGAGGTTGAAATGAATCTTAGAAATACTATTTTTTTGGTTCCTACAAATATTCTCCTTTTCGCATAATACTATTGTTTTTTTCCTACCAATATTCTTCTTTTCGCATACTTATCTACAAAATGAATCATATTTCCTTTGAATTCTAAACTTTCTCCATGATCTCCCAACCAATCCTTACCAAGGATTATGAGCTGCCAAAATAGTAGTGTATAAATGTACATGAATAACACATACCCCTAAATTTAGTTCACAGTCCCTTAACAATTAACCAACCCATTATTTAATATCTAGAGCCATTTATACTAATTTTAAATTCACTTGTCTACTTGATATTAAACTATGAATAGATAATGCATTTGGAGAAATAAAACTTTTAGTATATCCTACAATAATTATTGAATAAAAATTAATTCCATTTGTTTTGCAGATTGTCTATAAGACCATAAAGTAATGTTTTAATTGGTGGATTTTCATTAGAACATCAATCCAACATGTTTTTTCCACGTCTCCCAATGTTTTCTAACTATTATTCCTATATTTTTCCTCTATACCTTTATGAATAAACTCTCTAATATGAGGTCCTCCACCATCAACATCCCCCTTAGTTAGGTTGCCCTTGTGTGCTTGTTTCAATAAAAGTAGATACACTACACTTTGTGTTTGTTATCAACATGCACCTTCGTACTACATATGGGGATTAAAATATGGTCCCTATTTCCATATTAATTTTCTCTAAATTCCTAAATCATATCTTCTTGATGCCTCTGTTTTCCCTAAAAATGATCTAGAACCTCCACCAACAAAATGAATTCATTTACTTCCTCTAGTGATTGGTGGCTAAACTATTTGTATTGATATCCATTCAAAGGCTCCTCAACAATTTTTTCTATTTGAACAACCTCTTATAAGGGATAAGGCTTTAGTATACAGTTAATTTCTTTAATATAGGGTTTCCATCCTTACACAAAATTATTTACTTTTAACTTTTTTTTATTCAAGTGAGGGGTGTATCTCAAAATATCCACGAATTTAGCTCCATACTATGCATGGCTCTACCTACTTTCCTTGGAGTAGTAAATATGCAATTATTCTATGGATTATTCTAGCTAATGTTCTTGAAATTGTTCCTAAAATAATTCGTAAGCTACCTTAGAAATATCTAACCCAAGTTGTGGAAATAAGGTGCTTTCCTTCAATTAGAAGATTTTCATCCATGCTATGTGATTATTAGTATAATCATTTAATGAAAATAAAATTACCACACTCTCTAACAATGATTCATCCATCTCTCCGTTAGTTTCACCTAAAACTCAAGAAATTTTAACTTTTCCAATTTTCTATATGGTTTAACCCCAAGCAAATTTGTTGATCCCTCACCCAAAACTAAATTACAGCTAGCTTATATATTTAGTATATTTGTCACTACATCAACCATTATTGTAAAAGATTACATTAAGGTCCTTACTTTATCTCCCTCTCTTTGCAGAAAAGGTTGTGATGTAATTTGGGCTTGAGGTCATGCATAATATCCTCTTGTTTCCCTTCCTCTCCACTTCTTCCTCATCTCCTATCCATCACAACTCTCTCTAATATGTATGGGAGTAGAGGCTAAGTTCTTCGTTATATCAGAGGTGATTAAGATAAATATATTCTACTGGACATTAATACAGCTAAAAAAATTTATTCTATAAATTGAGACTATAATTTTTTGAAATATAAGAATTATTGTGGGAGGAAACACGTTCTTTCAATATTATTCAAGGGAAATTAAAATAATTTATTAAGTGAGCCATGTGTATGTGTGTGTAATAACATGATCCAAATGATTCTTAACATAAATTTCACTCAATTCTTACAACCATGTATTCTAGTACATGCTCTAATCCGTTACTACGCATATTAATTCCATTATACTTAATAAAATCATTTCAATACATGAATCTAAATCTACTTCAACAACAAAAGAGCTTCTAATTGTTGATACAGTTGCTACATAATTTCATAAAACAATTTTTCCTTCAAGGCAATATAAATTTTGACCTCTATTTTGCTTGCACATTTTCCAAAAAAGTTTGTTTAAACTTCTAGATCTATAGTATAGGTTTTATAAGATCAATTGTTGTAACAGATCATTTCTTTTAATACTCCTTCATAATCTAATCTTCTACATGTATACCTCTCTTCATGCACATTACTCATTAAAAATGGATGCACTCAATATTTATTCAAATGATCTACGCGAGAAATATAATATCATATAAACCAAAGCAAGATATGTCCTATAATATTTTAAGTATAATTTGATAAAAATCAATTTATCACAAGGTCTACATCACAAACTTGTCCACTTTCACACATAACATACAAGTAATTATTTGAAAGTTAAGAGAGAATATGCATGGAAGATTTCACTATCATACATATTATTATTTATCTATCCAATAAACTCTAACTATGGAAACGGTAACCAGATTCTAGGAGGAGAATCCTTAAGATAAAGCTCAATACAATTTCTCAAATTGAAGGAGAAAATCAATTTGTACAAGGAATATTATAACAACATTTTTACGTGAAGTAATGAGACTAGCCAATGGTTCTTATCAATACTTAATGCACCTCAATTAGGTTTGATAAAAAATTCCTTCATGGATTTCAAAAACAATCAAACAATTCTCTCAAAGCATTGCAATTTGAAAAGAGGTTTAGGCCATTTGTAAGGATATTATAGTGGTTTAGGAGGTTTAATATTCCAATGAAAAAAGAGGAAATATATTTTACCTAAACTCAAATTCCAAAGAAACTTTTTGAACAAACAATTACACAAAACTTAAAGAAGTTTTTAGAACCATATATCTCTTCCTCAAAATGGTTGTAGATGAATCCTCTCCTAAATGTTTGGCTCAAATATTGCTCTCAAATAGTGGTTCAAAATTTAACTCTAGTTGTATGAAATACTATTAATTGACCTCCCTAGTATATCCTACGGGCACCCTTCTTCCCCTAGAACTCTTGAGCTAAAAGTGTTGTAGGAAGGTGCCTACAAGCTAGCGATGGTGAAAGGTCTTGCCAACTTCACTAACAAATTGTGTAGCTAAAATTGAGATATGGAGTCCCCACTCCAAAACAAAACTTGACTCGGAATAACATATTCAAGACCAAACTCTCCATCATTTCACCATGGAATTCTTTTAGAATTAGGGTGCATAAGGTGCCTCCCTCCTCCTTCTCTTCTTGTAGTACTTTTGCAACATGCAGCATGACTTCTCATGTAAGTTTTCCAGTTATTAATTTACTAATATTCTTATTATTCACCCAACCACATGTCTCTTCCATGCAATATTATAATTTATAGTTAGTTTAAATGCATATTATCCACCAAACTCCAAGCTACCTTTCCTATTTTTCCTATTTTATGTCACCTCTAATAATTTTCTACACTTTTGGTGTGTGTATACATGATAATTAACTTTTTAATTAAATAAAATATCTAAAATTGGAAATGAATAATTTGTATTAATGCATGTCTCTATTATTTAGTTTCCATTTTAACTTGCATAGTATAATCACCTAATATACCTATAAATAACCCCTCTAATAAAATGAGTAGAATTATCTCTATATGAATACTAATTTTCCATGGTGTACTTTTATTAATTTAAAATATCATTCGATATGATATGCACATAAAGCATACTTTTCCTTCTAATAATAAATCTCAATTGACATGGGTATTAATACAAATTCTAATATAATTAGTACCAAGGTTTAGTCATAATCACTCCAACCCATCTAGGTACACACATTTTCATGTTATGGAAATTGATACAACAAGAGAAATACCTACACTAACTCTATCTAGTTTTCTCAAGGCCACTAAGGAATAAATACTACCTATCCTTCTTGCCTCCTCCTCAGATATACTTGGTGAGTGACCACTTGTGGCTTACCTTGATGCAAGTGTAAAACCTCATTAGGTATCACAGTCTCCAACCTATTACATGGAGGGAGTTGTTAGTAGCAAGAATAGGGATACTACTCCTCTCTTAATTATACATTTCATGCCCCCTCCATACAAAATTACCCTTGTGTAAACTTAAATGGAAATATTCACCCCTATCTCTTCAAACATTTAAATACATGTATTGAATAACATTGTTCAAAGCAATTATAATTACTATTAACCTGTTTACAACATCATATTCAAAACCTCGGATACAGGTGACAGCAAGAGTACGAATGACTATCATCTCTCCCATGCCCATGAGGAAGAATATATGTAGGGTAGGCCCTCACCCGATGTGGATCCTCATACCGGTAACCATCCACACGAGATGACCGAGTTAAGGCATGATGAAGACACGCTTGGACAGCATCAGCCCCTCCAGGGTACCTCTTTGCAACTATCATCCTAAATGATTACTTGGATTTATATGCCAATCATCCACAACTCTTCACTCGAGCTCGCACATGATAATGATTATGGCACGCAGCTACATCCAAGGCTCAATCATGACCCTCCCCTTCGCATGTGTCATGGACCTTTTAAAATCAAATCCCCGCAGCAAAAACAGACACACAGTCATTTCCTACAGTTTTTCTTGTTGATTCTGTCCTTGCCCTTCTGCGTCATCAGCCCGCTATGCAACCCTTTTCCTAGAGTTGCGCTACACAGAATTCTTTGGGCCGTGATTGATCCAACCTGTGATTCTTCTCTCAGCTCTATCTGTCCCTCCAGGCTCAATAGTATGTGCGTACCCTCTATTTTATGCCTTCCCACTCATCATATCCCCTGCTTTGTTCCTCTCCCCCTGCTACGCATACTTCCATCATTGTCACTCCTCGGCTTAAGCAGGACATGGCTCCTAGGCTGCGCCAAAGAACCATCCGTGGAGGGAAGAAAGGATCACTCCCTGGTCATTACCACCGAGGGATGGACAATCGTTTGGAGTCTGTTAAAGGCTCATCCTCATGCAATTATGCTAGACAGATCCCTAATCAGGAGAATGAGGAGGTCTCAGTGCAAGCCTCGCAGAGAGGTATATGTGGACCACGAAAGTCTACCATTGCACATCAGGTGCACCTCCTGCCTTGCATGGTCGAACCTATGTCGGCTCATGAGGACGAGAGTGATGACATAGATGTCTGTATTATGGATTCTAAAGGTAATTGGACGCACATCCCTGACGAAGAAGACCCAGAGGCTCCCATCCTCTGCGCATCGATCCCCAAACCTTCACATCCACCCACTGACACAGAGGAAGCAGCTACACAGGCGTATGCCTGCCCTATAGTGGAGGAAGAGCCAGATAGTAATGATGAAGCTGAAGACTAAGGACTGCGAAGCAGCTCAGTTCTTCCCTTTTTTTTTCATGCATGCTATTACCATTTAAACTCAAGTTATACTTATGCTCCTGCTTATTTTTTAATTTTTGGATACACCAGCGTTGCTGTGCATTTTGTACTTTTTTTGTTTCAAGCATTTTACGAGCTGGTTTCCTCCATGGAGGTAGGCCCGAAACCGCGCAACTGAGGCTGTGATTGGTTAAGCGCAGCTTACCAACCCAGCCTGTAGAATATGTATTGTTTATATTTTCTAATTAATATAGATTAGCCTAATTTACCAAAAAAAAACATCATATTCAAATTGATATATTTTCCTGACCCCAACTTAGGTTTACATTACAAGACTCACTTCAAATTATAAACACTTGTGATTCTTCCTATCACAGTTGAAAACATATTAATAGCTTTTTGAAACTACATCAATTTAATGGTACAAGTCATATATATTCATTATCATGTCAATTTATAAGTTTGTAAACAAAATCATAGTGTTAAATAGTATTAACAATCCTTAACATGTCCATGGTTCATACATAATTATCACACTAAAAATTAATAAAATATCATATAAGTCAAAATGGTTTCATAGTAAAATCTATCCTAAGGGCGTCATTGACGAAAATTCGGCCATCCATACATCACGATCACTTTAAAATGATAAAATTTCAAATAATAATAATTATATTCAAAGATGGCATTACACTTATGCTATACAATGTAAAATACCTTTCCACTATGATCGGTTTTGATACATCATATACATATATCCATTCTAATAATTGCTTCAATTCACTTATCAATGGTTGGACATGGAAATGCATTAATTTCACTTGCCTTATTCAACATAATATGTCCATTATTCATAGACAACCATGGAGGATATTGTTATTGATCACTACCACTAGCCAAATAGAATAGTTGGTGTTTTGGATGGAATACAAGGATATGCTCCATTGAAGGCTTCATACTTAATCCTTTAATTTATCATGCCATTTTTCCACTATATGCTTCATGTCTATTGGATCTACATAACTCATACTTCACTTCTATATGATCCATGGCACCCCTACAACACAATTAATTATTTTCAATTAAATAACCTTTGAATCCTTGGGATTGTAGTCATGTGCCTCAATATATTATGAAGAGTATCATTTCTCTTACCCTTGTATATTTATTTTGGGGACCTATCATGACCACATTCTAAACATATCTCTTTTCTTGTGTATTTCTCTTTATAGAGAATGTAATCATTCAGAAAAGTGTGATATGATATGTACTCAACACCCAACCTTTTTAGCAATCACTTTGATTATTCACAACTACCGATAGGACATTATCACTTGGAAGTGCCTTATCTTTGAGTGACCTAAAATTAGTGGGAGATAGAGATACATGTTTTCATTAAGAATGCATACAATCCCTTTTAATGGTTGAATGTGTGGCAATATTTATTAAAATAAGTTTGACTTAAAAGTTGGTTACCTCAATAGTGCCAAGAAGCACATGTCTAGCATACCATACATTGCTTTCAAATTGTACAATAACATTTTTATCCCTATTTGGGTAGACCTTAACCCATGTCCAAAGAGAGGGGTGGTGGAAGAAAATTTCAAGATTTTGAAGAAGGTGTTGGTGATTTGAACATCATCACCTAGCTCATCTTGCAAGAATGCATGTATCATTCCCTCTGAGGCACGTGTATCCCATGAGAAATTATCCATACCAACATATATATCATTGTCATATCCAACAAGTGAAGAACTATTGTTACTATAGATGATCAAAATTGGTGACTCAAGATGTAGTGGGAATTGAATAGGTGGTTGATTCAACCATGCTTAGTAGGCTTCTCATCTTAGATGTGCTCATTTAGAAAACTTATCTCTATTTAGACATCGTAATCAAGTGGAACATGGTAGAGAGGCTATTTTTTGTTGAAATCATGATTGAAAAAAAAAATTGAACATCAAATTATGTGATATTAAGTATAATACATTTAATATATTCAAACATTAGGCCAAACATTTATTAGAAGAATGGAACTAGCCACTTTATAAAACAAATGTTGAATTAAACAATACATGTATATTAATTCCATTGAAATTTTGATAATAAAACTACTCAATGATGTTTTTCCCCACACCCCAAGGGGATGTCTTAAGGTAGTCTTAACTCAATTTGTCTTTAATGAGTGGTTTTTAGTATATGAAAGTTATAATTTATTAAAAAATTGCTACCATGAGACAAACTGCATATTCCATGTAAAACAACAAATTTGAATGCCTTCCTTTTGATAATGGACTCTTTGTCAATGGAGTGTTCCTCACATTAATAATTTTCACCAAAAAAATGAGCACCTAAAATTATTTTTAAACCCTACAATGTTCTCATGAGTGTGTGGATGACCATCGATATATGACAAGTTCTTTTTGTTAATTTTTTTTGGAAAAATAATTAATGGTGCACACACTATACATGAAAATGTTATGTTTGTATCTAACAATACTCAAGTAATCAAATTAACGATAAAGAGGACCAAAAAATGGCATAAGTGCTACCAAATTTTCGAGAAGAACAAATACATGTAAATGGGTAAACAACTAAGGATTTGTAGCATCTACTTTAGGCATGGAAATCATGTAATTATTATCACAAAAGGAGATTTTAATCCCAACATCAGGCATAGATAGGGAATACAATTAAAATCCATATAAATTTTGATTGTAAAAAGTTTGGATTTTACTTTACAAATGGATAGGAAGATAAAATTCATTGTTACCCTTCAACAAATAAACCAACTTTGGTGTGTACTTGGATATTTTTTCCTTTCAAGTCATACAACTTTTTGAATCTCCTCGTACATATGATTTAGATAGTTAAGCTTAAGGCCTTAGTATGATGGTATATAGACACCAATAAGAGATGTTTTGTTTTTTACTATGTAAAGTCAAATAAATTCGATCCTTTAATGATGGACATGAAATAATTATGATCAATGATCCCTATTTTGAATACCAAGGAAAGCATAGAAATGTTTATCCTAGTAGAAAAAAATTTGAGTATTGCATTTCTATTTCATCTTGGTGAGAGTAAACATTCAGTTGCATCCATCCAAAGTTGGTCCTTTAATGATGTACATTCTAGGTAAAAGAATGATGATCAATGATCCCTCTTTTGAAGATCAAGGAAAGCATAGAAATGTTGAACTTATTAGGAAAACATTTTGAGTATTGTGTTTTTATTCCATATTTGTGACAGTAAACAATTAGTTTCATCCATGCAAAGAGGTCATAGACATTTTCATGAGAACCTCTTCATGAAAAATATCCATTTTATGCATGCATTCATGAAAATATATCAAGTGCTATGTTGTACAATCATCATCATATTCACTAAATCTTGGAAGGTGGCCTTCCCAATATTTCATGTTCAGCATAGGATTAGGAAAACTAGGTGCATTTAAAAAATCAAAAGGAGCATACCTTGAAGAAAATATAGTAGCAACCAATTTCACCATTCCAAAACCAATGGCGTTCCTAATGGAAACTTTGAGATATGGAGTCTCTAGGTGAAATACCAAACAACTTGTGTCTATGATCCTTGTTCACCCTCAAGAACAAGATCTCATCTTTGTCATATCCTAGGAAAGATGAATGTATGTCTCTGTTCCCTGGAAATGATGCCAAAAGAATTTAGTGGTTGAGATGTTCCCGAATATAAAAGGAACATGCCAAATCCATCTTGAAACAAGTTTTATATCAGAACGTATCCCTTCCAGTCATAAGGAGCTCCCTTATTGATTAAGGATGCAGTTGATTGTTCACTATCACCAAACGTCAACTGGAAAAAAAAATCTCAATGAAAAATAACTTGTCCAATTTAACATGATAAAGTCAAGTTTTTAAAAGTGGTTTGAAAATCGAATGGAAAAGAGGACTAGGGTTTAAATATTGAAAATATCATGAGTCCAAAGACCTTTATATTAAGCATGAGGTCTTATTATCCTGAGCATGATACTTAAAAATTATATACGAAGGAATGTTGAAAAAATCATTTAAATCTCAAAACATATAGAGGGGAAAATAAATCTCTACAAATCTAAGATAAAGAAGATGAATTGGGCATAAAATTAGGTATCCAACATATAAATCGAATATTTCAATCTGGGCATCGATGAACCCAGACATGAAACATTCATGAAAGTAATTTATTGATAGTGTGAAATGTATAACATAATGGTAGAAATTGCATAGATGAAATCCTTAAACTATTAAGAGATACATTCATTTTGATAGTGGAAAAACCAAATTTTCATGTTGTAAATCAAATCACATTATATTAAGAACATGTTTGAAGATAGATAAGTTGAATACAATAAAATAAAGAATTAGAGAGCTTAGAAACAACGAGGCATGTATACTAAGGAAAGATATGTGTCTTAGAGATTTATAATGAAAGAAACCTCAAGGGGTTCCTTTTCTAGAACCTCAACTCCCTGTGTTTTTTCGCTTAAATCCTCGATGTTTCCTTTATACTCTTTTGAACTTTGGTTGAATCCTTCAATTCTAAAATAAAACAACTATTTTCTAATAATAATGTGTGTTAGTGTCAGAATATGCATTCTGCCATTACTGATTAATATCATTCCTTTCATTTTCATTTTAGGTGTCTCATTCTGAAATTTTTATATCATTCCATTAGGTCATGCTAAAAATTGTTTCACTGATGGCAGCTTCCCTCAATAAAACTTCACTCTCCCTCAGAGAATCACATTTTCTAACTCACTTCCATGTCTTCTTGAGCATAATTACACCTATTAAAAGCTCATTTCAACATTTTTTTTCTCAGTTAAAATTCAAACATGGAAATCAGGTTTCAAAGTCTCATTAGGTCATTACGGTTTTGTCTTTCAAGGTCCAAAATGCATTATTCCATCTCAATAAAGTTAGAAAACACAAGAGAGTGACTCAATGACATTCTATTTTCATCTACCAAAGATCATCACTATGTAAATATCATATTTTATAAGCTGTAATTTTGATTGATATGTTTTTCATATCAAAATGTCATTTTAATATGAAATCAAAAATGTAATTTATTTTTTATTTCAAATGTAATTTTATGTTTTTCTTATGTAATAATTCATTCCCTAGCTGCCAACTCAAGCATTCATGCCAAACTGAAGGAAAGAAAAGCCAAAACTCCATCGGCTGATAAACCTGCAAAACAAAAAGTCAGATGTCAAAGAGTATCAATGTGAAAGTTTGAAAAAAAAAAGTGAACATAAGGAAAGTGGGTTTTTAAGTTATAAATCAAATCTTCTAAAATATAAAAGCCCTCAACACTTCAATACAAAGCCCATTTGTCTCATGCATCTTCATCAAACCTCATCAAAGGATAAAATTCTAAATTTCATAGTGTAACTAGGCAAATTGGAGTTGGTCGCTACGCATTCAGCAGGTCGTTGCGCATTCACCAGAGACGCTGAAAATTTAGCAGGTCGTTGCACGTTTGGTTGAATTTTTCAGTGCACTTTTCAATTGGCGCCGCGCGTTCTTAGATTCGTTGTGCGTTCACTCAACAAGTGCAAGAAAACCTCTTTTAGCCCGCCACTCCACCAAATGATGCCATATCTCTGTAAATTGGTTCTTCAAAGCTTCATTTATCAGTAAGTAACCCAGCCATCATCTCCTTGATGTATTGTTATGCTTCATAGTCATTCAAACTTATTTCTAAAGTAAGGAAAACCCTAGTACTTATTAAAACCTAAGTCACTCCCTAAACCTAATCCCTAAACCTAATCCCTAAACTGTTATACACTTTCCCTCACATTCCTAAAATCATTTTCCCTTTTCCCTATCTCCATTCCATAAACAATGTCACCCCTAATAGCTCTAAGTCCTTGGGTTTTCACTAACCTAGGCTCCCTTCGCATTCCCATTTCCTTCATTTACCAACATTTCCATTCACTTCATATTCCTCCATTTCATTCCATCATCCCTAGGGTTTTTGACACCAACCATGGCTCAAGAGGAGAACATAAGTTCTAGTGAGGAAGAGGGACAGAAGAGAAAGCCATATAAGAAGGGAGGGAAAGCCATCAAATATGAACCAGCAACTACTAGAGAACTTATGGCATCTCCTCTCACTGTGTCATGCTTTAAGCATGTAGGATGTTTCGAATTTTGTGAAAAATGGCAAAGAATCCAGTACCACCCTATGTTGAAAATATTGTTCATCTCTAACCTTCATGAAAAATAGGTCACCCTTGTTGGGATCACTTTCACTATGTCCACTGGCATTATTGCAGCTGCTATAGGGATCCCAAATGTAGGGGAAATATGGTTTAAATAAGGAAATATAGATCATTATTATTATGAGCCATATCTTAAACCAAGGTACAAGAATGACAAAAAGACAATGTTTCCTTTCTCCAACCTCCTTGACAGATATCTCCCCATGATGAAAATCATCATGAAATACTTCACCTGTGAGGGAAGGTTTTCTAGACTCTATTCCTATCATATCCGGCTCCTCTTGCACTTCACTAGGGTCAGAATTCTTCACATACCCTATTGTCTCTTCTAGAGCATTGATAAGATGGCATTTATTTACCAAAAGAGAGATCATGATCATCAAATGCAAAGTCTCTTTCACCACTCCCTCATAAAAATGATAGTCTTGCATCAACTTGATTAGTTAAAAATTCCATGGGAAACCTTTATATCCAATGATATTTTCACTACCCCAGCTATTCAGCATGACCAGAATGCACCTTCATCATCTCATCCTCCTTCATATATCCCTCCATCTCAACCTACTATTCAAACATCATTATCAGATTAGCTCCCTTCACCTCATTCACCTCATATTGACCCTTCTTCTTCACCTTTTTATAGCCCTTCATCTTCATCACATCATGACTCTAAGTCATCAAGCAGTGATGAGGACATTGAGGCAAAATGGGCTAGTTTGGCTGAGGTTGAGCCATTGCCCAAAAATTACCAGAGAGGCTATACGAATGTGTTTGCTTCACTTGGAGTGAAAGGGTCATGCCTTCTTCATCAACACAATAGGTAGATAAAGGTAAGTAAAAGGTGATGGAGCCAATCATTCATGATGAGGAGGATAATCATGATACAGAGAAATAATTCCAGTTGATTGACCTAGGCAAGGAAGATGAAGACAAAATCACCAATGTAGTAATTAAAGGTAAAGAGGTTGAGATTAGTGAGCTCCAAAATAATCTTGAGAGGGTCAAATATGTGATTCACTTCCTTGAGCATGAAAATCAGCAGCTAAAGACCAAATAGGTCATCAATGAGGTGAAATGCATCAAAGCACAGAAAGAGGCAGAGAAGGCTAAAGCCTTGCTTGAGGAAACATTGGAAAATTTTGGTGAAATTGATGATGATGAGGATCATCCTCTAAGAAATAGACCTAGGACTAGAGGGCTGAAAAGATCTCTATCCCTAGAGAGACAAAGGGAAGTTGAGCTAGCAGACCAGCTTACACTAAATGAATAGATTTCCCTAGAAATAAGCAAGAACAGGGAACCATGGCTTGATAGAGCCAATCTACATTTGGAGAAGTTGCTAGAGAAGGAAAACAAGGACAACGACTTGTTGAGGACAAGGGTTAAACTTCATGCACGGAAAGAGAGAATTGCATTGGCCCAACTCAAAAGAGACAATGCTAAAATTGAAGATTTGACCAAGCAAGGAGAGAAATAGAAGTTAGACATAATTTTTAAGGTGTCACTCCATTCCTCAAACACTTGATTAGAAAGTATCCTAACATTTTTTACAAAATTTTGGAAAAATTTAGCATTTTGTACATTTATGTGTTTTTAAGGATATTTTTCACACAGAAAATTTGTTAAACACGTAGCGCCTTGGACGCTACGCTCTTTTTTGGATTATCTAATCAAAAAATGGCTAACACCAATAGATTTTTAATTATGAGGACATCAAACCTATGAAGTTTCGGAGTTTTTGGAGGAGAACTGGTCAATTGAAAAGTCAAAAAACTATCAAAAATTCATATTTATGCCTCAAAATTTGTCTGGTCACTGTGTGTTTACTAGTCTTGGGAGAAATGGTTTTTGACTGGGAAAATGGGTATCATTTTGAAAACTAGAGGTAGTTCTGGAAATCATACTCAAAGGGATTTCCAATGAGCCATCATGGATAAAATTTGGACACCGGGAAGGCACCCAAATTCAGCCTTTAACAGAGGTCATTTTTTCTGCCTGGACACTGCGCATTTTACAAGGAAATTGTGTTTTTGCAGTCTTCAGAAATTTTCTGAGTTTTACTCCAATTTTGATTTTTACCATGGGAAATATTGAATTTACCTATTTAAATGATGAAAATTAATGTAATTATCATGTTATTACTATTTACTAGGGTAAATACATTAGGTAGATCAAGCATATGAGGTTCAATGAATCAATTCACTTGAGATAGGAATGAGTCACTTTTCTCATCCTTTACTCTAGCTATCAGTTAAGATTTTTGTGTAATATCTCCCTCACCTCATGGATTCGACCATTGAGGATGAGTGGAGGTGGTTTTCATGTCTATTTAGCTCATTTTTTCACATGATTCAAAGGTTGGAATCAATATCATTTTGCTAGTTGATCAAGGGAACTTGTACTCAGTTTTGGCCAAGCTAATAAAGAGGAGTTGCAACTACACTTATGGGGTACCTATGGTATTGAATGTATTTCATTGTTTCTTCTTCAGTCACATATGTTTGAATGTATTGTTCATTTCCCTTTCATGTCTATGTTATGATCTTTTATAAGTTTGAAATTCAGAATACATGCTAGCCATGCTTTGTTTTGGGTAACTGATCATATTTTGTTTCATTATCTTTTTTCTGAGAGAAATACATCTTTTATGCTTCCCTCAGCCTCCTTACATTTTCTAAGCCATTCCATAACCATTATCTTCAAGCGATTGAAATTATACCTACCTTGCCCCATTCATCCCTGCAAACCTAAATCTATTGCCCTGACCTAGCTTTCCTTGACCTAATTCCATTATCCACTGATGTACCCAACCAAACCAAATCAAAACAACCCCTGCATATCATACCTAGCCTAAAACCCTAATTTCTCCAGTCCCCCTGGATGTGACCCTTTTAGAGAGAGCCCTCTCCAACTTGATATGGCTAGCTATCAAGTCAAAAGCTTGGTTTGTGGTTACCTCTATTGGGATTCCTTCCTCGGCCTTGGGAATCTAGTGGAGTGATAACAATGTGAAGATAATTTTTTAAATAAATCAACCCTTCAAAAGCTAGTTGTTCCAATTTACCAAAAATGAGGAATTTTTTTCTTATAATATGCCATGTGTACCAATTTATCATTCAATATTCCTGTAGCTATAAATGAAAACTTGCCAATTATTTTCTCTTGTACACCCTGCTACCCAATGTTGAGAAATCAATATGTTTGTGTATTAGGTAGATTTCTCTTACTTGATAATGGTTTCTGAAAGTTGTTGGCTTATTAAATACTTTAATATGTTATTTTCATCAAACAATGATAAAAAAAAATGAAGATCACAATATACAAGGAACATAAGATGTAGCCTCTCAAAGCTAGGGTCAAAACCCCACAAGGGGGAAAACCTAGAAAAAATCCTATTCTTATAGAATCATATCAAAGTGAAATATCCAAGACCCAATACTGGTACAAGAATCCAACCTCCAGGAAGCCAAGTCAAACCGTCCAAATTTCGCATCAATATAAACTTCTCACATAAATATATCTTAGGAACTTCACATCAATTTACAAGAGATATGTCAAATGAAAATTCCTTAGGAAACTCGCATTGTCTTTATAATCTTAGCCTCAACAAAATTTGCATCAAATTTAGAACTTTAACATCGGGAAACTCGCATCATTTCATAAATTTAGCCTCAGGAAAATTCGCGTTATTTCATAACTTTATCCTTTGGAAACTTCCCATTATTTCATAACTTTATCTTCAGGAAACTTCGCATCATTTCAACTCAAAATTCATCACAGAGGAGCATTGAATTGCTTTCCATTTGATGGAGGATGTATTCCAGTATATATTCGTTCTCATATGTGAAAAGGCATATCTTTTGAGAGAGTCAACTTGTAATCCAAGAGGGTCTACTTGGCTTCTTGAGGTGAATTGATCCAAATCACATTTGTTTTAAATTATTTTTCCTTTTTATTTACAAGAAGTCCAAATAGTTCTTTGACTCTTTGACTCAATAAATCCTAGAAGCATGAAGAACATGCTTAAATAATGATATAATAATAATAATAATTTTCTTCTTTTTCTTCTTTTTTTTTACATAAAATACATAATGCTACAAGTACAATTATGAAGATCAAACCTAGTTACACTTTTCAACACTCCCTCTTAACTAGGGATGTATTCATAATTCCACAATGGGATACAAGGATACTCAAATTGAAATATTCTCATAAGAATATTTTGTATTGATAAGCATCTTCAAGTATCATCATCATAAACAACATTTTCAATCTTCAATATAGAAAGGCCTTGACTAACAATATCTAACTCTCCACTAGGTTAGAGCACAATGTCGATAGGCTTACATTTAGACACCACCACCATTTCCTATCAAGGCACATACCCCATCCAGATGTTCACCAGGTATGTCCTTACAATACTACTCTTATTTTGGATTCCCAATCCTTAGAGAATATCGGTCTTATTCAACTAATCTTATCTTGGATACCTTTCCCTATCCTCAAATAATAGGTCCTCAGGACTACTCCTATCTTGGATTCTCAATTTTAAGGTTATTGGTCCCAAATTCGTATTCAATCCTCCAATATCCCTAACATTACCTTCACTAGGCGTATGGTTGTTAGTCCTGGCCATAATGCATGACACATGGAGAATACGGTGTCCCTCATCACTCTCTCTCAACCATGGATGAGATCCTTACTCCCTCTCAACAAGGGAGACATAACCATAAACTTCAGCTTGTCTCATTTGTCAACTACTTTTTCTTCTGTGGAGATATTAGTAATAGCTTGTAGGGTTTCTCGACTCCTAATAGCATCACATCATATCAAACTTTGACCTTCATAGATATTTACAATCTTCATGCAACTTTTTCATCAAATGGTTCATATATCATCTTTAAGAAGCCAAAATTCCTCACAACTACTAGCACATGCCTTCTTCCTTACATAATATAATTCTACCCTCATGCTCTTCTTAGTCGTCATCAATGTTCTCCACTCAATCCATGTGCTCCAAAATTGAATCAAACAATTGTCGGTACAATATCATCAAATAATTTATCTCAACTGCTACCTTTCTAACCTCTTCACATAATTCTACAATATGTCATTTCAGGGAGCCAAATCATATCTCATCATTATCATAATAGCCTCTAGTCAAGGTGTGGGATACTTCATGTCAAATTCTTGTGGTTTGCTCCCTTTGAGGTCGACATTTCTTTGCATGGCCTATCTTCATATTGCAACAGATTCCTTGCTTCATGATTTTCAACTTCCAATTCATCAATCCATGTGTTCTTGTAATGGACCAATCACATGTTGGTAAAACAACATCAAAACTCTTTAACTTCTTGTTCTCTAATCAACTTATTTAAATGCAAGCCTCAAAACGCTCCCTTCTTATTCATCTACATGCTTTGTATTGTTCTTCTACTTCTTCCTTATGCTATTCGGTCTTTAGATAAGTCTTGTATTGACCTGCAACTTATTAGAGTACCATGAAAGAACAAAAAAGAAAAGGAATAAAGATAATAAACAAGAGATATAAATTACTTATCTTTTGAGAAGGATTAGCTCCCTCTTAATCTTGGACCTGTTTACCAACCTTGTTCCCACATTAAACATCAAGGGTTAAATCTATATTTAACAGTGAACATGATTAGATAGAATTTTTCTCCTAGGGTTATTCTTGATCCAAACTATACAATGGTTCACAAATGGTAAACTCCAACTGTATCACAAACTGCAAGTTCTACAGACCATAGATTCTCAAGGTCTTCAAATCATGCAAAAGGATCAACTTCAAAACCCTAGTGACATTATTTCATTTCTAGAACTCAAGACCTAGCCTTTAACAAAATACTTGGTATACTACCTCTTGGGTGATTTAATGGTTAGTTAAATCCTTGTTTGTTAATTTTCAACCCGAGGTTTCGTAAACTAACAAGGTATACATGTACTATATGTACTAGGTGGTTATATTTCATATTAGATTAATATAATGCAATTAAAACTAATTAAAAAAAAAATTAAATCAATCTAATTCAAACTAAATCAAATCAAACATAAAGAAATTGAAATCACACTTGCATAAAGGAAATCACACTTTGCATGAAATTGAAATCACACTTTGCATGAAATTTAAATCACTCTTGTAGAATTGAAATCACACCATGCCTTCATAAATGAAATCATACCATACTTGCATAAATGAAATCACTCCACACTTGCATAATTGAAATCACACCATGCTTGCATAATTGAAATCACACTTGCTTAAAGGAAAAGCACACTTGCATAAAATAAAAAAACACTTGCTGAAAAAAAATGAAATAACAAAACTATACTATGTAACCAATAGTATGCAAACTAGGGTTGATGGGGGGCCTTCCTTCCTTTGCAAACACACCGAAAAGCTATCACATCTTGGAGATCAAAGTGGCAGTATGTATTTCATAAAAATGATTACAAGATATTACAATAATTCTCTCTCCTCACTTTACAAATCACATCTTGAATGGAACTTGGAACATCCAACTATCAACTAGCCACTAGCTACCTCTAATCTCTAACAACTAACAATTTACAACCCTTTGTATGAAGGGTGCACTCCTATTTATACAAAAATTAAAGATAACTATAGATCCTAAAATCTCTCATAAATCCACATTTATCTCATGTGGTTGCAACCAATCTCCTAAAGTATAAGATACAAATCCTCTCCAAATTCTCTCATAGTTTTCATAAGGACGCATATCAAAACATACATGATTCTTCTCTTTGAATGTGCTTAGCTTAACGATTCATATTTTCTTCAAATATTTTACAAATCCTCACGATTTGGATTTTAAAATTAGAATTTGTAGTTAAGAGGCCAATTAGGACCCTTCTAGAATCTCCAAGTGGGCCTACAATATCACAAAACTTATACCACTTTTATGTATATATGAAAACATGTTAATTTTATAATATTTAATCACAAATTATATTAAAATACTTAAAATAAATTACTTTGGAAAATATAATGCTAAACCCATATGATCATGATAATGGTTACTTAATGTAGAGTTATGTAGCTACAGAATGAGGGATGAGCTGTAGAATGAGGGTGAAATGATGGAAATGTGGGTAGAAGTGGATGACATTTTGGAGACTCAACATACCCCCCAACTGAAGATGGTGCATGTCATCATGCAACTATTTCATTGATTATCTTAATCATCAGTTGTTCTTCTTGAAATGTTATGCTTCTTATATGAGCTTTGGCTTTGTATTGATTCTCTTTTAACTTTGCATCATCATATCATTTGATAAATTTATTCTTTTTCAAAGTGTACTTTGAAATAATTTGATTGCAACATATCTTTTTTTATGGTTGGTTCTTATGTGACAGACAAAATTTTATGAGTATTGGTTCTCGATTCTTGTCGAAGTCGATGGGTTAAAACTTGTTAGAAGGGAGGCCTTAATGAATTCTCCATCATCTAACGCGAGTGTACAATAATATTTTGAAGGACTATGGATGAAAAATTTGCATTGAAGTGGGATTTATTTAACATAAAGGAAAATAAAAATGGGGTGACTCAGCTTTATAAGGGAGATGAATGACTTTATTTTTGGGAAATATGAGTGAAGATGATGCAGGAAAGTATGACAATTATGAAGGAAAATGAATTTTCTGGTAGTAGGGAGGTGGACAGTTATGGATTGACTGCAGACTTTGAATGAGTAGCATTAGTAAAATTGATATGTTTTTAGTAGCAATGGTATAATAGATTTGATTTGGCATGAAATAATCATGTTTTTATGAAATAAACTTAGTCTTCTCGTACATTTAGTGATCTTCTTTCATTGTGTCCTGGAACCTGCAAAAACTTAGCAATTTTTTCTGCAATAAAATTTAATTCTATCGATAGGGAGAGGTGATTAGTCTCTCTTCATATTGATATATACACAAAAAACTCAAAAATAGTACTAATAAAACAAATTCAAGAAAAATTAAATGCACTTTTACCTCTTTCTTACCAATTTTGAGCCTGGGACCTCTTCTTCATACACTTAATGCTCCATCAATAGATCATAAACCAAATTTGCATAAGCTACTGAATTGTGTCGATTTTGGAGCTACCAAAAACATGGATCATTGTAATTCCTTGCCACTTTACAACTTGGAATTTTTATTTTGCACAAGCTACTGAATTTTGTTGATTTTGGAGCTACCAAAAACATGGACCATTGTACTGCCTTGCAACTTTACAACTTGCAATTTAGACTTGGATGGTGGTTTTTTTTATTATCGCAATTGAGTTTTTAATATTTGCAGATTTTTTATGTAGGTCTAAGCATGTAACTGGGTTTTTCCTTTTTATTTAGCGCTCCACCCTTGTTTATGATCATGTGGATCAAGAAAATGCTCAAAATTCAAAATTCTTGGATCAACTTGAAACCAGTGCCAAAGTGTAGATCTCGTTGTTCAGAATCCAACACACTTCATTTCACTAAAATCCAACTTCAGATGCTCCCATAATAACGTTCTAATCGTTTTATGAAACAATTATAAAAAATGAATTTAGAATTGCAGGTACGCCCAGTCATTAGTCTGTACGCTAATGTGGAAAGTTGACTATGCAATTTGACTGTGCCTCATCAGCCAAAGTAATATTTACAGGTGTCACTATTTCATTGGTTAACGTGTGTTTTTTTATTGTTTCATGGTTTGTAGTAGTGGCCCAATAGAAGAGTGCCACATGGACCAACCATTGGTGGCCACGTGGCATCGTCGTGGTGGTCTAAAATTTATGTGAGGTCGAAAGAGCCCTCTATGAGAATCAAAATTGAGACCTTCTATGAACAAGCAAAGCACTCTAACCGACTCAACTAATATATTCCTTGTTAAAATATGCACCAAAAGATGTATTTAAAGGTTAAAACATGTGCATTTGTAGAAAGATGAGGATCAGTCCCTAATTTTCGGCCCGAAAGTCCCATGGTGCCACATGACCAAGATTTTTGGACCTGGGGACTTATCTTAACTATCCTACAATTTCTCCCGCTGGTCAGGAAGACCATATTCGCGCACCGTTCTTGATTTATGGGCACACCGGTCGGGTTTGGGTCGATTTGTAGGCTCATTAATAGCAGAATTGGGTAGAATCTTAAAATGGTCATATATTTCTCAATTTTTAACCAAATGAGGTGCAAAAAGAGTCAAAATATGAGTTTTTGATATTATTGGATCTATTGGAGACATTAGTTTGGTTTTTTGAGCTTTCTAAAGGTCTTTAATTGTAATTTTGATTGTGAATTTAGATTTATTGAAAATTTTTATTGGAAATTTTGAAACTAACTTGGTTCAATTTTCTTTTCTGATCTTCCAGATCGCAGGGAGCGCAAGAAGAGAGCATATTAAGAAATATTGAAGCTCTTTATTCAATCGAAACTTGAAAATTAAAATACAAAACACATGAATTTGATTTATAAATTCAAAATGTGGCTCTCAAACTCTAACTATTCTCCTCTTTTCTCAAATTTTCAAGCTCTTTCTTCATCCTCCTACAAATTATTAGTGAGTTGGGTGGCTCTTATTGCACCACCAAATAAAATAAAATTGCAAATAACATGAAATCTAAAAAAAACATCATAAAACTTGATTATATTCATTACCTACTCTACTCTACTGGAAATAGAAAGAATGATCAAGTGTATGCATATTTCTAGTGTAACCATGTGTGTGACAGGATTAAAATGATATTTATGCTAAGGTTAGAAAAATATGCATTAAAAAACATCAAAGCATGAAAAACCAGTTTTTTAGATAATACAATTAAAATGTAAAGAAGGAAGAACATTCTTTAACCTCTTAATTACCTATGAATTACTCCAACTTGTTGATTTTTCCTGTTGCACACATAGATTAGTACAATTTTTTTGAAAAAATAAATAAATTTAATATGCAAAATGATTTTAATATGATTTTAACTATGCATCTAAAAATGAATGCAACTATAACGAATTTTTTAATCTTCATAATAAACACCTATGTATACCTCCCCGGCAACGGTGTAAAAATGTTGGGTGATTTAATTGTTAGTTAAATCCCTATCATTTAATTGTCAACCCGGGGTTTTGTAAACTAACGAGGTTTATATGTACTATATGTACTATGTGATTATCTTTTTGATTAGATTAATATAATGCAATTAAAACTAATTACAAAACAAATTGAATCAATAGAATTCGAACTAAATCAAATCAAACATAAAGAAATTGAAATCATACTTGCATAAAGGAAATCACACTTTGCATGAAATTGAAATCACTCTTGCAGAATTGAAATCACACCACACTTGTATAAATGAAATCACACCATACTCGCATAAATGAAATCACTCCACACTTGCATAATTGAAATCCCACCACACTTGCATAATTAAAATCACACTTTCTTAAAGGAAAAACACACTTGCATAAAATAAAACACACTTTCTAAAAAGAAATGAAATAACAAAACTATACTATGCAACCAATATGTACAAAGGTATGCAAACTAGGGTTGATGGAGATCAAAGTGGTAGTTTGTATTTCACTCCATTCCTCAGCAAGCACACCAAACAACTATCACATCTTGGAGATCAAAGTGGCAGTATGTATTTCATAAAATGATTACAAGATATTGCAAAAATTCTCTCTCCTCACATTACAAATCACATTTTGAATGGAACTTGGAACCTCCAACTATCAGCTAGCCACTAGCTACCTCTAATCTCTAACAACTAACAATTTACAACCCTTTGTATGAAGTGTGCACTCCTATTTATACAAAAGTTGAAGATAACCATAGATCCTCAAATTTCTCCTAAATCCACATTTATCTCATGTGGTTACAACCAATCTCCTAAAAATATAAGATACAAATCCTCTCCAAATTCTCTCATAGTTTTGATAGGGACACTTATCAAAGCATCCATGATTCTTCTCCTTTGAATGTGCTTAGCTTAATGATCCATATCTTCTTCAAATGTTCTACAAATCCTCATGAGTTGGAATTTGAAATTCGATTTTGTAGTTAGGAGGCAAAGTAAGACCCTTCTAGAATCTCCAAGTGAGCCTACAATATCACAAAACTTATACCACTTTTATGTATATATGAAAACATATTAATTTTATAATATTTAATCACAAAATCACTTAAAATACTTAAAATAAATGACTTTGGAAAATATAATGCTAAACCCATATGATCATGAAAATGGTTACTTAATGTAAGGTTATGTAACTACGGAATGAGGGATGAGTTGCACAATTAAGGTGAAATGATGGAAATGTGGGTAGAAGTGGATGACATTTTAGAGACTCAACACTACCATATCAACAATATCTTATATATCAATGATTCTAATCTTTATCTATGAAGACCGTTATGTTATGTAAAAAATTATGGTCATCATGAAATACATGCAAAAAGTAGTACATACCTCTACAACCTTAGCTTACCTCTTCTTTGCAAAGATCTAGTCCTTTGTCTTACCTTCAAGTTTTAACTTTCTTTAACAAAAGGTGTTTGAATTTATCCAACTACAGAACCTTTAAGTTTTAACTTTCTTTAACAAAAGGTGTTTGAATTTATCCAACTACAGAACCTTTGTTCAGTTACTAGATTTGTCTCAGTTCCATGGTTGACATGTATTAACTTCATTCAAATTTACTTCTTATATTCATAACGCAAATACGAGCTTCATCAATAATTCTTCCATAGTTTACAAAGTCTTCCTTGTCACGAACTTCCTATACTTTTCGTATTCTATTTTATGAAGAGATATACTCACTTCTTCACATGCAGAGATGTTCCTTTTAAACTCAAATAGCTCAAAAAAAATTGGTTGTCATACATCGTCATAGTTCAATTACAAACTCTTCAATGATGCTCAGTCTTGTATTGTAGATATTCATAATTCAAACGTAGATCCGTATACCTTTCACATAGGTTCCATTTGTTATCTTGATTTGTTTCTCCAATTCGGATTATGTTATAAGAATCTCAAAGATATGTTAGAGTACCACGGGATCTGATCGTGTTGGAGAAGTATTATCAATCGATCTCATAAGTTTTGTTTCGTACTTAATCAATCGATGTCGTAGTGAGCATTAAACATTTTATATATATCTTAAACTAATGTTATTTGCAGACTTTTTCACGTCCCTAGAACTGATTTACTTCCATGTCATTCATCAAGATTATTTTTATAATTGTCACAAAGCACTGTCATATATAGGGTTTCTGCCAAATCAAATGCTATAAAAGGTTACTGTCATACGAAGGTCCCGACAATGCCATATCAAAGGTCTTTGTTTTATATATTATTGTCATTTATCATAGTCATGTCTGCTCAATATCATATAGATCACAATCAAGTCAATATCATCGTCACAGTTATAGACCATTGCCATGCCTCCTCACCGTCATATAGATAACGGTCTTACTGTTGTATATGTCAAGCACATTGTCTATCACATGGAGACAGAGTGTGTGCCACAGAAGTATAGAGCGAGCCTTAGAGAAATAGCGGATCTAGAGAAATTGTGTGTAATGCTTGTCCTTCATCTTGTATTGCTCCATGATTCAAGTATCATAGATCTGAGCCATTGTTTGTATTATGCGAGCTTACAGCAAATTCAAATCATTGTATAAACAGATCCGAGCCACAGGATTTTAGTACGCTATCTAAAGAACAATAATGTGAGCCACGAGAGAATACTATCATATGAATCTTGTGTCATATAGCTTCAATCCACGTGAGAAATAGATATAATTTGAGCCATATATGGCATATGCGAGACAAGAATAGTGTGAACCATAGTATAGATTAAAGAGAGCCAATGTGAGCCACTATAATTCCACCATAGAACATTCATATGCAAACCATTGTGTAATAAAGTGAACTATTGTGAAAAACGAGCCATATTGTACATCTTTTAATTGGAAGTTTGTAGACCTCATATCTTAGACATGATAATTTCCACAACGATGATGAGTCTTCTTCAAGAATGCCAACAGAATGTTATTTTCAAACTACCTTCCATTAATCTTAGCTCTCAAACCATGTTGAGAAATCAGTATGTTTGTATATTACTTAGATTTATCTTGCTTGATAATTGTTTGTGAAAGTTGTTGACTTATTATTTCTTTTAATATGTTTTTTTTCATCAAACCATTACCAGAACATATGAATACACAAAAGACATTGAACACAAAATTTAGGGTTTCTAAGCCAAAGTAAAACTCCACTAGGAAGAAAATCTAGAAAAATTCATCTTCTTATAGATTAAAATAAGACATCCAAAACCCAAAACTAGTACAAAAATCCAACCTCCAGTAAGCCAAATAAGCCAAGTAAAACAAATAAACCAAGTTAAGCCATCCAATTTTGCATCAATATAAAATTCTCACTAAAATATACCTCGGCAACTTCACATCAATTTACAAGAGATATGTCGCATGAAACTCCCTTAGGAAACTCGCATCACCTTTAGAGTTTTAGCCTCTGAAAAAATCGCATCAACTTCAGAACTTTAACCTCATGAAACTCACATCATTTCATAACTTTATCCTTAGAAAACTTCGCATTATTTCATAACTTTATCCTCAAGAAACTTTGCATTATTTCAAAACTTTATCCTCAGGAAACTCTGCATCATTTCAATTCATGATTCATCAAAGAAAAGCACCGAATGGCTTGCCATTTGATGGAGGATGTATGCCCATATATAGAACCAACTTGTCATCCAAGAAGGCTTGATTCTTGAGATGAATTGATCCAAATTACATTTTTTTTAAATTACCCTTTTTTTACTAAAAGTTCAAATAAGATGCATTTGACTTTTTGACTCAATAAATCTTAAAAGCATGAAAAACATACTTAATTTTTCAACACCCAATTCCAATTACAAACATCTTCTATGAATGGTTTGTAAAAATTATGTCCACTAAAAATAGAAAGGATAAGATTCAATGCTTTCTTACAAATCCTGCAACTAAATTCTCTAAAAAATTATCCTTGCGCTTGAATAGGTGTCGAAACCTGAGATTACAAACTTTATCCTGTTGGTCCATATTTTTTTTTTAAGAGACCGCAAATATTATTATGGATGCAATATTCACATTCAAGGGCAAGTGAAATTCTGGGTTGTGAAACCATAAATAATAATCTCACGTTCAATAAGGAAATTAACTCTTTATTATGCATATACACGGGTGCATGGATGTATGCTAACGTGTTGTGTTGTGTACCTGGTGGACTCGCCTTTGGGAACTCTCGATGCTGGGTGGCACTTTGGCTTGGAATGTGACTGATTTGGGTGGTTTGGTATGTGTATTCACATAAAACCATGTTGGTTTTTTTTCACAAACTTAATGGACCATTTTCCCATTCAACAACAGTTTTGCGAGGGGGGGTCCTAAGCTGTTTCAAAATCCATCAAGGGAGAGGCCTGAAATTACCAAACGATTGCCACAGAACATTTTAAAACCAAGTGGTTTTTAATTTCTAGACCCCTCTTTCGCTAACCATCAAGCTTATTGGAGGGGTTTGAAAATGTGATTTTGTTCAAATGCTGGTGCTTCTCCATGCTTTGATTTCACATTTGACGAGGAATTTTTATGTTCATCAAACGAGCCACCACATCTGGAGCTTCTCTCTTACATAATGCATAGAGATTCTCCTCTACGCTTACCATATTTCAATTGCACGATAGGATAATAAAATTAGAAGGTATATGAATTTGCAGATCTTAAGAAATTGGAAATATTAGGAGGTCGAACATGTTCGACAAAGACATGATCCTGCAAAATTCCAAATATAATCTTAAATATAATCTTTATAAAATCTTTCTCAGGTGAAGAAATTTATGACTTCTTCTGTAACCATATTGCATATGATATATTTACGTCGATAGGCATAACCCCCTATTGGAATTGGATGCTTTAATCATTTTTTAATTAATTATTTTGATCAGATGGTGTAAATTTAGAGATGTCGGTATATTCTCATTGTCGCCACTCCATCTATGAATGAAATTGAAACTGATAACTTTCTTGCATATTTAAATCAAGTGTTTAAACCATGTTTAAAATAATTTTTTACCAAATTCTAATTAAAATTTTACGATGCCATGAAAACGTGGAAACATGGGTGGAAACGTGGAATGTAATGGCTGAAAGGGTTAACATTCTCCAACGCGCCCAACGTGATGGTTGAAATCTGAAATGTTAACATTCTCCAATGCACTCAACATGATGGGTTAATAAGTTATGAAACGTTAACATTCTCCAACGCGCCCAACGTGATGGTTGAAATTTTGTAACGCTCCCAATTTCTTTTAGACCATAAGGCCACCCCATTCAGAGCAGCTGAGACATTTGAAGGCAGAGAACAGGGACTGTGGCTGCCCAGATCGAAGTAAGAAATCCTTTCCAGGAGCTTCACAGCTGTAGAATGCTCTGGACTATAAGCTTTCGAATACTTCTTGTTTTCATCCTCTTTATTCAAAGGTTTCGGATTTAATTTCAATATGTTGTTTGTATCATGGTAGGGTTCTAGTTTCAATGCAATTTTCACAATTACTTCGCTTCTATTTGAGTTTGATTAGTTGACGATCCTACATTTTTTCCTGATCTTCCCGTGGGATAATAGCCACATGACACATATGGACATCCCAAACCCTAGGATTTGTAAATGGAGATTAGGGATTGATTGATCACTTGCGGTAAAGGAGATTATATGTATCTCCCATCCTTCGAAACATATCATTCGTGTCGGTTGGGCTTGAGAGTGGAAATATATGAGGATCGAACCCATTTGTATATTTCATCAAATAATCAAACAGATTAGTTGCATAACTCATTTCTTGAAAGACATCATATGTAGGGGTTGGGATTAGTGGTGGACGGACGGGCTGGGCTCTTGGGGTCTCCACCTCTTTGGAGCTAATGTTATTATGTTCATACAAGGAATCAACTAATGTTGACAACAATGCCGAGCAGACTTCATTTCGTGCAGCTTCGGTGGGTGGATCCGATGAGGGTTCCGAATTTATTTTTTTCTTGATCCACTATTGTTGTTCCTTTTGTTGCCTTTGTCGTTAAAGTAGATTTAAAGAATAATGCAAATATGTTCAATAAACCCTATATTTTATCAAAACTTGAACAATCCTGACTCAAGATCCATAACAACCACATTTAGGCTTTCAAACTCCTCCCATCAAAGAACGGATCTCCCATTATGCTCTAAACTCGTATTTTCGCAGACTGAATAAAAACAGAAGTGCAAGTTTACCCAAACCAACATGAACATGGTTGAGCACAAAACAAAAAATATAGATTTATAATTTTTATCAATGGTAAGGGATGGCATATCAGAACACTAAATACATTATTGGAGTAAAAATACTGGTCATGGATAAAGATTGTTAAAGAATATTTAAAAAATAATGCAAATGTATTCCATTCAATAATACCTGGATTTACAAAAGTTGAATAGTCTTAAATGAAGATGAAAAACCGCCACATTTACGCTATCAAGACACCTATTATGAAAGAAAGAACGTATCTCGCATTATTGTAACTCATATTTTCATGGAATCGAATGAAAAGTGAAATGCAAGATTATACCAAAACATAATTATAGGAACAAGGTTGAGGAAAGATATAAGAATATAGATGATAAGTGATGGCATATGAGAATAGTAAACACATTAATGGAGAGCTATAAATTCTAAGAATTATGGTTCAATTTGTTTTGTCTTGTGGGCTCATAGTATGGGTAAACATTGTTATTCCATTGGTGAGGTTGTACGCTGCATCCTATGTTACATCTATCCCTAAAACAATACATTTTCTTAATTTTTCTTATTGATTTTAAATGACTTAGTGTTACTGTACGATTTTGGTCGTTCGAATCAATGATTAAAATTACCCTGTTCAAGCGTGTAAGGTTATGCAAGCTTAGCAAGAGTTTAATGGTGCTGATCCCTTTTGGGTTTGTTTGTACATGCTCTCTGGACTAATCATGGCAGAGACCTCTAAGGTATTGAAATTTAATTATAATTTCCACAATTGTGCAAATTCTTTTGAATGGGTTTATTTTCATTATACCTATTCAAAACCCTTGTTTATCTCCTCGGCCTCTTAAGGTACACGAATTTTAGATTGCAATAGCTACTCGTTAAACAAAGTCTACTTTTTTTCTTTTCTTAGGTAACACTCACTTAATTTAATCTCTTCTGTATGCATTTTTCATGTCTACAGGTTATATTATGGTCTCTCATCATTTAGTGGTTTCTACAAAAGAATTCAATTCTATACTTTGAGTAGTTGCAAGAATTAAAATTTAGGAATTTTTTTTCTATATAATAAATTTCCTTTGCACTATTTACTTGAAATCCTTAGAGATTTCAATTCTATACTCTGAGTAGTTGTAAGAATTAAAATTAAGGAATTTTGTTTGTATATAATGAATTTCGTTTGCACCGTTTACTTGAAATCCTTATATTCCAACTAGAGTGCTAGCTTGTTTAATTCTGATGTATAGACATAGGGTTTTGGGTTTTCTCTTTCTTCATAGAATTTCTTTAATAATTTTTGGGAATGTATAACCAAAATATGTTTATTTAATAATTTGCAGTATAAAAAGCTCAATTTAATTTATAGATAAAATGACTTTCTTCATAAAATTTTGATAATACATTTTTAAATGCATAAATGAATTGTCTTAAAATATAGATTAAACTTAAATTTTCCAAAAATATTTGAGAGATTTATGTTAACATTAACGAGAAAAAATTTCCTTGGAGAGAAGTCATTTCATCTATTAGTTATACCATGTAATAAAAAAATAACAACTAAAATATTTTATTTAAATTAAATATTAAAAAATAATAGCCATAATAAAAATGCATTAATTCATCATTATATAAATTAGGTGTGAATAATATTTTTTGGGTAAATATTTTATTTCATAAAGTTGGTATAGTGGTATATTTAATCATTAATTATAAATATATATAATCACTTTTTATAATAATTATTTTTTTGTTTCATATAATTTTAATTATTTTGATAGACATGTTTATTTTGGAACAAAGTTTCCAAAAATGTAATGTAATTACCAATAGTTATTAGTTGAAAGGTATAGATTTAATCTCTATTGAATATTGTAAATTTTTTTAACAATAAATAAAAATAGATGGTTGAGATTTATCTTCAAAATAGGTTTTTTTTGTCTTTTTAACTATTGTAATAATGTTCTTCTAGCTCATATGATTTTATACATTATGTATATGTGCATTTTACTATATTTGTAGATGGAAAATTACATATCTATATTGCTTATTCTATTCACCATTAAATGAAAATTGTTTTATTGATATCATGTTTGTTTTCTTTTATGTTAGGTGATTTCCTTGTTTTATCATGGATCCAGCTATTTGGAGTTGTATTCCATTTAAAATTCTTGAAATTGTCTTCCTTTGGCTCCCTTTATCGGTTGTGATAAAGTTTAGCACCATTTGTCAACAATGGAAAAATGTTTTGCAAAATCCTTCTTTCTTATTGCATTGCAAGCAGATCTATACAAATGAATTTGGATTTATGGTTCCTTTCCTCAATAATGAAGACAATTATTTTGATGTTGAATACCTTAATCAAAATGGGTGCATATCTTGTTTTCATTTGTGATTCATAGATTCAAGGTACAAAGTAGATTCTATTATTGGACCAATGGTAGTTTTATCCTTACCAACAGAATTCTCCCATTCACGAAACTATTTTGTAATGAATCCATTTACAAAGGCCTTAAAAAACATTGGGCGAATACGAATTGGAGACTGAGGATTCTTTTTGTTATTGGAAAATGTGAGCAGCAACAAATATGATTGGGTTGTTCTAAAACATATCTATTATAGAATGCAGTCTAAATTTTATGTTTACAGTAGTCTTGATAGGGTTTGGCGAAGGGCTGATCTTCCATTTGGTGGCACTTCACCCCCTCAGAATGGAGTGTTTTATAAAAGTAAATTGTTTTGGCTCTATCTCGACATGGAGTATGAAGATTATCCTCGATATGGGTATACAATCTACTGGTTTGATGTAATAAAAATGAATGGGGATTTTCATTTGTTCCAATCACTGACATATGGTGTATGTCATTAGCAATATGCAAGAATTAGTTGATATGTTTTATCGATGATGGCTCCACTTCTGTATGGTCAATTGAAGAAATAGATAATTTCCAATTTGGTCACCCGTGTATTGAATGAAGAATTGACTACTTTGAGGATGATTGGGGCTTCATATGGAAGTTGTTGGAAAAAATGTCTACAAATATAAATATCAAATGTCCTGGTTATCTTCCATTTCGAACAGTCCAAGGTGTGGTTCTTATGTGCAAATGCGGTGAAGTTCCTTTCCTACTATATGACATGATGAATAGCCTCTGCTTCACAACAGATATTGATAATTCAACTAATCAACAGATGCATGGATTTTGGTCTCCAACATTGCAGGATTGCAATGATTTGATCGAGTCTGGAAATGTTTTTGCAATTTCTCCCCGTATGGATTCTATTTATGAGATTCCACCATTAGATATGGACATGGAGTCTTAGGCTATTAGTCATTTTGTATTCTCTCTGTCGTCGTGGAAAATATTTCCTTTTTTTTTTACTTTACATACTTTTGGGTATGTATGCTAAGACTTTAAAATTACCAATCTATGGATATTTATATGGCTCCATTCTGAGGGGGTGTCTTCTATATGTGTATGTATCGGATGTTGGATATTGAATTCCATTGCAATTTGCTCGAAAATATTTATTTTTCTGTCCCACTTAGTTCTATTAATTGTATTTGAATGTGTTTGGATGTTATCCATTTTTCTTTGTTTTTATAATTATAATTACTGTGACTTATTTTATACATGGTGTTTCCATTAGTTTTTTCTCATTGATTCTCAAACAATGTTATATATTTAGGTTATTTTTATTATTTATATTTATATTTTGATGGTATATAGTTCCAAATATTTAGATATATTTCAAATTCATATAATTATTTTAGTATTTTGTTCCAATTAATTTTATGTTTTCATAATTTTGTATGGTTGGAAAAATACCGTATACGATTTTAATTTTTTTATGTGGTTGGAAAAAAAATGTGTTCATTTTTAATTCTTTTGTGTTTATGTATATTGGATATATTATATGTTCCATGTTTATTTTTCTATAATAAATATGTTATTATTTGTTGTAGACATGTCATCTGAAGGTACAAGAAAGCATACAAGAAAAAGGAATCAGTCACCAGCATCGTGTGACAAGTCCAATGAAAGTCGTCGTTTACGGTATCAACAAAATAAGGACACGGTAAATGAGCATAGGAGAGCCAAATATTGTAGAAGAATGAGTGAAAAAACTCTTCAAAATGATTTTATGATTCCTCGTAAGTATCGTACTATGGATGATATCATGGAAAGAACATTTCCCCTTGATAGTTCATTTCTAGAATATGCTCATCGTCAGCATAATTTTGTTTTTCAGTGCTCTCCTGAAAATTTTCATAATATTGGGGAAACATCTCGCAATAGGAAAGAACATCATATTGATAACGTGGATGAAAATTTTCACCCTAACCCTTCTGTCTCCGCAATTGCATCTTGTGAGAAAGGCCAAAGGTTGCAAAATATCCATGGTGGAGGCAATGATGACATTGTATGTGATGACTTGGATGATAGTTTGATTGGCCATTTGTTTGATAATTTGGATCCAGCTGGTCGAAACATTGTATCTCCTAGTCTCCCTTCTCAAAATAATGTTGTCCCACGAACAGAATTAGTCATCCCTGATAGCATTTCGCGTGGAACAATGGAGGTAACCCAATGATATCTTTACATTTGCTGCAATAGAGGTTGTTTTATTACATTCCTCTATTTACATTTTTTTTATTAATAAGTTATTTTATTCTCTTGGAATAGGATACACCTCATTTTAATAGAGGTCTAGAAATTATCTCCCCAAGTCTTCCATCTACTAATCTGAGAATTGAATATGAAGCACGTCATAACCTTCCACTGCATTCTCCTCGAAAATCAAATCAACAAAATAATGTTAATGTTATTAGTATTTGATTTGATTTTTCATTTTTTGAATTTTTGGTACATTGGACATGAATTTTATTGCATAATTTATTTTCTTCAAAAAGGACACAACTCATTTCAATAGAGGCATACAAATTAACTTCGTAGATGTTCTGTCTACTGATGTTATAAGTGAAGAGGAACCATCTCATAGCGTTCATCCACATCGTCAACAAAATATAAATGTTGAATGCATTCGATATTTTCCTCCTTTTTTCATTTATTTTTAGTTGTACAATTTTAAATCTTTATTTTTTGAACATTTAGTTTTATAGCAAATTTTATTTTGTTTTAACAGGAAACAACTAATTTGAATAGAGGCGTCGAAACTAACTCCCCAGATGTCCTATCTACTGATGTTAGAAGTGAAGAGCAACCATCTCATACACTTCATCCACATCGCCAAACAAATGTAAATATTGAATGAATTTAATTTTTTTTTTTCATTTTTTCAATTCTAATTATTTGGACATTAAATTTAAAATATATATATATGCTAAATAAACCTTGTCATCCTCTCAGGTTTCAGAAATGCAGACCATAAATTTGGAAATACCATGTCATAGATCTGTTCCACATGTTTCAAATTTTGGAAGGGAATCTCATGGTGCTGAAAATCAAGTAAATTTTAGAAGAAATTATACTCTTCCACATCATTCTCCACATGGTCCAACCAATACAAAACATATTTATTTTGATGAAAAAATGATTGCAGTGCATAAAAGATTTGAGAAAAGATAGATAGCTTGTCAGTTGTCCAAATGTGCCACATCTGCCAAGAATCATATCCTAGAATCCACGTTTTGAGAGATTCTGAAGGACCTGTTTGCAGACGATGTAAGAATGAAAGAAGTTCACATCGTTTTTCTGGCTATAATAACATGGATCTTGGTGAACAACCTCATATTTTAAGAGTTCTTACTCAAGTTGAAGAAATGTTAATAGCACGTGTAAATCCTATTTTTCAAGTGACACATGCTCGAGGTGGGAAATATAAGTATAGCAGACACACAATTAGCTTTCCACAAGATATTTCTACAATTGCACAAAGTCTTCCCAGACATGTTGAAGATCTTGACTTTCTAATTGTGAGGAGACATGCTGCTCAATCTAAATATTATGAATGTTAGGTAAAAAAATCTCGAGTTATGGTTGCATTGCGTTTCAAAATTGAACGTGATCAATATTATCGAGATGTTGTAATTGACTATGATTCAGTGAATGCTCTGCCCGAAAGATCAACAGATGTCTCCTCCAGGCTTAAATTTTTTTATTGTGACATTGCAGAATCTGAGATCAATGCAGCCAATAATGAAGGGTTTCCTCTTGAGCATTTTCCCTCTCATCCTCCTTCTTTTGTTACTCGCCTACCCAATGAACGGAAAGAAGTGGAAGAAATTAGAGCATTTCTTGATAATGTTGATTCTTCACATGTTAATGAAATGGATTGGCCCAGTATTGAAACATCTCCAGTGAATGAATATAATACTGAGGGGTTATTATATATGGCATTCCCCACGTTGTTCCCCACTTGTGATGTTGATTGGTTGCAACCACACATTTGTACTGTTGAACTTCATGAGTATGCATTGCATCTTCTTAGATACTATGATCAGAGGTTTGGAAGCCATCCTCGCTTCCGATATTACCTATTGAACATGATAATGAGGCATCGTAGCCAAGAAAATGCTTCAGTTTCTATGAATAATAATTTACATGATAACTCACCAACAACAATTGATAACTTGCGTCAGCAACTTTCTGATTTACCAGATAATAAGTTGGCTGAGCATCTTATGCGGTTTGGGTCTTATCTATGAGGTACAAGGGCATACTGTACTAAATGTCAGGCTGAATTGACTGACATGATTACTCATTTGGGATGTCCATATTTGTTTTTTACTTTGAGTGCAGCCGACACAAAGTGGCCAGAGCTGCATAGCCTCATGCTTGTACCCTCATGTTCTCGTTCCTTAAATGAGCATCGTATGAAAATTGAAAATGTTATCCAATACCCTCATATTTTTGCCACATTTATGCACCATAGATTCAATATATTTCAAGAGGAATTTATCCAAAAATATCTTAAAGCTAAATACTTCTGGTACAAGTATGTTTTCTTGAATTTATTTTCTATTCATTGTCAATTTCTTATTAATTTTCTATTTCTATTTTTTGTAGTAACTTTGTATTCATTTTTTTCAGATATGATTAGCAACATAGAGGTTTAGCATATATCCATGGTTTCCTATGGTTGCAAGGAGCTCCTGACATGGAAATACTTGATTGGTCAAATGATTGTGATTTGCAACATGCAAAGAGATTCTTTGACAATTATGTAACTGCATGAAATCCACGTGAAATACATCATCGCAATATAATGGTTCCAAGAAGTCTCAATGACGACCCTTGCCTATTGAATATTGATCAGATTTTCTCCTGCAATCCTCATAATGATTATGAAAAATTGTTGAACCGTGTCCAAAGGCACACAAAGTGTAGTGTAGATTCTTGTTTGTGCAAAAAGGGCAATATTCTCGCTTGTCGGTACAATGCTCCATGGGATCTTTTTGAGGAATCAAGATTGTTCATAGATGATCAAGGAAGAAAAAAATATGACCCGGCAAGAAATGATGATAGGCTCAATGTACATAACATTGACCTTCTAACAATGTGGCGTGCAAATGTTGATTGCCAACCAGTGCTTTCTCGGCATGTTGTCCTAAAATATATTGCTAAGTATGCATCAAAAGCAAAGAAAAGGTCTGAAAGTTATCATGATATGTTAACTAGAATTTCAAATTATATTTCCTCTAAGGATCATGCTTTATGTGCTTACAGAAGGTTTCTTGCAAAAAAAATTGTTGAACATGACATTGGAGCACAAGAAACATGCCATATGTTGCTTAAGCTACCTCTTGTTGTTTGTATTCAAAATTTTGTTTCATTAAATGTTGGAAGAAAGGTTTTCAGGAAAATATCAAGGGATGGCATGCAATGTTCATCTGAAAATACTTTTGTTCAACATTATCAGAAGAGGCCTTTTTTCCTTGAACATCTATCTTTGATAGAAACAGCAAGATCTTGGACATTTGATAGCAAGTGTAAAAAATATCCCTGGAAGCTTAGAGATGTTCATGCGATTGTTCGGGTCTGGCCACGGTTTTATTCTATTCCTAGTGAAGTTTCAGAGGAATTGAAACCTTTTTCTGGACATAATTTCTCCTATACAAGCCATTTCGTGAAATTTCTGCGGAGATTGTGCTTTCAGCTGAAATTATTATTGAAAATTGGAGGAATTTCCGATATCGAGCATGGCATGTCGATTGAAATCCATCAATTTTTGAAAATATTAAAGATGGAGAAGATGGTGATTTTGTTAACCAGGAAATGAATCTTGAGATGATTTTCAAGAGTGGCAATTTTTCTCTTGCTTGGTTCCACCAAGTAATGTCAATGTTTCTGATCTTCACACCCTTGGTTGAAGGGATTTTGATATATCCTTTGATTGGAAAAGTACAACTATTTCTGATGATGTGGCCAAAGAAGCTATTAATTTTATAAGGAATGGAATATCAAGGGGTGATAATGTTGACCTTTCAAACATAACATTTGCCTCTCCAGATTCATTGGCAGAAAAACAACGACTTGCTTTTGAAATTGTTTTAAGGCATTTTGTTGAATATGAGATTTGTGAAGCTCTTCTTATGATTGTTCAGGTCACTGTAGCCACTGGAAAGTATTTCCTTATCCATTGTATTTTTGAAGCTCTTTTTAATCTATCAAGTAATGGAAAAATTCTTTTGCTTCTTCTTGCCCCAACAAGAATAGATGATTTTAATATACATGCAAAAACAATACACTATGCTTTGAAAATCTTGATTAAAGATATGAAACCACTACAGGGTCAATCACTGGCAGTATTCTAAGAAGAAATGAGGCATATTCGATATATATTGATTGATGAAATGAGATTTTTAGGATCAAGGTTATATGCTCGATTACGAGAAGCATTTCCAGAGAAAAAGAATTTTCCTTTTGGTGGCAGATCCATCATCCTTGTGGGTGACCTTGGCCAGCTACCTCCTGTGGGAGATAAGCCTTTGTATGTAGGTAATACAGCAGGGAAAGTCTTGTGGAAAAAATTCAACATTGTTGTCACTCTTGACACAATATTTCACCAACAAGGGAGTAATGAGAAACAATATTGTTTTCGTAGAGTCCTCAATAACATAAGAAATACAGAACCTGTTCTTGATGATTGGGAGTTTCTTATGTCATGGGCTGATATCAGGTTTCATCCTAGAGAAAGGGGTTTATTTAATACAGCAGTTCACATGTTTCCAACAAATAATTTGGTCTCCTTCCATAATAGGCATATGTTGAAATCATTAAACTCTCCAATTGCACGATGTATTGCTGTGAATTCAAGGCGTTCAGAAACAGTGGTGCCGATGATGATCAACTAGATCGTGAAGTTTTATTGTGTCATGGCCAACGTGTTATTTTGACATGTAATTTGTGGGTTAAAGTTGGTTTGGTGAATGGTGCACTTGGGTATGTGAAGGAAATATTTTATATGCCTACCTTTAACCCACCTGAGCTTCCAATGTTCACAACTATTATTTTTGATAAGTATGTTGGTATTATGTTTGATGCAATCAATCCAAACATTTTACCTATCACACCAGTGATAAGAGGAAATCGAAAAAAAATTTCCTTTAAAGATGGCATGGGCTCTTACAATTCACAAGTCACAAGGTTTGACTTTAGAACGAGCATTAATTGATATCGGGAATAAAGAGCAGCAAGGCCTGATCTTCATAGCCATATCAAGAGTGAAATCAATAGATGGTTTATGCATTGCACCGCCTTTACCTTATTAGCGTTATGCCAAGATGAAAAATAGTGCATATGTTACAATTAGGAAGAAAGAATAGGAGAGATTAAAGTCCATATCGTTATGACATGCAACTATTGATACTTTTAGCTCTTTATAGATTTCTTTTTGAATTTATTTTATTGTCCTCTTTATTTACATTTAATATAATAATGCTTTTGATATATTAATGAGATGAATACACTCATCAAATTCATAGTAGTATTTTGGAATGTTGTTTACATCGTTTTTCATGTTGTTTAATTTTCTTATTTTTTTTAAGTGGTTTCTATTATTTTTCTTACAATGAACCATTTAGAGATAAAAAACCAGTTATATGAGCCAATAATTAAAAATCAAGATGGAATTCCATATCACTGTGACATGTAACTAATAGTATTGTGACATATTTATAGAATGTTTTTTAATTGTTTTTATTGTCCTCTCTTTTTTCATTTAGTATAATAATTATTTTCATGTATTAATGAAATGAATACATTCATGAGATGCAATATAGTAATATATGATAAATTTCTTACATCATTTTTCAAGTTGTTCAATTTACCTCCTTTTTTTAAGTCGCTATTGTTCTTTTGTTTACAATAAACCATTCAGACATATATAGCCAGTTATATGAGCCGATCATTAAAAATCAAGATTGAAGTCCATATCCCTATGACATGAAACTAAACATATTTATAAAAGTGGTTTGCTAAATATGTTGTGGTTTGGTTCAATGACAACATATTTATATTTGATAATACTATTAAACTAAAATTAATATATACATTGGCATTAATTTAAATACAAATATAGAATTACTAACATTATTAATATTTCATTTTAAACATTAAGTTTAAAAATTTGTGATTTCTTGTTGATTATTGTAATAGGGGTCATATCACTCATTTAATTTTATCACTCATTTCAGTGTACAATATGTATTTCTAATGAGGTTTATGTTATTTCTAATGATGTTTATAGCATGATGTTTTTAAGATTAAGTTTTTTAACAACAATACAAATGGGGTGTTCTATTTTATATATATATATGCCTAGATTTTTCTATCTCTTTGTGTATTAATTTTTATTTTGTCGTTTTTTCTTTCAAATGCAGATATGGATAATAATGATGGCATATATTATAATCAAGCGGTGACAAATATTTCTAGAATGATCAGTTTTCTTTCTTATCTTCGAAAGAAGCTCGATAGAAAACATGGCTTCCATCCTACTTATTAATGAGCATCTTTGTGTGCTAGATGAAATGAAAATGAATGTAAAATACTTGTTGCATGTGCACATGAGGGAGACTAGGAGAAAAATAAGAAGGGATTGGTTGGAAAGTGTTAAGTATCGTGATCATTATCCTGTTGATTTGAATTGGTGTTCCTTTTGTGGTCGGTCTGGTTGTGTACTCGAAGAGGCTATTTGATAAATGGCCTTTGATGGAGAGTTTTGAGTCCATTTTTGTAGTGGGATTTCTTTATGTAAAGACAAAAAAAACATATGTTAATTTCAATGTTATTTTTTTGGTTTCACTGATGGCGAAATTGAGTATCACTTTAATTTATATATTTATTCGATTTTTAATATTAACAATCAATAAAGTTGATTGATCACTTTCTTTTTATCATAATAATATTCATGTGACTTTAAAATTCCTGTCTATTTAAAATATTGGGTCGTATTATTTATTAAACTATTGTGTTTTTAATATTGTTCCATTCGCCTTAATGGTCTCTTAGATTATTAATATTTTTCCCTTGGGTTCGTCAATTCCTTTGGTTTATAATATTAAACCCTTGGGTTTATTAGTTCTTTTGGTTTATAATATGAATAATCTCTTGGGTTTATAATATTAATAATCCCTTCTGTTTATTGATGTTCTTTTTTTATAATATTAATAATCTCTTTGCTTTATTGATGTTTTATGTTTATAATATTAATATTTCATTGTATTTTTTAATCCATTGGGTTTATAACATTGATTCCTTAATTTTTCAGATTCTTTCAGTTTGTTATATTATTCCCTTCAGTTTATTAAATCCAAATATTGGGGTTTAAATATTATTCCTAGAGTTTAATACTAATGCATTGTCCAATTTCAAGATTATGAAAAACACTCACTCAATATGAAAATCAATCATGGGAAACCATTGTTAATTAGCGTTAGCCATAGTTGATCAATGTCATCCATGATCAAATGTCACATTCTAACAAATATTGTCTCAATATGAAAATCACCCATGGCCAACCATGGTCATAGTTGCTCCAGCGTCGCATTGTGACAACAATTGTCTCCATGTTTAAATTAAACATGGTAAACCGTGTTTATTCCCCTAGGTTTATAATATTAATAATCATGTGAATTTACTAATTTTTTTTGTTTTTTATAGGTATCTCTTGGCCTTGTTGATCTCTTATGTTTTTAATATTTTCCCCTTGGGTTCCCCAATTCCTTTGGTTTATAATATTAAACCCTTGGGTTTATTAGTTCTTTTAGTTTATAATATTAATAATCCCTTGTGTTTATTAATTAGTTGATTTTAAAATATTGATTCTTATGGTTTATTAATTTCTTAGGTTTTTGAATTTAAAATATTTATTCTTAGGGTTTGTTACTCTCTTCCGTTTTTAATATTGATCCATTGGCCTTATTGATAACTTATCTTTTTAATAATTTTCCCTTGGATTAACTAATTCCTTTGGTTTATAATATTAAACCCTTGGGTTTATTATTTCTTTTGGTTTATATTATTAATAATCCCTCAGGTTTATTAATCTCTTGAGTTTAAAATATTAAATACTATCATTTATTAAATTCTTAAGTTTTGGGTTTAAACTATGTAATTTTCAATGTTATTTTTTTGGTTTCAGTGATGGAGGAATTTAATATCACTTTAGTTTAATAATTCAATCGGTTTATAATATTAACAATCAGTAAGGTTGATGGATCACTTGTGGTTTATCATAATAATAATCATGTGAATTTAAAATTCCTCTCTATTTAAAATATTGGGTCGTATTCTTTATTAATCTATTGTGTTTTTAATATTGTTCCCTTCGCCTTATTGGTCCCTTAGGTTATTAATATTTTTCCCTTGGGTTCACCAATTCCTTTGGTTTCTAATATTAAATCCTTGGGTTATTAGTTCTTTTAATTTATAATATGAATAATACATTGGGTTAATTATTAGTGTTTATTAATTTCTTTATTCATAATCGATCAATGTCATCCATGATCAAATGTCACATTCTGACAAATATTGTCTCAATATGAAAATCACCCATGGCCAACCATGGTCATAGTTGGTCCAAGGTCGCATTGTGACAACAATTGTCTCAATGTTTAAATGAGCATGGTAAACCATGTTTATTCTCCTCGGTTTGTAATATTAATAATCATGTGACTTTATCAATGATTTTTATTTAAAAAATGATTCCTAAGATTTATTAATCTCTTTATTAATCATGTGAGTTTCTCATTCATTTTCATTTAAAATATTTATTCTTAGCCTTTACTTTAATCTTTTTTGTTTTTTATATGTTTCCCTTGGCCTTGTTGATCTCTTATGTTTTTAATATTTTTCCCTTGGGTTCCCCAATTCCTTTGATTTATAATATTAAACCCTTGGGTTTATTAGTTCTTTTGGTTTATAATATTAATAATCCCTTGTGTTTATTAATTAGTTGATTTTAAAATATTGATTTCATGGTTGCACATCTTTATTGATTCCTTAACTTTTTCGATTCTTTTGCTTCTTTAACATGATTCCTTCTTACCATTAAATCCAAATATTGGGGTTTAAATATTAGTCCTAGAGTTTAATACTACTGCATGGTCCAATTTCACATTATGAAAAACACTGACTCAATATGAAAATCAACCATGGGAAACCATTGTTAATTAATATTGTTGCAATGATCAATGTGTCTTCCATGACTGAATGTCACATTGTGGAACAAATATTGTCTCAATATGAAATTCTTCATGGCCAACCTTCGTCATAGTTGATTCAACGCTTATCAGACAACAATTGTCTTAATGTTTAAATCAAGCATGGTAAACCATGTTTATTCCCCTCGGTTTATAATATTAATAATCATGTGACTTTATCAAATGTTTTTATTTATAAAATTGATTCCTATGATTTATTAATCTCTTTATTAATGATGTGAGTTTCTCATTAATTTGCATTTAAAATATTTATTTATGGCCTTTACTAATATTTTTTTTTATCAGTCCTAGAGTTTAATACTAATGCATGGTCCAATTTCACATTATGAAAAACACTGACTCAATATGAAAATCAACCATGGGAAACCATTGTTAATTAGCATTAGCCATAGTCCATCAATGTCATCCATGATCAAATGTCACATTCTGACAAATATTGTCTCAATATAAAAATCACCCATGGCCAACCATGGTCATAGTTGGTCCAACATCGCATTGTGACAACAATTGTCTCAATGTTTAAATCAAGCATGTAAAATCCATGTTTATTCCCCTCGGTTTATAATATTAATAATCATGTGACTTTACTAATTTTTTTTGTTTTTTATAGGTATCCCTTGGCCTTCTTGATCTCTTATGTTTTTAATATTTTTCCCTTCGGTTCCCCAATTCCTTTGTTTTATAATATTAAACCCTTGGGTTTATTAGTTCTTTTGGTTTATAATATTAATAATCCCTTGTGTTTATTAATTAGTTGATTTTAAAATATTGATTCTTATGGTTTATTAATTTCTTAGGCTTTTGAATTTAAAATAGTTATTCTTAGGGTTTGTTACTCTCTTGTGTTTTTAATATTGATCCCTTGGCCTTATTGATAACTTATGTTTTAATAATTTTCCCTTGGGTTCACCAATTCCTTTGGTTTATAATATTAAACCCTTGGGTTTATTATTTCTTTTAGTTTATATTATTAATAATCCCTCGAGTTTATTAATCTTTTGAGTTTAAAATATTAAATACTATCGTTTATTAAATTCTTAGGTTTTGGGTTTAAACTATGTTAATTTCATAACCCCCCATAAGAATCCTAGTTATTTGGTTTTATAATATTAATAACCCCTTGGGTTTATTAATCTATTGAGTTAAAAATATTATTTCATAGGCTTTTTTAATTTCTTGGGTTTTTTATTTTAAAATATTAATTATTAGGTTTTATTAATCTATATTGTTTTTAGTATTGCCCTTAGCCTTATTGATCCCTTAGGTTTTTAATATTTATCCCTTGGGTTCACCGATTCCTTTGGTTTATAATATTAAACCCTTGGGTTTATTAATTATTTTGGTTTATAATGTTAATCACACATTGGGTTTATTAATCTATTGAGTTTAAAATATTAATTCTTAGGCTTTATTAATTTCTTATATTTTTCAGTTTAAAATATTAATTCTTAGGCTTTATTAATCTCTATTATTTTTAATATTCATCTGTTAGGTTTATAGTATTTATCTCTTGGGTTCGCTGATTCCTTTGGTTTATAATATTAAACCCTTGGGTTTATTAGTTCTTTTGGTTTATAATGTTAATAATCTCGTTGGTTTATTAATATCTTATGTTTAAAATACTGATTCTTATGGTTTATTAATTTATTAGGTTTTTTAGTTTAAAATATCAATTCTTAGGTTTTATTAATCTCTTGTCTTTTTAATATTGATCCCGTATGTTTGTAATATTTATCCCTTGGGTTCACCAATTCCTTTGGTTTATAATATTTAAACCTTCGGTTTATGAGTTCTTTTGGTTTGTATTATTAATAATCTCTAGGGTTTATTAATATCTTGAGTTTAAAATATTAATTGTTAGGGTTTATTAATTTCTTAGGTTTTTTGTTTTTAAATATTATTTCATATGCTTTATTAATCTCTTGAGTTTAATATATTAATTCTTAGAGTTTATTACTTTCTTATGTTTTTTGGTTTAAAATATTATTTATCATGGTTTTTTAATCTTTTGAGATTAAATTATTTATTCTTAGGGTTTTTTTATTTCTTGATTTATAATATTAATATTTATCCTTTGCTTCACGAATTACTTCGGTTTATAATGTTAAACCCTTAGGTTTATTAGTTCTTAGGTTTTTTGCTTTTAAATATTAATTCATATGCTTTATTAATCTCTTCAATTTAATATATTAATTCTTAGAGTTTATTACTTTCTTATGTTTTTGGGTTTAAAGTATTATTTTTTCTGAGGTTTTTTTAATCTCTTGAGATTAAATTATTTATTCTTAGGGTTTTTTATTTCTTGGTTTATAATATTAATATTTATCCTTTGCTTCACTAATTACTTTGGTTTATAATATTAAACCCTTGGGTTTATTAGTTCTTTTGGTGTAATATATTAATAATCCCTTGAGATATTGGTAAGAGATATAAACTTATTATAATATTAATAAAATATTATTATTATGTTATTTTTGAATTATACTATAGTTTCAGTTATAACTATTAATGTATTGAAATTATTTAATAATATATTTTACTATTGAATAATAATATATATATATATATATATATATATATATATAAAGTTAATATATAGTATGTATATAGTTAATATTATTAATATATTATAAGTAAATATATAAAATATTTTGGTAATTTTAATCATAAATATAAAATATTTATTTTAGTGAAATATATTTGGTGGGTAGTGGATATAGGCCTATCGGCGTATATCAACCACATTGGTGAATGTGGTTGTAAATCTATTTCATATAAGCCTATTGGCGTATATCAACCACATTGGTAAATGTGATTGTGCTAGTCATATTCATATCCTTGATATTTGTAGAGGTATTTGCTTCCCAATAAAACAATGAAACAACTTTCAATCAGTGTATTGTTCCAAAATATCTACATTATACAGCAGCCACCACATTTGGAGCTTTTCTCTTACATAATGCATAGATATGCTCCTCTACGCTTACCATATTTCAATTGCATGATAGGATAATCAAAGTAGAAGGTACATGCATTTGCAGATCCTAAGAAATTGAAAAATATTAGGAGCTCGAACATGCTTGACAAAGACATGATCTTGGAAAATTCCAATTTTAATCTTTATAAAATCTTTCTGAGCTGAGGAAATCATGAATTCTTCTGTAACTATATCGCGTATGATATATTCATATCCTTGATATTTGTAGAGGTATTTTCTTAGTGGTAAGTTGCTTCCCAGTAAAAGAATGAAACAACTTCCAATTAGTGTATTGTTCCAAAATATGCCTTCAACATTATACAGTAGCCAATACGCTTGTGGTTAAAGCCCCATGTACGATGTTTGTAACATCCAAAAGTGCTTGTGTTTGTACCCCATTATGACATGGTTGTGATACATGAGGCAAAATCCTCTTTTAGCTACAGCAACAAAGTTGACCGCTCTTGTAATCATATTTTCTACATCATTCACAATCCTTCTTTATCAAGGAATAAAGTGACCTTGTTCGCATTTTCAATCCCTAAATCTGCAAATGTTTCCACTTTCCACTCTAGAAATTATGGCTTGAATTTTAGAAATTTTGCTTCTAGCACACTAGAAATGATGACAACTTTGGCTACGAATATTTTTCCATCGTCAGTCACAACTTTTATCCCACAGTATTGTCGCATAAATTTTATAACCTTGTGCTTAAGAAAAATGTCAAGGCTTCCATAAAGAAACTCTATAATATGGGAATGCCTTCACACGATAAGCCTATGACTCCCATCAAGCATCTCTTCTTATACTTACACGTTGTAATTAGACTATATCTTGGCATCATTCCCACACAATTGTTTAAGAGTTGAGCAAGGATATATCTTGTTCACATTATTTTGGTACCTTCTTACTCTCTTCTAAAAGGATTTTTAAATATCATTCCAACTTCAACTACAATTTCCTTGGGAAATTTACAGCCATCAAAGTCAAAAGTGCATGGCTGCAACCACAATATCATGAATGATGGCTAAACAAGAACCATAGAGACATGGAGTTGGGTACATAAATTATTCAATTAAACTTAAGAAGTTAATATTGATGTTTGATTTATTTATGAAAGTATTGTAACTCTCTCAAAAAAATAGTAGTCCATGTTGTTTCTAAGAGTATTGAAAGCTCGCATTTCCTTCCCAAGACCAGTTGCATCATCCCTCCCTAATAGGGTTCCAACTTTTGGAAACAAATCAGAAGGTATTTGTTATGAACAAAGTTCATAAATGCAACAAAATACTTAGAAGCTCTGAAATATATAATTATTCATGATAGGCCAATAATATATTATAGAAGAAATGTATAAAAGATATGAAGGTACGAGATGGTGATATTGTTACAAATGAGGGTTTGCTTATATACCTAAGTGGATGCCCTTTCATGAACAAACATGTCCTTAAAGACATGTCTTTTCTATACTAATAACTAGTTAATTAATCAATATTATAATTATCATCATATTATATATATATATATATATATATATATATATATATATATATATATATATATATATATATATATATATATTCATAAAATTGTTTTCCTCTTCAAAAAGCTTTGTCCTCAAAGCTTATTGCTGACAAGGTGTGTCATCCATTTGGATTTTTCATCATTTGAACTGATTTATCATTTTCTTAAATTGTGATATTGACTAGATCAGTATTCGTTTCTTTTTTTTCAACTTGAACGGTTACTTATGAAGACTTTGATATGTCTTTCGTGATGAGTTATTCTAATTTATTTTTCAATGATTTCTTGTCATTTTAAATTTTCTTAATTTGCATCAATAATTTCTTGTTGTGGTCATTAAATTGAGTAACTTCTTTTTTTTCTACGATAATTTTTTCAACTTATTTCTACATAATTTGCATTACCTTATGGTTTTCTTCAATAATTACTTTTGAGGTGTCTTTTACATCCTCTGGAGCTACTGAATTTGGTTTAAATGGAACATCTTATAACGTTATTTTTTTCTTTTTGTAGAAAAATGTCAAAAACTTCGTTTTTGTATTTAGGAGAAAGGACCCTAGTGATTCCATCTAAGGTGAACCCAGAATTATATCAGTATAGTTACAAAATAAGGTTTAGACTATGAATTGTGAGACAAAAGTATATTCTCTAATATTTAGTTATATATTTCTTACATCATATTGTTTTTTATTTGTCGAATTCATCGTTTTAGTTATATTTGATTCAAGAATCATTAATTTGCTAGCACATTCACTACTAATATAATTATTATATTGAATATGATCGATAGATATTATAATATCCTTTCTTCCAAATGATCTTTTGATTTTAAATAATACATTAACACATTTATCAAAGTTTTAAGCAACCTTCTATTACTAATTTCTATTTTATTTTTTTAGAATGAATTTAAAGCTTTAAAAATAAACCTTTTAATCCTTCTAATAATACTTTTCCCATTTTATTTTTTAGAATGAACTTCAAGATAAACCTTTTAATCCTTTGATAATACTTTTTATTTTATAATACTACTCTCTATTTTCCTTTCAAAGTATTTAAAGTAATTTTTCACCCTTTTTTGTTTTCCAACTTTGTATGACTTAAAATTATAAAAATATACCTTTTAATGTCCTTTTTAATAATTACTTTTATGACTCCTTTTATTTGTTTTATTTAAAGGATTCACTAATCCTTGGGCTTTTCCTGAAATATCGATCAATCCTTCATATAATATCACAGCTTCACTTTCATCATTCAAAAATCTTTTGATCTTATAATTTAATATATATTAATTTATTACTAAACCCTTGAATAATAAATTATTTTCTTTATCCTCAATGTTCATCCAAAATAGTCGTTTTTCGAACATGTTCTAGGGATGTGTTTGTATGAATCGCAATGTACTGTGAGATCAACGTAATTATGTACGGCGGTAACTTTGAAACCCTTGAACCTGGCAGGGTCATGATGATATTGGGCGCATTTGGACCACTTGACCAGGTGGAATAAATGACTATGATGAATATGTATGAATAGTACTTATTGTAAACAATTGTGGTGGTAGCTTATGCACCCTTCTGCTAGGTTGCACTGTCACGGAAGTTATCGTTGGGATTCCAGGGTGACAATGGTAGCGATTGCAGTGGTTGCAACATTGGAAGTGACGATGGTGGTTGGTAAGATGGCAACGACATGGATTGGAAAGCACGGACTAAAGTGCGACAAAATTTTGTCTGCAGAGTTGTTGGAGGAATCGTGGCTAGCGTATTCTCTCACATAACAGCGAAAAAATTGTGATTAGTGTTAGAGCATTCAGCGCAACTAAATAAAAGACAAGCAACAGCAGATAAAACACATCACATAAGAGACACAGGAGTTTTACGTGGTTCACCCAACCAATCTGGGCTACGTCCACACAACATAGGCATCGGCAATCTTATTAATCAAACAGGAGATTACAAACTCTCACACTCTCCAAACAATCCGTATGGATACCTGTTATATAGCAAAGAGAATCTAACTGCCTCATAAATCCTCTCACATCAAATTTAAGATGCATTAACTCTCTCCCAACAACCTGGAGCTAATCTACCAACAAATTCCTATTGTTGTCGCACATTGAGATTTTTGCCTATTTTATTTAAAACAAAAAATCTCAACAATCTCCACCTTGACAAAAATTAGCCTGATACCCTGTTTTTTTATTATTTTATCTTTTCTGCAAGCCAAGAGAAGCCAAACACCAACGCAGCTTCTCCAACAAAACTGGTTTCGTGAACATGTCTGCACATTTTTCCTTTGTATGCACCTTTTCAAGAGAGACTCCCCTTTCAGTAATAACCTGTCTTACAAAATGGTACTTGATCGGTATATGCTTTGATTTACTATGATAGGCCGGATTCTTAGCCAAATGTATTTCACTTTGACTGTCACAAAATAACTTGATGTTGTCCTGTAACCTACCAAATTCACCAAACAAACCTTTCAACCAAACCGCCTCTTTGCAAGCATGCGAAGCAGCAACGTATTCTGCTTCAGTAGTGGATAAAGCAACAATGTTTTGTAGCTTCGGCATCCAGCTAATAGCTCCACCAGCAAGAGTAAAGACATACCCTAAAGTTGACCTTCTCTTATCCAAATCACCTGCAAAATCAGAATCAACATACCCGCAAACAAATTCACTACTCTTATTGTAAGTGATACAATAACTACTTGTGCCTCTCAAGTACCGAAGCACCCATTTCACTGTTGACCAGTGTTCTTTACCCAGATTTTCCATGTACCTGCTGACAACCCCAACTGCATGTGAAATATCTGGTCGAGTACAAACCATCGCATACATCAAACATCCTACTACATTAGCATATGGAATTCGAGACATATAATCCTTTTCTTCATATGTATTAGGACATAAACTGGAAGAAAGCTTAAAATGGGAAGCTAAAGGGACTGACACAGGCTTCACATTGTTCATTCCAAACCTCAAAAGTATTTTCTCAATATACTTCTGTTGTGATAGCCACAGCTTACCATTGCTCCTGTCTCTGAAAATCTCCATGCCAAAAATCTGTCTTGTTGCTCCTAGATCTTTCATATCAAATGTCCTTGCCATCTGAGTCTTCAACCTGTTGATTTCTTCAATGCTTTTGCTTGCTAAAAGCATATCGTCAACATATAACACTAAGATAATGAACATGCCATTACTTAACTGCTTAAAGTAAACACAATGATCATATTCACTTCTTATATATTTTTGACTCAACATGAAAGAATCAAATTTCTTGTACCACTGTCGAGGCGACTGCTTCATACCATACAATGACTTCTTGAGCCTGCAGACAAATTTCTTATTGCGATGCTGAACAAACCCTTCCAGTTGTTCCATATAAATTTCTTCATATAAATCTCCATGTAGAAATGCAGTCTTAACATCTAATTGCTGCAACTCTAAATCAAGCAAAGCCACTAACGCTAACACAATTCTAATTGAAACAATTTTAACCACTGGTGAAAAAATCTCATGAAAGTCAATACCGGCTTTCTGAGAAAACCCTTTTGCAACCAGTCGCGCTTTGTACCTGTCCTCCATATCATTCACACCCCGTTTCAGCTTGAAAACCCATTTACACCCCACAGTTTTCTTGTCTTTCGGAAGTTCAACCAGATCCCATGTGCCATTCTTACCTAAGGCCATCATTTCCTCCTTCATAGCTGCTTTCCACTTATCACTTTTCGAACCTTCTATAGCTTCCTGATAGCACAGAGGTTCATCATCGTTAGCGGTCAAAGCAACTGAAGTAACATAATCATCATACCTTCTAGGAGCACGTTTTATTCTTGTATACCTCCTTAAAGCTGTTTCTGGTGCTTCCACAATTGGCTAACTACCATCTGTAGGAACTTCTTGCTGATCAGTATCTGAGACCTGTTCATGATCTAAACCTGAACCCTGTTCATGTTCTGATTCTGAAACATGTTCATGACTAGTATCTGAACTATGGTCATCATGACTATCATTAGAAGTGCTGTCAAACTGAATGTGTTGAAAATCAAATACATCATCCTGTTTCAATTTACTATCTACATCTAACTGTACAAGAGAGGATTCATTAAAATTTACATCTCTGTTGATGATGATTTTGCGGGTAGTAGGATCCCACAATCTATATCCCTTTGTTCCAACACCATACCCAACAAAGATATACCTTTTAGACTTTGAATCTAATTTAGTTCGCTGATGTTTAGGTACTAGAGCATATGCATCACAACCAAACACTCTGAGTTTAGAATAATCACAAGGGTGACCTTTCCATACCTCTTGAGGAATCTTGCAACCTATTGCTGTCGATGGCGACCGATTTATCACATAACAAGTTGTAGCCACCGCTTCCGTCCACAACTCCTTCTGCAAACCAGCATTACTCAGCATACTCCTTGCTCTCTCCAAAAGAGTCCTGTTCATGCGTTCAGCAACTCCATTTTGCTGAGGAGTATAAACAGTGGTCTTATGTCTCTCGATTCCTGCATCCTTGCAATAGTTTTCAAACTCCTTGGAAGTAAACTCACCACCATTGTCAGTTCTTAAACACTTTATTGTTCTACCAGTGCTGTTTTCAACCAATGCTCTAAACTGTTTGAAAATTGTAAAAACATCAGACTTCTTTTTCATCATGTAGACCCATACCTTCCTAGAAAAGTCATCAATAAACGATACAAAATATGACGAGCCACCATATGACGTTGTAGGGGCTGGACCCCAAACATATGAATGAATATAATCAAGTATCCCTTTACTAGTATGTTTGCCTGTTTTAAACTTTTGTTTACTTTGTTTTCCAAATAGACAATGCTTACAGAAATCTAACTTTCCAGACTTCAGATTTGGAAGTAACTTGCGATCAGCCAAAATTTTCAACCCTCTTTCACTCATATACCCCAATCTTTGATGCCATAAGTGAATGGAACTACTGTCATGTTCAGACACCGTAGACACAAAATCTGACCCTGTACTTCCTTCTAACTGAAATAGATTTCCTACTTTCTTAGCTTTCATAACTAGTAAAATGCCTTTGTAAATTTTCATTACTCCACCTTGAATTACAGTTTTATATCCATTTGTGTCAAGTGCTCCCAGTGAAATTAGATTTTTCCTTAAATCTGGTACATGTCTTACATCAGTTAACATTTTAGTTGTCCCATCAAACATTTGCAGTTGTATACTCCCTATTCCCACAATATTAGATGTGACATCATTACCCATGTACACGACTCCATCATTAACTGATCTATACGTCTTAAACCATTCTCTATGAATACACATGTGGTTTGATGCACCGGAATATAACAACCAATGTTGATCATGATTTGACAAATTAACTGATAACACTTCGTCGCTCATACCTGAACCAGATGCCGAACTTGTATCTGTCGTGTTTGCTTCCTTCTTCTCTGTCGATGAAGCTTCTTTAGAAGATTGTTGATGCTTCCAGCAATCCTTCTTCAAGTGTCCAGCTTTCCCACAATGCCAGCACTTCACCTTTGTCTTCTTTCCTTTAGAATTTGAACGAGAGTTGCTATGCTTACCCCCGGAGTGTCTCTCTCTTGAGCGACCTCTGGCCATCATTTCCTCTGATGTAGAGGTGTCTGCATTCGACCTCTTCCTCGTCTCCTCAGACAACAAGGCTCCAACCACATTTTCAAATTCAAGGATGTCTGCAGTACTAAAGCTTATGGAAGTAACAAAGTGATCCCACGATTCGGGCAATGAACACAATAGAGTTATTGCCTTATCCTCTAAATCAAATTTTACATCTAGACTTTGTAATTGTACCAATATAGTATTGAAAACATTCAGATGGTCAGTAATCGAGGTACCTTCCTTCATTCACAAACCATAAAGCTGTCGCTTCAGGAGAATCCGATTTGTCAAGGATTTCGTCATGTAGAGCTTCTCAAGCTTCGACCACAAGCCTGCGGCGGTCTTCTCTGACACAATGTTGAACAGAATGTCATCCGCCAGACATAACCGAATTGCGCTCAGAGCTCTGTCATTCAACTCATCCCATTCATCCTCCGTCAAGGAAGAAGGCTTTTTGCTTTTCCCTAACAGTGCTTTCGCCATGCCTTGTTGAATCAGCAGATCGTGCATCTTAACCTTCCAGATCTCGAAGTTGTTTTTTCCATTAAACTTCTCAATTTCAAAACGGGCATTTTGAGTTTTCGCCATCTTGTAGCAACCAAAACCAATCTCCAATTCCAACTAGTGAGTCAGATAAATACCGATTTAACACACAATGCTTTTGCCTTTAAAACAAACTACCCTTCACCTTATAGAAAAAAAAAGGCCTTTCTCCAAATGGCATATTACAATTTAAATAAACCCCATTTAAATCGATTATTTAAAAATATCGATTTTAAATACAATACAAATCGATTCACCTTTTATTAAATCGATATACATAAATCGATTTAAAAAAAAAAACATTTAAATATGTATGATAAACCATTACAATCGATTTGGGTTTTGTTTTAAAACATTGCAATGAAAATCGATTTGAATGAACCTTCAAATGGCGTTCAAATGGCGTTCAAATGGCGTTAAAGACTGCATATCGACTTAAACTTCAACGCTGTTCAAAATTTCAAATTCAACGTTGTTCAAAATTTCAAACTGTCAGATTGTCCGATTTATAAATGGCGTTCAAATAGATTATACGCAGACAGACAGTGGATATACGCTCCACCACACAACTTCTTCAAACCTCCACGCAGGCTCACAAATCTATACGCACCGGCAACTCAGCAATTCGCACCACAATCACGCAGAAAATCCTCATTCATTGATGCGTTCAAAGGTATAAACCAGCGTTTAAAAGACAGCATAAACCAGCGATTTCAAAAGGCATAAACCAGCGTTTAAAAGACAGCATAAACCAGCGATTTCAAAGCCACGTTGTCAAATTTCAACGCATAACAAAACCTGCGCACCATTCACCAGCATTCTAATAGTTCTGCGCACCAGCAATCAGCACCAGAAAACAACGCTCCACGCAGGTGGAACAAACGACCTCCACGCAGCTTGAACAGCAGTGCGCCTCTGCGCAGCACCTCCAGGCACGCACTCCAGCTGCGCCACGCCTCCAACTGCTCTGATACCACTTGTTAGAGCATTCAGCGCAACTAAATAAAAGACAAGCAACAGCAGATAAAACACATCACATAAGAGACACAGGAGTTTTACGTGGTTCACCCAACCAATCTGGGCTACGTCCACACAACATAGGCATCGGCAATCTTATTAATCAAACAGGAGATTACAAACTCTCACACTCTCCAAACAATCCGTATGGATACCTGTTATATAGCAAAGAGAATCTAACTGCCTCATAAATCCTCTCACATCAAATTTAGGATGTATTAACTCTCTCCCAACAACCTGGAGCTAATCTAGCAACAAATTCCTATTGTTGTCACACATTGAGATTTTTGCCTATTTTATTTAAAACAGAAAATCTCAACAATTAGCGTCAGTGTATTCGGGAGGTGATGATGTGACTAGTGAATGGGAGTTGTTTATGGACACAACAGAATAGCTGCATTTTTTTGTTGGAATCTGGTAAAAAAAAATTCAAAAAATCAGGTAGTTGGAGTGATTGGGAAAAAATGGTGGAAATGGAATCAGCACTATCAAAAACCCTTAAAACACCCAAAATACTGAAGTTTAACAACTGTAACTTAGATTTTCAAATATCTTTACCAAAATTTTTCATAATCTTACTGGAATTTCTAGGTTATTCTGTGGGGTTTTTAGACTAAGGCCCAGTGGATAGAGGATAAAGATGTTGGAGTCCGGGGATTGAGGTGGTGAGGTTGAATTGATGGTTGGTTTTTTTTTAATATATTTTTATCACTATTTTTTTTATTTGTTTTTTTTAATTATTATTTTTCATATAAATTTTTTTAACTTCTGATTTTTTTAAATAATTTTTTTAAACACATTTTTTTAGACCTTTTTCAAATTTATTTTAAACTCTCTCTTTTTTATGTTTTCAATTTATTATTTTTTCTTTTTTTAATTAATGGCCAAAGGCTTGATTGCAGAATGGAGAACCTTCAACTTTTGTATGGATAAAAGCCTTCATCACTCGGCAATGAACTTGGTGAATACTTGATGGCCAAAGGCTGGATCAAACTGGCTCTATGCAGTGGTTGAGTAGCCAGAAGATCGAACAGCCCCGATACCAAATGCTATGAACAAAATTCATAAACCCAGTAAAATACTTAAAAGATATGAAATATATAAATATCCATGATAAGATAAAAATATATTATATAATAAATGTATAGAAGATATAAGATGATTATATAGTTACAAATGAAGCCTTGCTTATATACATAGACAAGTTCCCCTTCATTAACAGTCATGTCCTTAAAGACATGTCTTTTCTATACTAATCATTAGTCAAATAATCATTATTATATATATATATATAATAGTGGTGATGGAAAAGAAGTCAATTAAAAAAAAACAATGACTAGATCATTTTATGTTACAATATAATAAAAATAAAAATAAAATATGCACACACTCTAAATGATTGAGAGAGAACCTTATGAACTTGGAATAATATGGAATGAGTTGGAATTAAATAAAAAACCATTTGATATTATCACCTTTTTTCCGTTCATTTAAGCCAAAACCACAATCAATATATGTCTATGTTCTTAAATGAAAGTTTGGAAATATGTAATAATTTAATTTCAAATATAATTTTGAAAAGTTTTTTAAAGTAGATGGTGTGAAGCCCATATGGGCTGATAAGTGAGGTCGGGGGGTGAGGTTGACATAGTAGTTGTCACCTGAAGACTTAATTAAGGGAGACTATGCCAAGGCACCAAGATGTGCATTTTTTAAAAGAATGGTTTGTATGGATTACAATCTTGTTTTTATGTAAATACAACACCCTCCAGATATTTAACCAAAATGCTTACTCCCAATTATGACAGACATTAAATGGACCGAAAATGATGAAAGAAGAATAAAGAAATCTAAGAGACTTCTTCAATATTCACTTGAATATCTTGGCTATTTGATATAGCCAAAAACACAAAATAATATTGTAATGGTTTAACAATACAACGTAATTTACTTACATGAAATAAAGGCAATAATATATACTTTCAGAGGTATGATACAAATAACCTAATCATATCATATATCTCAGTATAAAATATAACTTTTCCAAGTGATGGAAAGGAAATTGATCCTTAGATGAACCTCTCAAGTATTTCATATAAATTAAAAATTTCTCAAATGAAATTGAATATGTAACTTTCAAGAAATAAACATTCACAGAAGACAACAGACTGCCATTTGTTGAAAGAAAAATCTTTTGATTAAAATTCTCTGAAAGTATTGTTCTTGAAATACAAAATGTGAATTTTTCTCTCCAAAAGAAAACACTTTACATGAGTTCTTTTGATTTTTTATACAAAATTAAAAAAAAACAACTTATTGTTACAAAAAGCAATATTTTGGTATATGACTATTTAAAATAGAAAGTGTTTCAATGGTCCAATAATAAGTTGTCATCTATCCTCCTTTAGTTGAATTTTGTTGCAGAAGTTGAAAAACTCATGGAGAAAATTTAACCAACCATTCCCATTTTGATCTAGTTGGATAATTATATGATACCATTTTTTTTTAAATTGCATCCAACTATGTATTTATGATAGGTTGGAATAATGGAAAACAATATTCTGACCTGGCAATGAATATAAAAAAACATACATTAATTTATTTATTAATATTTCTCTAATTAATTAATGTTCCACTCATGTCAGAAAATTTACCAACAATTGCCCTCGCTTTCAGCAACAAATCTCTATACACATCATATGTCATAATTTTCCATTTTGGTCTCAACATGATGACATTCTCATACCCTTTAAAACATCAAACATGATATTAAATTAATCTAATTCTTTTCTCACTAGTTTTCATTTATCTTGAACCTACTATACAAAATTCCTTTTAGTGATAGTTTTAATAGTTTACATTTCCACTAAGGTTTTTTCATTTACCCCTAACTTTCTGAGTTGTTCTCTACTTCTATAATTAAGAAATTTAACTATTTGGGTTGCAATTTGTGGTCTATTGGTTAATTCCACTTGAATCTGATTAATGGATCCTATAGTATTGTTCAGAAATTTTGTTTATTCTCCAATCACCATAACTGGTTCCCATAAATTTGAAACAAAAGAAAATATTATTTCCATAAAAATAAAAATAAAAAAGTATTGCATCAATTAAAGGTTAAAAACCAATTATCTTATTCAATGATACCAATGAATTTCATTCTGCATATTTTCTTTAAGATTTTGATCAATGTTAACTATTGCATTTCTATTAGCTAATTCTTCATTAAGATCTCTTATTTCATTATTTTTCAACAAGAGTATTTTTTTTCAAATTTTCAATCTCCTGATATTTAATACTGAGTGTTGACATTATCTCAGACATATTTTCAAAAGGATCAATCTATGTTGTTGATGAAAATGTAGATGATGTGCAAACATGTTCACTTTTCTCTTTCCATAAACTCCCAATATGTTGTTCTTGTTTCTCAATTTGTTTGTTCTATTCAGCAAGTAATGGCAATAGGTGTTCCTTCTCTTTTTAAGCAACTTCAAGTTCTGAAGTTTCAACATATTCCAAGGTTTGGATTTTAAGATTTCTTATAAGTACCTATATGTTCATATCCCTTGATTTAATAAGAGCTTGAATGGAAGAAGAATCATTTCGATCTGTACCCAATTTGATTATCCATTTCTCCAATTTCTCAATTTTCATTTGTTTAGTTGTTGTATCTATTTTCTCATGCTTTAGTTGTTTTGTAACCTTATTCAACATATTCTCCAATTTTAAAGAATTTAAAGTTGTACTTGTTATACTTTTGAAAAGCATTTCTCTTGTTTGTATGTGAAAATCCAGTTGATCAACTAAATGTATTTGCTTGAAATATATAGTAAACTTTGTTGCTTTATAATCTTCTATAGCTTTACTAACCTGTGACTTAGGTTCCAAAATTTCCATCTTCAATTGACCTTTTCATAATCTATGGCTGATAATAATCTTGTATGAGATGATCTTAAACCCTGCTTCCAAAGTTCACCAAATGCATCATGCTTTAAATTCAAATTGTTATTCTTTATCTCCATGAACTAAGAGAAAATGCTTTCATATGTACCAGTTGACGTGGATGAAATAATAGAAGATGATGTTCCTTATGGAATAGAATCTAGTGATGGAAGTTCCATGAAGTTGATGTTGATTGTTTTGTTTCAATGAACATTATCTGAATCTCTTTTTATTTTTTTTGTGGGGTTTCCAAATTACTTGTTGTGACAACTATCCTATTTATACGCATTACTAAGTAAATTGTATTAGATTCTACTCACATGCCTCTTTATTTGCAAACTTATCAATCTCTGGTTTTACACATGTTGATAGGGAGTTGTGTTTTCATTTACCCTTCTCTCTAATATAACACTATATGGATCATAAGGTTAGGCCTCTCCTTGCGACAATTTCATATGTTTTAAAATTTCTTTGACTTCTTACATTCCCTTGTATTAACTAGGAAGGGTCCCACTTCCATTTTCAATTTAAAAATTGGTGGATGCTTCCTTGATACAAAATGGATATGGTGAGAGTTGAGATTTTTCCTGATATATTCAAATGCTAAAATTATTATTGGTAGGAAAGTAGTAATTTTGTAAGGAGGAATTTCAAGCCATAAATCCTTATCTTTGTAAAATATTTAAAGAGATACCAATCACCAACCTTGGTTTCTAAACTAAGCTACAAGATTTTCTCAACCTCTAGAAGAAATATGGGGGGGAGTTGATGTTAAAACCTTGAGAATGTCATCTCACGATTGGGGTCCAATGAATTACAGAGATGACATTTGTAGATTGATATTGAGTATGAATTGGAGCCTTGAAAATTTATCAACCTGAATGTAAATAAAAATATAGACCGAGACTGATTGATATCTAAATGACTTGGTAAGACTATAATGGGCTAACTATACATTAATTAAATCTACCAAAAAAACTGGCTTGAAAGAAATCTGTTGAATGATTTTTTTGGCTAGTGATAATATGGTGAGAAACCATAAAATAGTCTCATCTATTGCCTAGTCATCATCATAACCTAGCAAACAACAAATGGTTGAAAAATTTTTTGTTGACATCTCAGGAAAAATACTAAAAGAATAAGGAGGAAGAATTTCTAGTAATAGGGAATTTAAGGGTAAAAATGACTCAAGAATAGTAGCATTTTCATCCAGACTTGTCTCACTATATGTTTGACTCATAAAAAAATCATTTAGGGGTTGATTATGGTCATACATTTCTTGAATATACACAAAATTTAACATAAAATAAAATGACTTTAGTCTTGGAAAAAATTTCTTGTTTCCTTCGAATATATTACTCAAAACATCAAGAAACAAAATCGAAATATGGAGGAGTCTAAGGATATTAAATTGTGCTAAGTATGATTCCCAAACTCGGGAAATGCCCTCGCGGTATTGAAACCTTTGAAAATACCATTATTCGAGATCATATATGTCAAACTCGCAATGGGTTTCATGTAAATCGACCTCTTGATAAATCAATGGCATATCCTCAAAATTAACTAAGTGTGAAGCTTCAGCTATTGAGGGTTTTTTAATTTTAACCTTTATTATTAATATCAAATTAACAAGAATATAGTTAAGCATTACTTGGATATGGTCAATGCTCTATGTGCAGGTTGAAAATATCACTTTGAACCCGAGGCACATGGATGATGAACTGAAATTTGTTGATTTACACTTAAAATGTTGCAAGAATAGGACAAATAATATATTTTGAAATTATTTAACGACTTGAAAACACCTGGCATATTTTTATTCAACTGAATTTCTCTCTTTTGGATTTTATTTGATTTGGTTGGATAAGTGGATGACCACTAATGCATTTACAAGATATTAACCATTGATGATGTGACAACTATAATGGGCCCCAATTATCACATCCATAATAGTGGTATCTAGGGGGAGTGATGGGGGCTTAGTTGTTTTGTAAACAATTAGGAGAGGGATATGGCTTATTGAGTGTCTTGGCAGTAAACCACTAAGGAAAAATATTGTAAACCCCCCCCCCCCATGTTAGAGAAGTTAATGGGGGTTGATATGTTATTTCCATAATCAATCAAAACAAGTCTATGATCCACAACCAAAAGCTACAGCACACTTAACCTTGATGGACTTTAATAAAATGGAAAACTAAACTTTATGTAATCCATCCAATAGTTTTTTTAATATTTAAAATTTTCAAAGTCTGTAAAAAGTTGTTACAACACAATGCAAATATAATTTTTGCAATAGTCCACATTGTGTTTGGACATATCCATTTATGCATAATTTTTGGTTATGAGTTCAATTGAATTGCATGAAATTATAAACAACTTAGATCTATCCTAAATGATAAAAAAAAACAATATTTACACCTCAAGAGATTTGATCCATTTCAATGCTTGATAGATATGGAGTTAACATGGATCTACACTAGTTAAGACTATCAAGTATGTTATTC